>JALHBL010000317.1:0-90729 GCA_023638675.1 Camponotus pennsylvanicus | reverse complement strand
GCATTTTTAAAAAAAATGTTTCATACAAAAGTTATAGGGTTTTATGTGGCGCATTACACAGCAACATTATTATGACCTCGAATAGCGTTGTCAAGGTTATGTGAAGGTCAGCTTCAATTTTTTAAATAGAACCCTATATTTTTTATTACATTATCTTGCAGCTCATCTTGAGAGCTTTTCAAAACACTATATTAAAGTATTCCTTCATTGAGTACTTTTCGAGTTATGAGGCTTGAAATAATTTCTTAATTTTACATAAACCATAAAATATCTAGTAAAATATTCATTTTTCGATTATCTTATCTTAATACTTTTATGTACAAAATAATGAGCGGAATCAATTGGTGTAAAGAAAAAACATAGTTGTTTTAAAAAAAAATATGTAATTGTTAATTGCAAATTACATATTTTTTCTTCAAAACAACTATGTGTTTTCTTTACACCAATTGATTCCTCTCATTATTTTGTACGTAAAAGTATTAAGGTAAGATAATCGAAAAATGAATATTTTACAAGATATTTTACGGTTTATGTAAAATTAAGAAATTACTTCAAGCCTCATAACTCAAAAAGTACTTAATGAAAAGGTACTTAATTATAGTGTTTTGGAAAGCTCTGGAGATAAGCTACAAGAATATGCAATGACAAATAGTGGGTTCCATTTAAGAAATTTAAGGTGACCTTTATGTAACCTTCAAATGACTGTTCAAGGTCAAACCTATGTTACTATCTTATGGCCCCCTCGAAACCATACAACTTTTGTCCGAAACATTTTTTCATGATTTCCATATTTTTCGAGATATTTGCCTGGGGCGATTAAAATGAAACACCCTGTATATATACAGGGTTTACCAATATATATATATATATATATATATATATATATATATGCATTTTTATAATTTATTTATTATTTAAGTTTTATTTTTCAGATAACCCAAGAAAAAGAGGAGGCGGACAGTTCCGTAGCCGCTGGTATGCCCGAAATACGGGCACTAGGGGCGGATGGGGCGTCGCCAACACCCGAAATAGGGGAGGCAGCCGAGGACGAGGAAGCGGCCGCGGACGAGGAGGCGGCCGAGGACGAGGAGGCGGCCGAGGCCGAGGGGAGGGCCAACAATAATTAAAAATTATTATTACTATTGAGAAAAAAATAAAAAACAAAATAATAATTCAAGGAATATTTATTTTTTCTTTCCCATACTTTCTTCCTTCTTCCTTCTTTCTTCCTATATAAAATTTAATACAATGCAATGTGGTATAATAGGGCTCAAGGCGAAGGTCCACATAAAAAACCTAACGCGCCATTGGTGATACCTCATGGATGGTGTGGAAAATCGGCACTCATTATTTTTCTTAATTTCATATTTTAAATATACAAAAAAATTAATTATATTTAATATATTACAAAACATGTGTGTATATATATGTAATATATATATTATAAATATATTATACGTTTATGTATGTACATATTTATATATATTTGTAGCAAAAATATAAAACATAAAGAAAAGCTGTGAGAGAGAAACATATTGAGATATCGAAGAGAGAGCAGCGTCCCGCGTCGCGCGTCGCCCGTCGCTTTCGTTGCCTGCTTGGTAAGAAAGAGACAGAAAACTGTATTCTGTCCTCTTCTTCTATCCGAAGCTCGCCGAAGCGCCGAGCTCACACGTACGCTTACGCTCACATCTCCGTTACCCTCTCCACTACGCGTGGCATGTTGCTTGCGGAGAAGATCTTGCATCCCTGCTTCCAACGCGAGATAGTGCGCTATTGTCGTAACGATGTTGATATTCTTCGACGAGCGTGCGTAGCGTTTAGAAAAATTTTCCTAGATCGCGGAAATGTATGCCCGTTCGAGGAATGTACAACTATTGCTTCGACCTGCATGACGGTTTTCCGGAAAAACTCTTTGCAAGCCGATACGATAGGCATTATTCCTACGGGGGGATACAGATGCGCGAGCAATCATTCACGTAAAGCCTTACAATGGCTGATATGGATGGAGCGCGAACTCGACCGTCGTATAAATCATGCGGGGCGTGCACGGGAATATCGCACGATCGAGGGTACGCTCGTCGATGGTTATTTCGAAACGTCTGTTGCGGGAAGGACGCAGCGTCACGTGTTGCAATTTCACGGTTAGGTTAAGTTGCTTTTGGCACGGATGTTCAACTTGTTTCCCTGTAAATCGCGATAAAGCGCTTTCGTCGGGGGAGGATCGCGGAGATACATTAAATTCGCGATATGAACGAACTCTCGCAGTTTCATGGCGCCTTCGTCAGCGGGGATACATAGTGTCGGAAAAGTGGGAGTGCGCCTTCGACCAAGAAATGCGCGACAACCACGTAATGTATGATTTTCTCGCGAACCATCCGATGGTAGAAACACCACCGCTCGATCTTCGCGACGCGTTTTTCGGTGGGCGTACGGGAAATATCGCAACTCAATACGAAGTCACAGGTACGGAGAAAATACGCTACGTCGACGTAAGCTCTTTATACCTGTTTGTATTGAAGACGGGCGCTTTTCCGATCGGTCATCCGGAAATTTACGTCGGCGATGAATGTAGTGCGTTAGTCGGAAGGTCACCGAATTATAATTTCGACTTGCTCGAAGGCCTCATACGTTGTAGAGTACTCCCTCCTCGTGATTTATTTTACCCTATACTTTCGCATCGCGCGGGAGGAAAATTACTCTTCGCGTTATATCGTAGTTGCTGCGAAACATTTTCTCAGACACCGTGCACTCATAATGATAGCGAGCGTGAATTCGGGGGTACCTGGGTAACCTGCGAATTACGCAAGGCCGTCGAGAAAGGTTATCTCGTAACGTCGGTAAGCGAAATTTGGCAATATAGAGTTAGCCAATACGATCGTGCGTCGCGGCAAGGTGGATTGTTCGCCGAATATATTAATACGTTTTTACAGCTTAAACAGGAAGCCAGTGGTTGGCCGAGCGAATGCGGGGAAAACGACGATGAGGCAAAAGAGTGATACTTGAGGGAATATGAAAAAACTGAGGGTATCGTTCTTGATAAGCGAAACATCGCGCGGAATCCCGGTTTACGCTCGGTTGCGAAACTGTGCTTAAATTCATTCTGGGAAAAATTCGGCCAACGATCCAATTTGCCGACTACCGAAATTGTAAAAACACAACATCGTTTCGCGACATTATTAACGAGCGTCGAATACGAGATAACCGATATATTACCCGTGAATGACGAGGTGATGTATGTTTCGTGGCGACTGCGACAAGAAGCTCTCGTTCCCTCGCCGATAACAAACGTTGTGATAGCTGCGTATACGACTGCACTAGCGCGTTTAAAATTGTACGAGTACCTAGAACGTTTAGATCGTCGTGTATTATATTATGATACAGATTCGTGTATTTTTATAAGCACCGGTGATTCGAACGAATATGTGCCGCCTACTTTCTAGGGAAATTTTCTAGGCGACATGACGGACGAACTCGAAAGCTACGACCGTGATAGCTATATCGAGGCGTTCGCGTCCGGGGGCCCGAAATTTTACGCCTACATCGTGCGAACACCGGTAATACTCACGAAACTTGTAAAGTTAAGGGTATTACTCTCAATTACGAGAACTCGCGGCGAATTAATTTTAATACTATAAAAAATCTACTATTAGCGAGAGAAAAAGACGCGCAAGAAAACGAAGAAGAAAATAGCGAAACTTCGATAAATCTACGCTTTAATGCGATTCGACGTACGGCGTTTCATGAAATTATTACGCGAAGTGAAACAAAAATATGTGCGCCGGTATTATTAAAGCGTAGATTTATCAATAGCAGATATTCACTACTATACGGATATGCGGCGGTATAACAATATTCTTATTTCTTGGGTGACTTTTTCTTTTTTAAATAAAAGTCGCCCATTTTCCAATTTTATTTTAAAAAATAGAATTATAAATATTGTAAGTAGCATAAGAAAAATGTAAAATTTATAACAATATAAATATAATTCTTCTTTGTATATATTTCTGTATATTAATAATAAGCAAAAATTTTATTAAAAAATAGCTGGTTTTGAAAAATATTAATAAATGTGAAAATTTTTTATCTTAATTCGTGTTTAATACTTTTAGCTTTTCCCTTCTTTCTTTATAACACCCCACTTCGCGTTCGATCATCTGCATGTTCATCATCTTTTTACCTCTGTAGTGCAATGTAGTCTAATTATAATTATTGTCTCGTGCCGAGACTTTGTCTTTTCCGATAAAGCGCGTCATGAACCGTTCGAGCGGAGGGGCTTATTTCGATATTCCATAGCGGGCCCCGAGACGGAGTGGGGAGGTAAGGATTGTTTCCTCGAGACATATACCGGCTACCCCCGAAAGTCGGTAGGTGAGGGGTTCGTCCTGCCAAGACGTAGCGAGAGCGACTAAGGGCTAGATAACGGGAATTTGACTCGGAACCCTATACAGGTGGGTCAGAGCTGGAGTGGGAGGAGGATTGCTTCTTCGAGTCTAGTACCGTGGAGGTAGGGAAATAAAAATTTGATAAATCGGCGACACAGCCGGAGTCGACCAATCGCAGCTCTGGGCCACTATGGTGCAAGCCAATCAAACTCTGGGCCACTATGGTGCAAGCCAATCAAAATCGAGACTTCGGGAGGTGGGGTATTGTTTCCACCAATCAGAACGTCTCCCTCCACTTCACCCGGTCACGCCCACGGCGCCAGGGGTCGAGTGGTGGGGGTTTGTTTTGACGCACCATAGTGGCCCATATCTACTATAATTCCTTCACACCGCTTTTAGAAACATTACATTGTTTTACATGTATATATTGTGAATTTTATTATCTCTCAGTTTACAATCACGTTCATGCAATACTTTTTTAATATCATTTTGATGCGTTAAACAAAATCTACAGAAATAATTCTCATGAAAAGATTCACTAAAACCAAGAATGCTGTGTAAACCTATCGCCAAGAATAAGTTCAAGAGAAAAATAAGGCCGACTAGTTTGTCCATTATGATTAATTTCTATACCTTGTTGTTGTAACAAACGAAGTTTATCAATAACTTTATAAAAAATCAATTTATTACTAAAAGTTTTTCTATCCAATGTATTGAATAAAATAAAAAGAAAAATATTTTCTAATTTTGAACGAAGTTCTGGAGGTAAGCAAAGCACACTTAGGTATACAGCTCCACATTTGGCTATACCTTTGTGGCTACCCAAAGGATTATTAGATTCATAATCATCATAATACATAGCTGCAGGAAATACAATTTTATCACCAAATGAAACCTTCTTATTTTCCCAAAAAGATCCTTGCATAAAATTATACTTTATTTTATTCGTATTGTCAGCAAGTTCTTTGATGTAATTAAGTGTACGAGAAAAAATGCCAAGAAGTTCAAAATAAGCTTTCAAAACTTTTGAAATTGGAATAAACTGAACAAATACCGGAATAGTTTTATAAATTACAGTATTATTTTGCATCTGATATTCTTTTCGTTCTCCAATTTTGCAAGTTTCAGGTGGTATAAACGTATCAGTTTTTTTAAATTTATTAAGACATCGTCGTTCAGTTTCATATTTTTCTAAAGACATAGTAAATTGTTTAATAGTATTCAGTATAAATTGAAGATTTTCTGATGAAACACTTTCTGCTTGCAATTTTTGTTGAAGGCAATTTTGTAATATGTCAAATGATAATTTAAATAATTTTGAAAAATGTGTTATTATTTGTATAACATTTATTCGTGGAATTTCAGACATATCATATAATCGTGAGAAAAATATTAATAATTCAAATTCGTACGATTTTATGTTCTCTGGAAGATTAAATAATGGAAATTGTTCATTTGGCAATTGCATCATTGTTGAATCTTGATTTGACATTTTTATAGTAATATTAGATAGTTCACTACATTGTTCATTATTTGAAAATTCAATGGAATAAAATTTTTTCTTAAAAAAATGTATTATCAACTTCGCGTCTCTCAGATGAACAACGGAACACGACAAGAAGGAGGGCGTTAGTCGTACAAGGGCAAGGGAGTTCCCCATTGGCCTAGAGAAAAATGCGACAAGGGCGCTCACTATGGTTAACAGCGCCATCCTAGTTGCCTGTGAGCGTGACGTGGTTGCGCGGGATTCAAACTTCACAATCCCCCACTTTTGAATTCCGCGTCGGACTTCAAATTTAATCCTTTGATATGTTCTTCTAGACGTATCCATGTCATCGCTTTGGTAAGAATATCTGCGACGTTCAGCGAGCTCGGGATGTAATTGATGTTCAACGTTCCATTGTCTATATTTTCTCTGACGTTGTGAAAGGCTATATCTATATGTTTAGTTTTGTTACGTTCAATTCTGTTCTTCGAAAAATCGATTGCTGATCTATTGTCGCAGTGCAGTTGGTAAGGCGTTTTCATCCATTCGTTTAGTCCTAATTCCTCTAGAAACATCTTCAGCCACTTTGCTTCTTTAGCGGCACTCGACATTGCAATGTATTCCGCCTCCATAGTTGATGTTGCAATGCATTTTTGTTTGGACGCCTTCCAGTCTGTAACATTTTTGCCCAGCATGATTATATTTCCGGAGTATGAATGTCTGTCATCTGGATTTCCTGCCCAATCCGCATCGCTCCAAATCGATACTTTTGTATCATTACTGTCGTATGTTAGGTTGCGATCCATTGTCGTTCCTAAATATCTAAGAGTTCTCTTTGCTTAGTTCCAATGTTTCCTTCCGGGATTGGATGAGAACTGTGCTAACTTTGAAACGGCGAACGCAATGTCTGGTCTTGTGCATTGACTGATGTAGTTAAGTGATCCAATTAATTCTCGATATGGTATATTTTTCATCTCTTGTTTCTCTTCATTCGTTGTTGGCGAATCTTTAGACGAAAGAAGGTTTCCAGGTTCCATCGGAATGTATGCTGTTCGACATTCTTGCAATCCATATCGATCTAATAATTCTTGTATGTATCTTCTCTGATTTATCTGTATGTTGCCTTCAGGGTTTCTCAGGATATTTACTCCTAAAAAATATGAGATTTCGCCAAGATCTCGAGCTTCATATTTCTCTTCTATTATGTGTACAATTTTGTTTAGTTTTTCTTCGCTTCTGGAAAATATTGCAATATCATCAACGTAAATTATCAAGAATGTATCAAGATCATACCTGTAAGTGCAATTTGATGACTTTAGACAAACGAATCCATTTTCAATTAAAAAACTGTTTATTGTTTCGTTCCAATTATGTCCACTTTGTTTGAGTCCGTAAATGGGTCTGAGTAGTTTAACTATTCTCGGTTTCTCGTCGTCTTGTATTGTTGGTAGTCTCATGTGCAATTGTTCCTTTAGTTGTCCATTTAGATATGCACATTTTATGTCCATATGACGTGTTGTCCATCCGAATATTACCGACATCGCTAAAAATAATCGTACAATGGCAAATCTTGCGACAGGTGCGTATGTTTGATTATAGTCTATGCCTTCTTTTTGCGAAAATCCTCTTGCGACAAGCCTGGCTTTGAATCGTGCGATTTCTCCATTTGCATCGCGCTTTATTTTAAAAATCCATTTGCTTTCAATGCAATTTACATTCGAGGTTTCTTCGACTTCTTCCCATGTTTGTAGTCGCTTCAAATTATTTAATTTTTCATTTATTGCTTGCATCCAGTGTGCCGATTCTGGTGATGCTTTTGCTTCCTTTAAATTTTGAGGTTCTCTCACCTGTGTTAGATTTATTTCCATCTGTTCTTTTGGTTTTCCTTTGCGTCCGTAGGGGTTTCTTATTATCCTTTTGGCTTGACCACCTGAAGCCCCCACTATCATATTATCCTCTGTGTTGTCTTCGTTGTCAGATCCTATTGAAGTATTTTTGTTATGTTCTTCCGCTTCGCGTTGCTTAACAGTTCTGGATCTCGTTAATATAGGCTCTGGTCTTGCATATCCCTTCTTGATGTTATTTTCATCGTCTTCATGTTCAAAATCCTCTTGTTCATTTTGTGTTTCCTCTTCCGGTTCGCAATCTCTCTCAGCATAATCATCATGTGGAAATATTGACAATATCTGATTCGTCGTGTTTTTCGTCCCATGGTAACCTAATTTTGTTTCGTCGAACCTTACATGTTTTGTTTGGATAATTTCCTTTTTGTTATTATCCCATAGTCTATATCCTTTCGTTTGACTTGAGTAACCGACGAGTGTACAGATACGAGCACGAGGTTCCAACTTTCCTCTTCCCTGATATGGTAAGTGTGCGTATGCGAGACATCCATATGCTTTGAGGTGCTTTACACTTGGTGATCTCCCATTCCATATTCCTTCAGGTACTCCATCATTTAATGTGGCGTGTATCATTCTGTTTCTTACGTAAGCAGCCGTTGCAGTTGCTTCTGCCCAAAAATTTGGAGATAGCTTCGCTGAGGTCAGCATAGATCGAACTAAGTCCATTAGTGTTCGATTCGTGCGTTCGGCTATGCCATTCATTTGCGGAGTTTCGACGCATGTTCGTTCGTGCTTGATTCCCAGTTTATTGAAGAATGCTTGAAGATCTTTGTTACAATATTCTAATCCGTTGTCGGTTCTGAAACGAACTATTTTTAGTTCCTTTTCTCTCTCTATTTTGTTAATAAATGTTTTTATTGTATGAGCTACTTCGTCTTTACCTTTTAGAAAGTATACTACCGTTTTTCGTGAGTAATCATCTATTAGAGTCATAAAATACCTCGAGCCACCTATAGATTTTACCGGCATTGGGCCACACAAATCGGAGTGTATTAGTTCCAATATTTGCTTCGACTGTCTTTCTTTTAAGCGTTTACATGGCACTTTCGTTGATTTTCCTATGCAACATCCTTGACATAGAACCGTAGTCGTTGTCTCATGGTATTCTAATCCGCGGACCAAGTTTCTTCGTTTTAGATCGTCGATACTTTTATCGTTGATGTGACAGAAACGTCGATGCCATAGATCTCTTTCTGCTATGCTTGCCGTATGTAATTTGATTAACCTGTCATTTTTAGGACTTACAACATCCGCTTGAACGATATATAAATTGTTTCGTCTGCAGGCTTCAATTATTCTTTCGCCAGTTTTTATGTTAACTACGTAAGCCATTCCATTTTTGAATTCGACTCTTTTTCTGGCTTTTTCAATTTGTGCCACCGACATTAAATTTCTCCTACATTTAGGCGCGTAATAAACATTTTGAAGTATTATGCTCATTGTTTTGTTACCGATTCTTGCTTGTAGATTTATACTGCCGATTCCTTCCGCTGTCAGTGTTTCTTCAGTTTGATGTGTCGTTGTCTCCGCTGTATCGATAGGTTCAGATTGTATCATTCGTAGATTTTCGAACCATTCCTTGTGTCTGCATACATAATGAGTCGCTGCGCTGTCTATTAGCCATGCATCCTTTGGCGTGATGCGTTCTACGTCCGCAAGTAATGCAATCGGTTTTTCCTTACTTCTATCAGCTTTCCTCTCTTTACTTCTGCATTCTTTTGCGTAATGTCCCGCTTTTCCGCAGCTGAAACATTTTCCTGCTTTATTAAGTTTCGTTGTGGTGTCTTTCTTACCTTTCTTTATTTGATACGCCTCAATTTCGTGTTTTTGTTTTTCTTCTTCACATCTGGACGTGCGTCTGTCATATTCAGAGCTCAATGCTCTTCTTACTTCCGTTGAGGTGAACTTCTCGTCTCCCAAGCTTGCGAGCGTCATTGTTAGTGCGTCATAACTTTCGGGTAGACCTGATAGCATTGCATAAGCAAGATCTTCGTCCTTGATTTCTGCTCCTGCCCCTCGCATATCATCCGAGCAAACTTTGAGACGATTCAAATATGATTCCATGCTTTCGTCTTCTCTCAGCCGAGTCCGTACAAATTGTCTTTTCAATTGCATTATTCGTTGCCGGGATTTAGGCTCGTGCATTTCTGCAAGTGCTAACCATGCTTCTCTCGCCGTGTCACAGTTTACTATGTGAATCTGTTGGTCTGGGTCTATTGACAAAGCAATCGCTGATAATGCTTTTTCGTCGTGTAATTTGTGTCTTACCTTTTGTTCTCGCGTGACGTCGTCTGGCAATATGATCGAACCATCCACATAATTCCATAACTCTCGTTGTATTAAAAGCATTTTCATGGCGAACTTCCATGATCGGTAATTGTCACCGTTCAATCGATCGATGCGATCAAATGTGTTTAACGTCGCCATGTCTGAGTTCCTTTTTATCTTATTTTTACTTACGAATCTGCTTTACAAGTCCGTATGCATTCCTGGGCCCATAACCTTGTTACGGGAAAAAGTCAGTGGAACACGGAGTTAAATATAAGCAAATATATTCTGTGCTATTTGATACAAAGTCGTAATAAAAGAAATGTATTAGTCAACGTGTCAGCGTCTCTCAGATGAACAACGGAACACGACAAGAAGGAGGGCGTTAGTCGTACAAGGGCAAGGGAGTTCCCCATTGGCCTAGAGAAAAATGCGACAAGGGCGCTCACTATGGTTAACAGCGCCATCCTAGTTGCCTGTGAGCGTGACGTGGTTGCGCGGGATTCAAACTTCACAAAAACAAATCTTGAACGCAAAATCTATTGCACGTAAACACGAGCCTGTATTTGAAACAGTGTAAACCCTGTTATTTAAAATAATATATGACGCCGTAATTCCAAGGATAGGTCCAACAATGACAGGAACTGGCTGTTGAGTGAGAATACTTGCAACTCTAAGTTTAGTTAAATTCAATACAGTTTCCAAGGTACCAGCAGACTATTAACATTTAATTAAAGAAATATGAAGATGTTTAATTTTTTTTTAATAATAATTGTTAAAAAAAGAAAATAAATTAATAAAATTTTATATAAAATAACTCACTTCCAAATGAACTAAAAATGAATTTCGTCGCTCTTGAAAAGATCGTTTGCTGAAAGATTTTTCAGCAGGATTAATATTCTCAATATCCTTAGAATTTCTTTTTCTTTTTGATCCAGCAGGAATTAAATACGGTAATAAATAAAACAAAATTGTATCTTGATTATCTGCAATAAATTTCAATTGTACTTAAAGTTTAAAAAAAATATTTTGAGTATAAAATATATTCAGTAAAAAAATTGAAAACAAACCCAGTGACAATGTTGGTAAAAAAATGAAGAAGACCTTTATCTTCTATATTTGTTATTTTTAAGGTTGACAGTTTTTTAATTAGAAAATTTCTTGTTTTCGACCAATTTGTTAATAGTGATGAACTCTCAGGATACAAACAATTGAAATCTAATTCAAATAATTCAAGAGCTCTGTCAACTTGCAAACACGCGTGTGACTTTAAATAAGATTCAACTTCAGTTCTTTCTTTCATTAAATATGTTCGCCGTGCTTCAAACGTTTCACGCCATAAAGTTGTTACTCTGATCCATGGATCCACTAATGTTTTTAAAATATTAAGTTTATCAATTATATTTTCAGATAACGTGAATTGAGCAGTATTATTAGATTTACGATTTTGTAGTAATGTGTCTTTACGAAGAACAGCTTTTCTATAATTGAAGTGATACCACAATTTGCCACTCGCGTTAATGTTTGCGTTTGTTTACCATTAATTGTAATGAACGGTTCGTAATATGTATTTTCTTTTTCACCAGGAAATGTTTCTGTTATTTCCTTTGCCAATGCTTGAAACTTTGCACTTGAAATTCTGTAACATAAAATATATTGAAAAATAATTTTTATTTCTTTTTATTGCATATTAACCCATTAACGCCCAAACGTCCCGAATTTTTAGTAAGTTTTTACCGAGTTTTTTTCTTATGCTATCAGTCTAAAAAAAAATTACACAGACTCTATTCCGACGTAAAATTTCATGTTCTTTCAGAATCCGAGGTCAAAATTGCGATTTACTCTCAAGGAAAAAAAATATGGCCGATTTAAACATGAAAAACGTGAAAATTTTCGAAAAATTTTTTTTTCTGAATTTTTTTTCGCAATGATACCGCAAAGGTATCATCTTTTAATTATGATCAGAGGTGATCATGACAGTTGAAGATTAACAGGAAATTTTTATATAAATATTAAATTACTCCTTTTTTACAAAATGGCGGCGAGAATGTAAAAATTTTATAAAAATCTTAACTCATCGTTTTCTCGAAAACTATAGACTTTAGGAAAAAATCGCTAAGAATAAAAATGTCTTAGAATTAGTCAAGGAACATTCTCGAATTTTTTCAGAATTTTTTGAGACATTTTTGGAAAATTGGATTTCCCGAATTTTTCAGAAAATCAAAAATTGTCTCCAAAAATTCTGAAAAAATTCGAGAGTATTCCTTGACTAATTCTAAGACATTTTTGTTCCTAGCAATTTTTTCCTAAAGTCTATAGTTTTCGAGAAAACGATGAGTTAAGATTTTTATAAAATTTTTACATTCTCGCCGCCATTTTGTAAAAAAGGAGTAATTTAATATTTATATAAAAATTTCCTGTTAATCTTCAACTGTCATGATCACCTCTGAGCATAATTAAAAGATGATACCTTTGCGATATCATTGCGAAAAAAAATTCAGAAAAAAAAATTTTTCGAAAATTTTCACGTTTTTCATGTTTAAATCGGCCATATTTTTTTTCCTTGAGAGTAAATCGCAATTTTGACCTCGGATTCTGAAAGAGCATGAAATTTTACGTCGGAATAGAGTCTGTGTAATTTTTTTTTTAGACTGATAGCATAAGAAAAAAACTCGGTAAAAACTTACTAAAAATTCGGGACGTTTGGGCGTTAATGGGTTAAGAGTGGATTACATATAAAATTTAATTAATAAAATTTAAACTTACTCTAAAGTACAGAGTTTCTGTTGTGGAGAAACATTTAACAAAATATTGTCTAATTCTTTTCGAATTATGAGTCGTGATAATCGATTACGAGCATTGGGAGTAAAAATCCATGCTGCTTTGGGATGGCCGAAATAGACCGACCTTCCTCCTCTTCAAGTAAAAAGTTCTACAATTTCTAGACGAATAAAACTTGTGATTTAGATGAAATAGAAAATATAAATCAAAATTGCAATGTAAAAATTATTGTGGAGTTAACAAACCGTCTTATTAATTCTAATTCTAAATAACTATAAGAAATTGGGCTCTGTGTATTAAAACTATAAACTTAAATTTAAACGGGCAATAAGAGCTAAACGCGGATGGTAGTGCGTAAGTTCAACGAGAATTAAGTTTTCGTTGAAACTTATTTGTGTGCACAGGGCACAAATTTTCTTGGTACGATACCAAGCAAATTTAAATAATTCTCAATTCGAGAATATATTTAATTATTATCCCTCTTTTCCCCCCTGTAATGTTGTAGGCGAGAAAAATATCGGGCCGAAAGTCGCTGAATCGGGAATCGAACCCGAGTCTTTCGCTTGCCGGGCGACTGCTCTTACCACTGAGCTATTCAGACCCTTCAACTCGATACTTCTCGGTCGCCTACAATTATATATTAAATTGAAGAATAACGCCATCTTCCGCCGGCGTGAAATTTAAATAACTATAAGAAATTAGGCTGTGTGTATTAAAACATAAACTTAAATTTAAACGGGCAATAAGAGCTAAACGCGGATGGTAGTGCGTAAGTTCAACGAGAATTAAGTTTTCGTTGAAACTTATTTGTGTGCACAGGGCACAAATTTTCTTGGTACGATGCCAAGCAAATTTAAATAATTCTCAATTCGAGAATTTATTTAATTATTATCCCTCTTTTCCCCCCTGTAATGTTGTAGGCGAGAAAAATATCGGGCCGAAAGTCGCTGAATCGGGAATCGAACCCGAGTCTTTCGCTTGCCGGGCGACTGCTCTTACCACTGAGCTATTCAGACCCTTCAACTCGATACTTCTCGGTCGCCTACAATTATATATTAAATTGAAGAATAACGCCATCTTCCGCCGCCTACAACATTACAGGGGGGAAAAGAGGGATAATAATTAAATAAATTCTCGAATTGAGAATTATTTAAATTTGCTTGGTATCGTACCAAGAAAATTTGTGCCCTGTACACACAAATAAGTTTCAACGAAAACTTAATTCTCGTTGAACTTACGCACTACCATCCGCGTTTAGCTCTTATTGCCCGTTTAAATTTAAGTTTATGTTTTAATACACAGAGCCTAATTTCTTATAGTTATTTAAATTTCGCGCCGGCGGAAGATGGCGTTATTCTTCAATTTAATATATAATTGTAGGCGACCGAGAAGTATCGAGTTGAAGGGTCTGAATAGCTCAGTAATAAGAGCAGTCGCTCGGCAAGCGAAAGACTCGGGTTCGATTCCCGATTCAGCGACTTTCGGCCCGATATTTTTCTCGCCTACAACATTACAGGGGGGAAAAGAGGGATAATAATTAAATAAATTCTCGAACTGAGAATTATTTAAATTTGCTTGGTATCGTACCAAGAAAATTTGTGCCCTGTGCACACAAATAAGTTTCAACGAAAACTTAATTCTCGTTGAACTTACGCACTACCATCCGCGTTTAGCTCTTATTGCCCGTTTAAATTTAAGTTTAAATTCTAATTCTATGTCGACTATCCAGTTGCTCTGTTGAAATAATTTCAGGTATTCACAATACTTCAGAATCTGATGAATTTTCGGCCAAAATCTAGAATTAATAATTTGTGCAAATATATAAATACTGATAAAGGCTTAAATTAATTATAAATTAAGTATATAAAAAAGTATATAAAAAAATATGTTAAATATGTTAATAAGAGTTTTCTTCTAATAATAAGAATAATAATAGCTACCACTGGCGATTGTTGATCAACATGTTGAATTTCTGTGTTTTGAGGAGTTTGAAGCGGTGTTAAATCTTGTCTCTGACACTCTTTTTCATTTTCAAATGACTATAAAGGAAGTAAAAAAGATAAAGTAGTTCTTTCATTACATTATAATTATATTCAAACAAGGAAAAAGAAAATACCGTATCTCAATATATTATATCTAACGTCTTAGTTAGCCCCACAGATAGAAACGACGATTGAGATGTCGATGCAGATGCAGAATCAATCCATTCATTGATCTGTGTGTTTTAGGTGAAATAAATATAAATATATTTATTACAGTAAAACCTATAACACAATTGAAATGAAAATATTGAAATTGTAATTTTTAAATAAAAAAATATGGAACTAGCTAAATTTTTTTATTTTTATTTATTAAATTGTTTATGTTGTCAAAAATTATCTTTATAAATAATAAAGTTAATCTTAATTTGTAGAATGACATCCGTTATTATTGACGATGAAACGTTATTTCAATTACCAGAAAAGCGTTTTACAAAGGAATTAAACAATACTTTAGGTTTAGTCATTTCAACTATTCAATTCATTCAATTCATATTAAAATACCTCTTTCCGATTATTATTACCTCCACTTTCAGACGTCGACATATTTATTTATTTAACACATCTATTTTATAACAGAAACACAACATAATTTAAAAATGACTAGTATTCATAATCGAATCTTATATTTAAGATTTCTCTTAAATATGATCAAACTATTATATGTATAACTATTTTTCCCATACACTTTATTAATTAATTTGATAGCAACTCAGAGATATTAATTATTAATAGATGAGATACATTAAAACAGAAAAATAATATGTTAGATAGAAAAGAATAAATAAATATGTAATATAATAATAAAGATTGTAAATCGGATACTATCAAAGAGATACTTACGTTTTCTTTTTCGTTTACCTGCACAGCACTTTTATTCACAACACTTTCTTTTATTCGTCTATAACGAATAAAAAAGACAATATAAGCGTTAAACGAAGAATCACGCTCAACAAAACGCATGTTATCGAGTTTATAACAACTGAACGCGGCACGCGGTAGCTGAAGCCAAAAGTGTATACTGGACGATAAAACAAGCTTCTGCGTATTTCGGCTTATTCTTGCAGGCGACACCTATTGCTCTCCTCTTCCCTCCGATTTCTTAACGAGTACATGATTTCGAAGTAACTTTTACTATGGCAACATTGCTTTTTATCACATAAGTAAAGTAATTTTTGTGAAACCGACATTCAAGGCCTATTAAAAGTTAGCCCCCCACTTTTAGAATTAACATATTTTGACTGTTGTGCTAAATTGTGCTAGGTTTGTGCTACATTGTGCTCGAATATTAAAACCGTAATATGAAAAATACAATAGAAAATTGAAAAAAACGATTATTTGAGTCAGCCCCCCACTTTTCGTTTTTTACAACTCTTTTGACTGTATTAAATTGTGCTAGGTTGCGCTATTATTGTGCTAAAGTATTATTTACAAAAAATGACACGAAAAAGTTATGATAAAAAAATTATTTCGACTAAGATTGAATATAATTCACATTTTTACATTTATTCGTTATCCGATCTAAATAATATTGCATATCTGAGTTGTGCTCACCTAGCACAAGTCAGCACAATATTTGATTTCTCAAGAACAACGATATGAAGGGCACTTTACTCTTGAGCGCGACCCTTCGCGCTCGGAATCTATGTCCATAATTCGGCTTTCTCATTATTCGATAGAGATAAGATTACATATCTGAGTTGTGCTAACCTAGCACAAGTCAGCACAACATTTGATTTTTCAAGAAAAATGATATAAAGGGCACTTTACTCTAGAGCGCGGCCCTTCGCGCTCGGATTCTATGTCCATAATTCGGCTTTCTGATTATTCGATAGATATAGGACTGCATGTCTGAGTTGTTTTTGATATATCGTAGGAAATATATCTCAGATATGCAGTCCTATATCTATGGAACAATCAGAAAGCCGAATTATGGACATAGAATCCGAGCGCGAAGGGCTGCTCTCAAGAGTAAAATGCCCTTTATATCGTTGTACTTGAGAAATCGAATGTTGTGCTGACTTATGCTAGGTTACCACAACTCAGATATGCAATCTTATCTCTATCGAACAATCAGAAAGCCGAATTATGGACATAAAATCCGAGCGCGAAGGGCCGCGCTCAAGAGTAAAGTGCACTTTATATCGTTGTTCTTGAGAAATCAAATATTGTGCTGACTTGTGCTAGGTTAGCACAACTCAGACATGCAGTCTTATATCTATCGAATAATCAGAAAGCCGAATTATGGACATAGAATCCGAGCGCGAAGGGCCGCGCTCTAGAGTAAAGTGCTCTTTATATCATTTTTCTTGAAAAATCGAATGTTGTGCTGACTTGTGCTAGGTAAGCACAACTCAGATATGTAACCTTATCTCTATCGAATAATGAGAAAGCCGAATTATGGACATAGATTCCGAGCGCGAAGGGCCGCGCTCAAGAGTAAAGTGCCCTTCATATCGTTGTTCTTGAGAAATCAAATGTTGTGCTGACTTGTGCTAGGTTAGCACAACTCAGATATGCAATATTATTTAGATCGGATAACGAATACATGTAAAAATGTGAATTATATTCAATATTAGTCGAAATTATTTTTTTATCATAACTTTTTTTCGTGTCATTTTTTGTAAATAATACTTTAGCACAATAATAGCACAACCTAGCACAATTTAATACAGTCAAAAGAGTTGCAAAAATGAAAAGTGTGGGGCTGACTCAAATAATCGTTTTTTTCAATTTTCTATTGTATTTTTCATATTACGGTTTTAATATTCGAGCACAATGTAGCACAAACCTAGCACAATTTAGCACAACAGTCAAGATATGTTAATTCTAAAAGTGGGGGGCTAACTTCTAATAGGCACATTCAAGTCATATTCTAAAGCGGGAAGAGTTAATTTTTACTATGGTGTAAAGTAAAAATTGGCTTTGGATATATTTTTTATTTTTCTTTTCAATACTAACTTTTATCCAGCAAGTTTTACTTTGAAACATAATAATTTTTACTATGAGAAAGTGTAAAAATTACGTTGCTTTATTGTTTTTAAAATAATGACTATAGCGTTTAAGCTTATAATTTCTCGATGGTCCGCAACTACTGCCGCATTATAGTAATCTTTGATATAAAATTTTCTCCGTGTATGATTAATGATACAAGATTATATATATATATATATATATATATATATATATATATATAAGTTGAAGAAATAATATGATAAATTTTAAATCTATATTTAACATCTTTTACAACATATAAAATTTAGATAAAAACTTGTTTTAAAGTTTATATTTTTAATTTGAATGAGATTATAAAAAAACATAATTGAATTTTCTTAGCTGTATATATATTTTTTAATATTATATTTGCTGAAATCATACTATATACTAGAAAAGAGAAAATCTGCTTCTTATTAAAATATTTATAGGACATTTAATTATATATTTTGTGTGAGATTTATAACCTTATATTTATTCCAACGTAATTTTGTTTAAATGGCTTGATAACTGTTTCAAAAAATTAAAAATTAAAGAATTAAAAATTAGAAGGAAAAATTGAAAAGTTAGAAATCTCTCTTATACCTAAGATCGATGCGATAGAGATAATAATTTTAAATTTTCAACTTTCTTTTTAGATTTTTCGTTTGTATATAATTATAAAAAATTTTTCTGTTTGTAGAGATGTTTTGAAAGATAATATTTATGAAAATATTGTATTATATTAGAATATTGTATTTTAAGATACCAACATCGCTCTGGAGTCGCATATTGTTACGCATACCTTGTTGCGCATAACATAATGTATTATTTTCGGTGAGAATTATGTAGTGCGGTTGATTGCGGACATTATCTGAAGGTTCTTATATAAAAAATAGTTGATATTCACATAAATATGGTAACATACCACTTGCTCCCAAAAACATGTAATCATATTTATTAGGCCAAGCAATTATCACCCCATCATAGTTTCATAAATTGTGAAACAAATCCAAATCTCGTGGCCGATACGTTACGATCGTTCCCACAGCATATATAATTTCTTCTTTCCTTTCTTTTTATTGTTTTTCTATTACATCATCATATCTAAAAATGTAAAAGCAACATTCAAATAATATCTTGTCGATTTGTAAAATAATGATTATATTGTAAATAATTATAATTAATATAATTTCTTTATTTATTGATAAAATGAATATTAAAATATATTACATGATGTGTAATAACTTACCTCTAGTACCTTTGTAATTTGTTCGTAGCAACCTTTAATCTATAGATGATTTTGCAATGTCCATTCGATATCTTTTTCAGATAAATGCAACAGGAAGCGGGATATCGTATTAAATTTCCATTTATAATTTATACATTTATTACATTCTAGTTTACGATTGAAATATATCATCATGCTGTGTGTTCTAAAAAAAAAAACAGATAAACAAAATTTCAATCGCAGACAAGAAAATAAAAATAACGTTTGTTTTACTTTCATTCATTGATTATAAAATGTATTAGTTTATTAACTTAATATATTATTAAGATATAATTATTTTTGACTTATAATTAAGTTACTTATTGATATAAAATGTAATATAAAATTTTACTTGGAATTGCCAACAATTGTCATCAAATTTATACGGTGAATGATATTTGTGATATCTTCCTGCGGAAACATTTAACGGATAATTTAGCACGCGCGATACCTTTCTTATATAAAAGTACTCTGCATTATCCCAGTCTTTGTATTACTGAAAATAATAAAAAGATATCCATTATATATATATATATATATATATATATATATATATATACATACAGGTATACATAATTATTTAGATAGTTTATAGATTTTCGAACGTTTTGTATATTCTATTACAGTTTTTGTACAATATTAATTAATTTTTTCATGATTTAACGATCACTTGGTTGGAAGCAAGTTGAAGGCATCATCTATTATATTACAGTTTTCCTGTTAATTAACAATGCTAATTAAAACTCTGTTAATGATTGAAACTTATAAAATGAAAGAATGCAACTCGGACTATATGAAAACTGTAATAGAATATACAAAACGTTCAAAAATCAATAATTAAGTACCTAAATAATTATATCATTGTGTGTGAAACATTTTGTAAAATATTAAGATATTTACATAAAAATATGAATTAATAGTCTGAATAATAGTCTTTCATTTTACAAAGAGTTTCAATCATTAGCAGCACACATTCAATAATTTTCTTATGATTTTATTTTATTTTTTTATTATCGCTCGGAGGCGGAGGCTAAAAACGCGTACTAAAACGAATCGAATAACAAAATTAAATAATTAACGTAACGGAAAGCCTTTTGTTTCTTTATGGAACTAATAAAATAATGCATTCATACACACTCTCTAAAAATGAATCAGTATATTATCACTGAAAACATACACACAGTAAACAGAGTCACTAATACAGCAGTTATAAGTTATTTAGCACTGTAAATTAATAATATTTCACTGAAATAATTAGTAATATTGACTGTTTTAATCAGTAATATTAATTTATCTACTTCGTATAAAATTAAAAATTTTATTTATATTTACATGCGTATATTAGAACGAGAATGTTAAATAGACGATAGTTTATTTTATCTTTAACATACAATGAACAGATCATTTTCGTTTATTCGCCGGACATTTACTTGTCCGACTTATAAAATCGATTTAATATCTGAAGTTCCTCTATTGAGATTGTATCAGAAATTAAATCGGTGATACTTTTAATTTTATCTGTCGCCCTTTGTAAGCTTTATATAATTCTTATGATTAAAACTTAAGTACGAAAAAAATAGCGCACCGTAGCGGTATAAACGAACGAACTAGCGATTACCGATTTTACAGTGAAATTTACTTCCACTATAATTAGTGAGATATAAGATAAAGTAACAAAAAAGAAGCGTTTCTACAAGAGATCAATGAAATAGTGATTCTTAGTAATCTTATTTATATATTTGTAAATAGAAATTAATATAGCTTTCGTAATAATTATATATGTATATATATATATATATATATATACATATATAATATATGTATATATTTATATGTATGTATGTATATGTATGTATATACCCTAACAGCACATGTAGATACTGAGAATGTTCGAATAATAGCGCAAAAGTACAATGCATATATTCTCAGAACATTCGAGATACATACTATGATATACTAAGTATATATTAAGAATGCCCTAATGTCCGCCTATTTTGGTTAATAGTAAATACTGAGAATATCTTGTAATATAATTCATATATGTAATAGAAATACTTTTAATAAATGCAGTAAACGGACACACTATTTCTCATTTTAATTTTAAATAATCTTTTTAGTATTCTGAATCCCAACAAGGAATCCAGAACAACTAAACTACTAAACAAATGAAAAATTTTAAATTAAGTCAGTTTATTATAAATTAAACTGTCTAAAAAGAAAAAAGAAGAAACTTTGGAACTCAAGTTAGTATCAGTCCTTTATATCCATTTCACCGAAAATTAAGTACGCGTGTGGGTGCGCGCGTAGCGGCAAAATGAGGAAACACATGCAATATTATAGAATATCCTGAAAATATACGAGAAAGAATATACTAATACGAGATATGCAAAGTATATTCTGAGAATATATGAAAAATAATATACAACAAGAGATGTTATGAGATTATTCTCAGTATATTACATCTGTAACGTATATTTACAGTATAAGTATAGAATATTCGAATGATATCATATGCTGTTAGGGTATGCATATATAATTTGAAATTAATAAAAATTAGTTTTTATTTTCTCTATATTAGAAACGTGAAAAATATGTTTCCTTAACTATGGTTTTAAAAACGTTTTTATAGAAACGTTTCTTATTAATGTTTTACGATTAAAAAATATTGGATACGTTTAAGAAACGTATATAAAACGAATGTGTGCTATCTCGGGCATCATAGCATATCTTAAAGTTATTTATTGACGACAGCCACGTGTCATAAAACGTTGTGTTTCGTCATCTATTGACAATTGATAATTAAAGGTTAACTGTCCATTTGATATCAATGGCTGCGTTCAGCAGAGAAAGCAGCTTTGCAACTGTTGCAAGATTTTCGATTGAACGCCACCTATCGCTTTACGCTTTTCCAACATGTTTGCTCAGCGGTCGCCATTTTTTCCAGCATAATGAAAGTACGCTGATTAAGCGCAACATGTTGGAAAGCATACAACCTTAACCTAATATTAAGAACAATATGTATAAGAGGATATGCTCTTTACACCGATACTTTAAGTTAGCGCCATAGCATTACTGATGTAGTAGGCGAATGTATCGTCTCTGATAGATGGCGTGAGAGTAGAGTAGATGGCGTCAGGGACAGTAAATAAGAAGCAGCAGCAGAGAAAGCATATAAGAATAAATAATAGTTTGAACAGAAAAACGCTCTCTAATTAATTGAGGAATAACCACACTCTTATAGTAATTTTCAGAAGTGGGATTCGAGAATATCTGTGCGTTGTTATAAGTACTGTACGGGTATTACATTATTAAGAAATACATATTGTAAGCCTGGCTGAGCGTAACGTGGAACAAAGGCTGGAATCATTGTTATTTGCGAGTGACTGGAATTGTTTTGAAAAACTTCCGAAAATATTGATTGGAAATGTCTGATCCGAACAAATTCAAGGTTGCACAACTGAAAGAGCAGTTGCAAAGGATACAGATACCGACGACGGGAAGTAAAGCCGAATTGATCGCACGATTGCAAGATACTGATCCTGAAGGACATTGGATGCAGGAGTTACAAACTGTCGAAGCTGATGCAATTGAGGAAGGTATGTCGTCAATGCAGGTTAGAAATGTACAGGATAATGACAATAGAATACCAGAAGATGCCATAAGAGAAATTGAATTGTTGCGAAGAGAATGTCGGCTTATGGAGAGAGAGTTAAGGTTAGCTGAAGGAGAAAATTAAATATTGCGTAATAGCACGGGTGCGAATACTGCGAATAGAGCTACGGAGGTACAGGCAAAAGTTAGCGTTAAGGCGGTGAGTGAATTGTTAAATGATTTTGACGGATCTGAAGGCTCATTAAAAAATTGGGAGAAGCAATTACAGTTATTAATAACTACGTATAAGTTGGATGAAAATAATGCTAAGCTTTTGGGTATGAGACTGAAAGGAAGGGCTTTGGACTGGTTTCACTCTCGCCCGGGACACATTGAATTAAGTGTTGAGGAAATATTAACTGAAATGAGGAAATTATTTGATCATCGATAAAGCAGATTGAGATTACGAAAACAATTTGAGGAAAGAAAGTGGAAGGATGAGGAACATTTCAGTACATATTATCATGAAAAGATGATTTTGGCCAATCACGTTCCAGTGGAAGAAGATGAGTTGGTGGAATATCTTATTGAAGGAATACCGAACCAGCAATTAAGGTATCAAACGAGACTGCAGCAGTTTAGTACGAAAGCTGAGTTGTTAGCTGCGTTTGAGGATGTTTCTTTGAAGGATCATTCAGAGCATGAATCCAAACCATGGAATAAGGAACAAAAGGAAGGACGAGTTCAGAAGAAGAAGGAGGTGTTACCCAAGAAAGAGGCACCGACGGATTCAAATATAAGTCAGGCGAAGATTAAATGTTATAATTGTAGTAAATATGGACACTTGGCTAAAGATTGTAAGCTACCAAAAAGGGAAAAGGGTGCTTGTTTCAAATGTGGAGAGAAAGGGCATAGAATTAATGAATGCCAGGGTAAGGTAGAGTTAAGTCAGAATACGGATATACATGCTATACAAGCTGATGATGAATTTGAAAAGGTGGTTACTGTAAGTATTAATGAATCACATATGAACTTTGAAGTAAAGATTAATGCTTTGTTTGATACAGGAAGTCTAATCAGTTTAGTTAAGGAAAATGATTCCTAGTTGTTTTGTAGATCAATCTGATGAGTCACGTAAATTTCGCGGAATAAATGGAAGCAAATTAAACATTATAGGGATTACTACTGTTAATATTTTATGTGATAATATGAAAGGAAATGGAGTTAAAATTCGTCTTGTTCCAAATAGTACTATGTCTTTTCCATTAATAATAGGTCGTGATTTATTAAAGAAATTTAAATTTTGTCTATCAAATGAGTTGCAATCTGAGAATGATACAATTGATAATGAAATTTTGAGTATTGATATCATGGAGTCTAAGGAGAAGGTGGTTGATTCATTAATAATTAATTCTGAAATTGAATATAGCAAACAGTTAGAGTTTAGGAATATGTTCGAGAAAGAATATGTAAGACCAGAACGGCCAAAAGAACCTAAGGTTGATGCGGAATTGTCATTACAAGTAAAGGATATACAACCTTTTTATTTTTCCCCTAGACGACTTTCTTATATGGAAAAGGAGCAAGTAAGGAAACTATTGGATGAGTTATTGGCAAAGGAGGTAATCAGACATAGTAATTCGGAATATGCGTCCCCGATTGTTATTGTACCTAAGAAAAATGGTGAGTGTCGAAAGTGTATTGATTATCGAACATTAAATAAGTATATTGCACGAATTAATTATCCCATTCCCGTAATTGAAGATCAAATTAATGTTTTAAGAAATAAGAGTTATTTTAGTATCTTGGATCTTAAAGATGGATTTTATCATATAAGAATGGCTGAAGAATCAATTAAATATACAGCTTTTATAACCCCATTTGGTCAATATGAGTTTATTAGAATGCCATTTGGGCTCAAGCCAGCTCCTACCAGATTTCAAAAATTTGTTAATGAGATATTGGATGAATTAATTCGTGCAGGGGAGGTAATAGTATATATTGATGACTTTTTAGTTGCCACAGAATCTTTAGAACATCATTTAGTGGTATTACGGAAAGTTTTTAAATTATTGGTTGACAATAAGTTAAATTTGCGAATTGATAAGAGTAAATTCTTATTTAATAAAATAGAGTATTTAGGATACCTGGTTACTTCAGAAGGTATAAGGCCTACGGTAAGCGGTATTGAAGCTGTAGTAAAGTTTCCAGTTCCACAGAGTGTACGTAGTGTTCAAAGTTTTGTTGGACTATGTTCCTATTTTCGGAAATTCATTGAAGGATTTTCAGTGATTGCTAAACCACTGTATGATCTTTTAAAGAAAAATAGTGCATTTAAGTTTACTGAAATAGAGTTGCGTTCTTTTGAGGAGTTAAAGGCTAGATTAATAAATTCACCGATATTAGCGATTTTTGATCCTCGGGATTTAACAGAATTACATTGTGATGCCAGCAGTTATGGTTTTGGTGCTGTACTTATGCAACGGAAATCTGATTTGAAATTACACCCAGTGTTCTATTTTTCTAAGCGTACTACAACTACTGAAAGTAAATACCATAGTTTCGAGTTAGAAACCTTAGCTATAGTCTATGCGCTCAAACGGTTTCGAATCTATTTGATGGGAATTCCATTTAAAATAATAACAGATTGTAATGCACTAAGTTAACCTTACAAAAAAAAGATATAAATCCTAGAATTGCCCGTTGGGCTTTAGAATTGCAAAATTATGAATATACAGTCTGTAAAGTAAGAGCGTGTACGGGTTAATGTGTAGAAAAATTTATTTTTAATGATTTTTAAGTACATGGATTTGTTGTACTCCATGAGAAGAAAAATGCTATACCATTAATAATGAGTCCAGTCACCACCGGCATTGATAATTGCCTGGCATCTCCGAGGCATACTTTCCACTAAGTTGACTGCGTATTCGTTCGGTAAAGACCTCCAAATGAGATGAATTTGTCGTGTCAGCTGCTTCAAAGTGCACACTCTTTTTCCTCGAAGCTTGTGCTTGAGATATGCCCACACATTTTCAATGGGATTTGCATCTGGCGATTGCGATGGCCAATCAAGTGTGACGATACCAGACTGCTCTTTCCACTCGGTGCAAAGCTTGCTCCGGTGTTTTGGGTCGTTGTCTTCCTGTAAGATCCAGTCCTCGTTTTTTTTTCTGAAGCATCGTTCAGCAGTCGGCAACAAACACTTCTCATAAATTTTAAGCATTTTCGGAGCATTTAAATTGTATGTAAACAGATGTAATGCTCCAAAACCCTGTTTTGAAAAGCAGCCCCAAAGATGAACTTTTACAGGGTGTTTAACGGTCTGTTGTATTAATCTATTGGTCAAGGTTGACCAGGAACGTCGGATGGTAATATATCCCCAAACAGAAGCTTCGTCCGTAAAGATCACGTTGCTCCAATCTCGGTCCAAATTCTTCTTTGCCCAAGCGAGTCTTTTCGTCACATGTTTTTCGCCTAACAGTAGTTTCTTCATTGTGCTTCGATATTTGATGTTATGCGCAAGGAGATGGGTTCGAATAGTTGTATGTGATACTTCTATACCCTTCTGTTTTAATTTTGCTGCTCCTTGTCGCAACGTTAAGGTCGGGTTCCGCTTAAACAAATTCACAATTTCTTTTTCCATGTTCGGCGTCACTTTGCCTATCGAGCCACGTTCTGGCAAGTCATCGACATTTTTGGTCTTCTTATATTGCTGAATCCACTTAGCGACGAACGATTTTGACTTTCCCATGTATTTAGCAGCCGCTACATATGACATTTTTGGTCCTTTCGGGTGGGAACAAAGGAACACAGCCTCGTAGCGCGATGCGTATGCGGCACTCATGGCGGTTAACGTGTTTCTCAGGTAAGAGTTCGACGCCAACTGAATCTTTTGTGACAAAGCATTCACGACAAAGATTCCATCTATCGGCTCACAAAAAAACTAGGACGATATTTGAAGCCAACTGCCATTTATGCCGTACACGCTCTTACTTTACAGACTGTACCATAGAACATAGACCAGGTGAAAGAATGAAACATGTGGATGCGCTTAGTCGATCATTTAATATTTGTATTGTAGAGGATAATCCATTTGAACATAAAATAGCTGTTTGTCAATCCCAGGATGAGAAGATTCGAGAGATATGCAAGATGCTGGAGCAAGCCAAAAGTCCATTATACGAATCACGTAATGGAATATTATATCGTAAAAAGGGTGATAATTTACTTTTTTATGTGCCTGAAAACATGGAAAAAAATATTTTGTTCAAATATGATCAATTAGGTCACCTTGGAGTGGAGAAAACTGTAGGCACTATATTGCAAAATTATTGGTTTCCAAAATTAACATCTAAGGTTAAGCAACACATTGCTCATTGTTTGAAGTGTGTAGCTTATTCATCACTTTCCGGCAAGACAGAAGGCATATTGCATTCTCTCCCAAAAGGAAATATTCCGTTAGATACATTGCATGTAGACCATCTTGGTCCTATGGATAAACAATGCTTATCTAAGAAATATGTTTTTGTAGTTATAGATGCGTTTTCTAAATACGTTAAATTATATGCGACTAAAACGACATTCAGTAAGGAGGTTATTAAGGCTTTGATTGATTATTTTAGTAATTATAGCAAACCTCGTTTACTTATATCAGATCGTGGTTCATGCTTTACATCACAAGAGTTCAAGGAGTTTATGAATGAACAAGAAATTAAACATGTGTTGATTGCTACTGGTTCCCCGCAAGGTAATGATCAGGTAGAACGTGTAAATAGAGTACTGATTCCAATGCTAAGTAAATTAGAAAATAAGGAAGAAAAAAACAATGGTACAAGGTATTGCATGAGGCCGAGTATGCTTTAAATAATACAAAAAATAAAAGTACAAATGAAACTCCAAGTAGGTTATTGTTCGGAATTGATCAGCGTGGTTCTGTAAATGATAACTTAAGAGAATATTTAAATGATAAGATCAATTGTAAACCAAGAGAATTACAGCAGGTGAGAAATGAAGCCTTCGAAAAAATAATTAATTCGCAAAGATATAATGAAAAGTATTTTAATGATAAACATAAGAAACCCTTGAGTTATCAAGAAGGAGACTATGTTATGTTACGGAATTTCGATACCACACCTGGTGCCTCTAAAAAATTAATTCCACAATACAAGGGACCGTATGTTGTTAAGAAGGTATTGCGTAATAGTCGATATGTAATAGAAGATATCGAAGGGTTCTAAAATAATCAGCGAAGGTACCAAGGAGTATGGAAATCGAAAAATATGCGACCATGGTTAAAATCCAATGTTAGTGATAAGTCTTAGATTGTATGTCTAGTTAAGGAGTTAAGTTGCAAAATTAAGTGAGAATAGTATTTAGTTATTTTGTAAGAATATATTATATTAAGGCTATTATATTAACAATAGAGATCGAGGACGATCTTTAGTCAGAATGGCCGAACTATAAGAGGATATGCTCTTTACACCGATACTTTAAGTTAGCGCCATAGCATTACTGATGTAGTAGGCGAATGTATCGTCTCTGATAGATGGCGTGAGGACAGTAGATAAGAAGCAGCAGCAGAGAAAGCATATAAGAATAAGTAATAGTTTGAACAGAAAAACGCTCTCTAATTAATTGAGGAATAACCACACTCTTATACAACAGATGTATTATATATTTTTCTTATCATCTTCATTTTTCATCCCATGAATAAATTCGTCTCGCGCGCGCTTGTGGTTTGTTTACATCGCATGCACATATCGTACCGAGATAAATCATACGTTGATACAATAAAATTTATTCGATAATCTTTCGTATAATTCAATGATGAACAATTTAGTCCTTTGTGATCCTTTTAATCCTAAATAATACTGATCCTAAATCTTGTATACAATTTAAAAACCTTCATAATATAAATTTTGTAAGAACAATTTAATAAAATAAATTATATAAATTTTATCTATTAAAATTAATAAGAGAAGTAAATTTATTGTATAAAAATATGCTTTGGAGCTCAAGGCATAATAATTAATTGGAAAATATCAATCACTCTATGCATTATGTGCGAAACAGAATATTTATATAGCATATTTATATTTATTATAATCGATTTATAGGAGGTGTTTTCGATAAATACATTATATATATAAAACATATTTCGTTGCGAGAATAAGATGTAAACGTATATCATGCTTGCTAACGTCATTATGCGTTTAAACCTTGTTATATCTCGTTCGACATTAAATATCAAATATAAAGAAAAGTCATGAAAAAAATATCAATAATTTACAAATAATTCGTTGTACAATCAACGTTACATTTTTCCAAACTAAGCCCTCGTCCAAGAAAATAATAATTATTCTACAACCGTGACAACTGTAGAGTATCAAAATATCTTTGTCAATTTTGTGCACGTGTTTAAGAGAACTAACAATAAATTAAACATGTCTA
Source organism: Camponotus pennsylvanicus (assembly GCA_023638675.1). Taxonomy (NCBI): domain Eukaryota; kingdom Metazoa; phylum Arthropoda; class Insecta; order Hymenoptera; family Formicidae; genus Camponotus; species Camponotus pennsylvanicus. Next base: position 61,582 of record JALHBL010000317.1, on the reverse strand, counting down.
GGAAATTATATTCCAAATTAAAAAAGGTACTACTAAAAAATCCTCTAGTAAAAAGATGAAGATAGAAATTTATTCGTAGAAAATTTTAATAAAGGTATCGAGAAGAGAAAGAGAGGGAGAATTTTTTTCATCATCTTTTGTTTTTGTGGTACTTGTATAATAAAATCATTAAAATGGCATGTGTTTCATTAAAGAGATTAATATATTAATTAATTTATTATTAATTTATTAAAATTTCGGGAGAGAGAAAGATCATCTGATATATTCCTGTAACTTCATGAATCAAACTTAATGAATTATATAAAATCTCTTATATTACGATTAATTCTACGATTGCACATGTTCAATGGGAGTTGTAGCATCCAATTATGCATCCAATGGATCCATTATATGATATATCGGTAAGCAATTTTTTATATATAATTTTTTTACTAATTTTAATAAGAAATAATTGATGAAGATAACGATCAATTATAACTCTTGTAAATAATAAATTAGTCAATGAGTCAATATTTTATAAGCAATAAGTAAAGTTCCTTCCATTTTCTCTTCTATAATTGAAATCTTGTTTATGTGTCTATTGTTCTCCAGCAAACACAAAAGATGATGTTCAAGCTTCCGCGTTTCTGTGAATTGATAAATAATCATTGTGATATACATCACAATTGGAAAGTCAATAACTTGATAAGTTTCTTATCACGATGTTTAAGAAGTGATATTGAAGATATAGATATCGATTATGAATATCGAAATATTACAAATTTAATAAAGATAGTGTATATAATATATCATCATTGTATATAATATACTATAATATATATGTACATGTGGAACTATATGTATATGTATATATAATCTCATATGTTATTTAATATTTTTTATAATGCATAATATACATATCTATAAAACGTTGTCAGTATTTGGTGATCTTTCGAAATGATAGACCGTAATTGAGCGTAAATATATTATACATTATTAGCTTTATTAAATATAGTTAATGGAAATAGAGCAATAAGGATAGTTAATTTTTACAACAGCATACTTTTTTAATCATCAATATAATTTGAATATACAGTAAGTTATTAAATAAAAAGATAAAATATATGTATATTCTTATCCAGAATGATGTAAAAAGTTCATACATGATAACTGTTATAAATTCAGAAATAATTATATTATTATATTTATATATTCACAACTAATTAGGATATTATTCGCGTTTCCTCTTTCACTCATAAATTTTACATTCATTTGTAATTATCGGTAATATATAATGTCGAAAATTAATTATATTTCCATGTTGAAAAAAATATTGTTTATACATATATATATAATCGCAATTATTAGATTTCGCTTCGATTACTCAAAAATATAAATTAGATATATCATTATATTACATTGTTTACAATTATGAAAACGGATGTGATATTTTTTAATAATTAAAATTTTATGGAAGGTAAGATTAAAAAATTTCTTTTATCTTCATTGATCAATCTAATATTAAGATTAAACCTGAAAATAACAGAACCAATTTAGAAATAATCTAGCAATATTTTTCCTACATTAAGATTTATTGAATCGTTCGGAAAAGAAGATAAACATTAATTTAATTATATTGGCTAAATAGTATCGACTGGACTCAGTAAGGCATCTCCTATGTTCTTTCTTAATGCTATAATATCTTTCAGACAAAATTTGAAATTTGGTCTAGCATCCGCTGCACTCCAGCAACGTAGCATCAACTGGTACAATGGTGACGGACAGTTAAGAGTCATCGGCAACCTGCCTCCAGCACGTACATAATTTATCACTTTTATATCAGTCTTGTCAATATAAGATTTCTCACCCAACGATGTAATTTCCCACATTAATACCCCAAATGACCAAACATCGCTTTGAGAAGTAAATATTTCAATCATCAAAGATTCGGGTGCCATCCAGCGAATAGGAAACCAACGTTCTCCTTTCTAAAACATGATTTAAACAAAAATTTAATTTTCTGATTCAAGTTGTTCATTTTTAGAATATGTGTAAAATGAAAAAACGTTCATTTATCTCTTGATTATATAAATGAAAACTATTTATATTCTATATTACTTAAAGAAACAATGCACGATACTATTATAATAAAAAAATGAAAAGTATTTTCAAAAGAATTCATTTTTTAATCACTAATTTTCTTTAATAACTGTATACCATGCGATAATAATCATCCTTGTAGATATCTCTAGTTAATCCAAAATCTCCAATTTTGATGACACGATTCTCGCGTTTTCTCGAAGATACTAAACAATTGCGACACGCTAGATCTCTATGTACGAAACGCTTCTCTTCCAAGTAGCAACAACCTCGCGCAACATCTTCGCATATGGCGTGCAAATCCTGCAAACGCAAAGCAGGCGAATCTGACGCTTGCAAATTTCGACAATCTCTCAAATATTTTAACAGATCACCAGTTTCCATCAATTCCATCACTAATAAAGGAGAATCCCCATCTAAACAAACGGCCAACAATCTTAATATATGTTCGTGTCGAAAATGACTCATAAGCTTGGCTTCCTTTAACAAATTCTTTTTCTCATGGGGAGAAGCATCTTTCCGAAGCGTTTTTATTGCAACGGATATATCTGTGCCCGATCTTTCTAAGTTCTTCACCTTTCCTTGATACACCTGCGAAATATTTCACACAAATTTATGTGCGTACTTTATTAGAAAATGTGTAGTTTAATGTCAAGTAATATTATATTTCACTTTATATTAAATAATCCAACAAAAATGTATAATAACGTGCATGCTTGTTGTCTCATCTAAATTTTATATTACTTATAATCTATTATAAAAATTCATGTAATTTATATTTTTATTAGAAAATGCATATCTGTTTTGTTGATCCAGAAATTAATTTGAAACATTGCTTGAAAAAATTAATTTTTACCATTCCGAATGCGCCGCTACCAAGAAGTTTTGTAAATGTAATTTGTTTACGTGCGACTTTCGCACATTCATCCAAATTATAATGTAACATAGGACTGTAAGTCATATTGAATTGAGTGTTTCGATAAGATACTTCATGTAGAATCCCCAACTCTACATCGGTCATTGTTGAAGACAAAAGTTGTTCATTATTACCTCTGCGATGCACTGTTATAAAATTTCGAGTTAATTACGTAATAATATGTATTATAAAATCTATTGCTTTTTAGTAAATTTATTCGTTTAGTTTTATATAAGTAAATTACTATTTTCAGTAAATTTTTAGATATTATATCAGATATATATGTATAATCTACAATTCAAGTCGATATCTACATCAAATATACTTACAACAATAAAAGTAGCAGACGCAAATTATAGTAAGTATAACGATAAAACTTAACATGAATAATAAGTAATATTTTTTCGCTATTATTCCAGGAGTGCTCGGAATATCTATATTAAGCAAAAATATAATTTTAATATCATCGTGTGTGTATGTTCTTACAAATTTATTTTTACTTATAACTTTATTAGAAAAATATAATTTTTTTAAATATTTGGCCTATTCATATCTAAAAAAATTAGCACATAATATTATAATATCTATGCAGCACAGAAAGTTACAACTACTTTGCAACAATATTGCATTATTACAAATTGCAATGCAACATTACGGAAACATTGTAGAAATATAAATTAACAAAGTATGAATTAGACATTAGCAATATAATATTTATATTTTAGAAACATTTTAAAACTATAACATTCTTTAATTTGTCTATAAATATAATGTAATAATATATTTTTTTATACAGGGTGTTCGGAAATTCTAACGACAAATTTTCAGAGATTGTCGGGGGCACCATAAGAATCATTTTTTGCAAATGAACCTGGGGTCGGAAACGTGTCATTACATCGCTACGGCATACGGAGTGTTCGAAAGAGTCGGGACCTCGAAATATCACAAGAAATAGAAGTTTTACAAAAAATTGTTTCAAACAAAAGTTGTAGGGTGTAAAAAGGTCTATTTACTAGCGCCATGTGTTTGACCTTAGATGGCGTCGCCAAGGTCACGACAAGGTCACCTTAAATTTTTGAAATGGGACCCTCCACTTTTTATTGCATATTAGAAATCAGAAATAAAATACTTTATTTTCTAGATGATGATTTCAATCGGATACGTGCTTTAACAACAGTACACAACAGTACTGTTTGGAATACAAACTCAAGTCTACAAAAAAATGAAGATTTTTATTTGCTCGAATGTCTGTAATAAAAAATGGCCCAAAATATCATACGCATTGGTCAGTTATTAAAAGTAGATCCACCATCATTTACCACTTCTACCTTCATTCGCGGATAATAATACGATAGTTACAGTCATCGACTTATCAGGAAAAGCTTTATAACTTCAATAACTTCGGAACGGCTTACTTAAAGTTGGTGCTAAAATTAGTGCTTTGAAAAGGTCTCGAGAAGGGCTACAAGAATATGCAATAAAAAGTGGAGGGTCCCATTTCAAAATTTAAGGTGACCTTGTCGTGATCTTGGCGACGCCATCTAAGGTCAAACACATGGCGCCAGTAAATAGACCTTTTTACACCCTACAACTTTTGTTTGAAACAATTTTTTGTAAAACTTCTATTTTTTTGTGATATTATCGAGGTTCCGACTCTTTCGAACACTCCGTATGCTGTAGCGATGTAATGACACGTTTCCGACCCCAGGTTCATTTGCAAAAAATGATTCTTATGGTGCCTCCGACAATCTCTGAAAATTTGTCGATGGAATTTCCGAACACCCTGTATTTGTCTATATGCGATGAATTTTACTTTTTTGCAGAAGTCAAATGAAATAATGACACAGAAATAATATCAGTCGAGTAAATATAATTCTAAGCTAAAGATAAGCATTGCTATTTTTTAATTAAAATATAGATAACATTTTATGTCAATGTTACAATATATTTTATGATATATTTTCACTTCATGTAGGAATACGATATTAATCTTCAAAGATAATATATCCTTTATTATATTAAGTATATAGATACTATTATATCTATCATTATATATTTCTATGAATTTTTATGTACTTCTCACATGCAAATATATATAATTATAACGGATTTTTAAAATTTTTATATAAAAATATAATTAGTAATGTATAATTAATTCTCTATAACTAATATACATATTTGTATAAAGTACCCATTATAAGAGTATATGGAACATTTCAAATAAAAAAAGTGATTCGTAAGTAATTTTGTATAAAAATATAACATTTTTATGTTATATGATTATGTTTAAATATAATTTTGCAATATATTATCTTAGATATGATTATCTTAGATATTGCAAACTTCTATTTATATCAAGCTTTTTAATTTAATTAAAAGTTTCCAACATATTCATCCAACAAAAACAAAAATATTTTATACGTAATATTATTAAATGGTTGCAATAACATTACACTCTTTCCAATATATTTACACTGTAATATTGCTACAATATTTCATTGCAAAAAGCGGACATCTTAACTTCATCACAATATTATAAGAATAACTCAGCAAAGTTTTACAATCGAATTGCAATATTGTAATGTTTCAATGAAATTATTCTTCAATATATCCATGCATTCTTATTGTGCTGTATGGGTATCTTCCTTTGCTTACCAAGTGTTGAAAAAATAAATCTTTCATCATCAGGCCATATAAAATTTTCCTCATATTCAAGGTATCTCAATATCAAGCGAAACATGTATAAAGTTCCCGATTGTAAATTTTCGACACGGTATATTACTTCATTGTTATAATTCATTTCAATATAATTCATTGCTTGCCACTTTTCTGCTGCAATATCTTTGTACTCTAGTGTAAAAACAATCGTCAGATTAATGTTTGAGATCCATGAAATGTTCATGCTATTTATGTTGACCCCGCTCAAAGTAATATTGTTTGGTTCTGAGTATATGTGAACGATCTTGCTTAAACTCTCGTTGTAGAAATCGCTGAAATTAAGTGGATACACATGCACGTATATCAAGTAATCTTCTACTGGTAGCGACAAGTTAATCTTTGTGAAAAATCTGCCGTCTGTCATACGTTTCGGCACATTGATAAATTTATCGCCCTTTTGTTGCGTGCCGTTCACTAATGTAACTGGCTTCCAATGCACTTCGTAGGTCACGGCCACGCAGTTCACTTTCTTGAGTGGCATCCAATGAACTACTGCTATAGTAGGCGTCAAAGCTAGAACACTTATGTTTTCTGGTGCATTAAGCTTGCCCGAATTAGTTTTTATTGGTATCACATTCGAATCGAATGGATTTATTGATAATTGATCAAAGTAAAAATTGCTTAAAGTAAACTTCAACTTGTACTCTGTAAATGGTGTTAAGTTTTGAATCTCGTAATATCGCTCGCACGTCACGTATCACAGCACATTGAATTTTTCAGACTTGTTGAGGTTATTGTCTAAACAGCTTACGGAGATAGTATATATAGTATATATAGTTGGTAAATTATATTTTTTGCATCCACTCTTTGCAACCGACTCCGGAAGATTCACAACAATACTGTTTCCCGTTGCATTCACATTCTCAAAATTATAAACTTTTTCGTCAGGTGTCAGACATCTCATTGGAGGATATGGTTGTAAAGATTTATCAAAAGCGTTAATATTATAAAACTCATTTCTTCCTGAGCTTATTATTATCTTTTCAACATATTCGGCTTATTATTATCTTTTCAACATATTCGGCTGCATTTACGCTCTTGAGACTTGCATATTTCTTTTTCAAAACGTAGAGAGTAAATTGAAACGAATCACCTTCTAAAATGTAAATGTTTGTTTTGGCAATCGTCATAAAGTAGAAGTAGCTGTTATCACTTATGTTTTCCTTGTGTAAAATCGTATTGCACACAGAAACGTTAATGTCTGTCACAAACATGTGATCAACACTTAACCAGTAAATTAACGGCTCCTCATTATTCGTGTTATCAATTCTATAACTAATATAAATCGTAGGAAATCGACGAAATGAGCAAAGGGATGAATTTATCTGAACAAATTGCTCATTTTTTCCATCGAGATGATATTGCATGATATTATATACATAATTCCAATTGTATGATAGGGAATATAAAATTCTAAAAAATATATAATTATTTTACTTATTATAAAACATTATTTTAACAAAAAACAGAAACTTGTATGTAGTGAAAATTTGAAATTCTTATAATTATATAATAACTTCTTATTTTTTTTACTTATGATCTTAATTATAAAACCACGTAAAATTATAGAAAAATTACTAATTTGCATAAATCTTCAATGGAAAATCATTTTTTTAGGTGGACGGTAGTAAACATACCCCATAGACGGTGATACATTTAAACGGTCATTAGCAATTTTTGATTTGAAAATCTCATCAAATTTAATTATGCCATTTTCCCACATTGTTAAGTCGAACTTTACAATATAAGAGTAGTGTAAGTCTCGATAGGCTATATATAGATTTCTTGCTACCCAGTCAATGCAAAGATCACGTAGATAATAATCAAAGCTAGCTATTATTGTGGTTTTATTTTCATTAATCTTCAATGTCATTAGGTATTTTTCTGTTAGCCAATAAATTCTATGTTCTTGTATCGAATAAGCGGCATGTATTGCTGACCTGAAAAAAAGGAACTATAATTGTATAGTAAAAAATTATAGTTGAGATTTCTAATTTTATAATTATTACTGCTATAATGTTGATAATAATAAATTTGTGCATAATAATAATAACTTTAATTTTATAGTTAGTGTTAAAAATAATTTATGATAATTATAACTATTTTTTTTATCAGTATACGTACTCTGACATTACTATTAAATTAGTAATGTTTAAATCCATGTCCAATATGCGGATACCTTCGACCGTTGTGAGTAATAATTTAGGTATTGGATTTTCATGTGTAGTCGACACATTGATTAAATCCGTGTAAGGACCAGCAACAATTTTAGTATGCGCACGTACTCGAAAATAATATGTCGTGTTAGATGTTAGATTGTGCACCGTGTGCTCGAATTTTGTAGTTGTGATATTTTTATCGTCGCAAATTTGAATCTCTTTTAAGTCCTCGATGAAAAAACATTGCACTGTGTACCCTTGTATTATTTCATCGGTAAATTCAGGTTGGTTCCATCTGTCACCAAAAAAAAATTTTAGCCAATTTATATTTAACAAAATTAGAACAGAATTAACATTTTGATATATTTATGTCGTTGAATTTGAGAAAAAGAAAAATGAAAGAACACAAACTGAAAATTTAGATTCCTTACCTCAATGTCACAAAAATATCGTTTACTTTTTCTGTGAATTGACTGTCGAATTGTACAAATGCTCTGAGAGATGTTGGCTTGATAAAAATGCTTTCTAGAGATTTTGAGATCGCACATATTAACATAATTATATATAAGATTAAGTGGATCTCAGTAAATAAAAAAAATACAATTTAATGTGAAAATAAAGGAAAGAGAAAATATAAATATAAACTAGAAAATATGGAAATTAGCAAAGTATTGAACTTTAAAAGAATAATATAAGAATTTTTTGCGTCATTTAAGATTTAGAAAAGTAATCGTTAATTCATGTCAAAAACGAATAAATAACACTTAATAAAATGACAAGTACTTTTCGAAAAATTCCTATAGCTTAAGAAATCAAAAGTATAATATTTGCGACTGCTTCAAAACAGAGTAGCAAATTAATAAAATTGACTTTACCTTAAATTATGACAATTTTTATGTACAATGTTATGTTTATATATTTATGCTTTTCTATTTCTTTTTTGGACGGAATTAGAATTTATATTCTTCTCACTACTGGAAGATATTTTTAGATTTGATTTCCACTCTCTCTTCAATTTAAATTATATTTACAATTCTTCGTCATAGATTTTGTTAATTAATGTTTTATGCATTTTTTTTGCAACTTACCGATAGATTCTGGGATGTTAGAAATATTTGCAAGTGTCACTTCATCGACTTCTCGCTCATTTCTCACAGTCATACTATCAGAATGACTCCGGTCAGATTTGAAATTTAATATATGATGATCACTATTCTCGGACATTGAAATATCCTTCATAAAATATAACATACGAAGAAAATTAGGTGAATATCATTGAAGCGGTTGTTTCTCGAGCGTTTAATGTTAAATTATATAAATTATAAAATTAAACGAAAAATTGCCATTCGCTTTTTGTTTGCTTAATAATACCGGTTTGATATATACCATTTCTAAATGACATAAATTGAATGTGATGTAGTTTTATTCATATCGTAAAATCTATTTCTTATTTATTTTTTTAAGACATCTTGTATATCAAACATAATTCATGTCCAAAAGAAAATCAATCAATAGGTTAACGAGAGTCAATGAGGATTCATAACAGCTTTTAGCAAGTAATACAAACGAAAGTGTAGCTCTTTGCAATTATTAAAACCCTTCTCAATTTTACCGTAACTCAAATTTCTTTTCAAAAATTTGCCGATATTACTAAAGTTTTATTAATGTTTGTACTTCAAGAATAAAAAGATTAAAAATATTGTTTCTTTACAATTATTAAATATTACTCATAGAATTATATAAATTTTTTTATTTATTATCTTGTCAAGTTTTTTCTCGAATGTCGTTATATTTTTAACACATACAAATCCTGGAAATGATAAACCGATAGTATAAACTGATAATGCCTCGATAAAAATATGTGCATATAATTGTGTGTAAATGGATATATGTAGAATGAAAATTAATATAAATTCTAGCGATAGTTATTAAATATATTGTCGATCGAAATATTAGCGTTAATAGATACAATTTGAAGAATGTTTGGTGAATGACCTTTTTATTAGACAGACTTTCTATCTCGATATTTAATAGCTCTGTTCGGTTATATAATTATCCTTAACACAAAGAAATGATGCTAACTTTCTAAATTAATTTCATAAAATAAAATCTACGTTAGTATAAAGCTTACTATATATCAATAAATATTATATATTTATATCTAAGAAAATAAAGAAATTTCAAAAATTGAAGAAAAATAACATAAAAATCTGTTGAAGTGCCATCGTATGTATATATTAATGTAGCAGATAATAGACAGAAAACTTCATTAATTTTAAAAGTTATTTATAGAAATAATAATTATATATATATATAAATATGGAGAGAGAGAGGGAGAGAAAGAGAGAGAGAGAGAGAGAGAGAGAGAGAGAGGAGAGAGACAAAATAATAGTCAAATTTTAAAATAATTTAATATTTAATTAAACTTAATATACTATCTAACATCCATTTGTAAACAAAAATTCCAAATTTTGTCCATTTTTTTTTACAACATCGTACATACTTTTTTCTTTCATATTGAATTGTTTTATTTTATTTTATCTTATTATAAGTAGAATATATAATTTATTATTATTCATTTTTAGTTACACTACTAACTGGAATAACATTCAACTGTTTCTTAATCAAGCGTAAAATATCTCTTACCTGCGTGAAATTTAACTTCGGACACATGGAAATACTTTCTTTCTGGAGGATGTTTGAAGTGATATAATCCTTCGGCGTGATAGTTGCCTTTGTCAATACCAAACTTTTCAATAAAATACATAAAACTGTTCCAAACATAATTTGCATTTTTCGTAAAAATGTTTGCACTCAATCGGTTTCCGTTGAATCCTCAATTAGTTGTTTTTCTCACTCTACTAATTCTGATGTGTTATTCGATAATATGTAATTATGACAATTCGTTCGTACGATTGTGTTACTATATACAATTGTGTTACTACGTATGCTTTTCAAAATCCACTAATTGTACACAATTTTTTTTGATATTCATATGATGCAGTTTGAATCAAACGATAAGTAACGCGGTAGTGCGTTTTGGCTAGCGGTCACAATAGTAACTGACTTCGAATGATCAATCTGATCATGTCTTGCCATAACGTTTTATTAGCAGCATTCCGTTGTAATTTATTTTTCTCCGCGGAGATACTCGCGTTATTTTAAAAAGAATTAAAATCTTTAAAAATTGTTTGACAAATAAGTTATATATGTATAAAACAAAAATAGATTTATGTATAAATAAAAATAATTATATGTATACATAATTGTTTAATAAATTTTATTAAACTTTTCATATTAATTTATTTCTGAGTATCTTCTCTTTGTCATAAAAGGCACGTTTACTATATAAAAAGATATTCTGATTATAAGAAAAGTAATAATGAATTTAAAAAATGATTTATACGTTTTCTGTGACATTCGTATAATGCAGTTTGAATCAATACGTAGCATTTTTAGTACAAATTTCCAATAGCACATAAATAACTAAATTAAATAAAATAATTGTACGAGTTATTATTATCGTTATCTGCATCGAATAATTTTATAATATAATAACGTATATAATATAACTTTACTTTTAATATTAACTTAACATAATATACTTAATATAATATATAATATAATATAAAAAACTTAAAATATTAATTACTTTATTATTTTAATTATACTATTGTAATTTTATATACGACAATTTTTATATGCATCAGTGTGCATTAGTACATCCAATCAAATTCTCTCTTTCTCCCGCTATAAATAAATTACTTTTTCCAAAAAAGTGATAAACACTTTAATTACGTGAAATATAATTGAAAATAATATTGTAATGCTCCGTTCTCCTTTTGTGACTTATTCAGTCCATTCATATATTAAATGATATACAACATTTTTATTTTCAAAAATATTTTTATATTATTACAGGAACATTCTGCTAAGAATAATCAAGAATAATACTGTGTGTTAAGAATGACTAAGAATAATTAAACAAGTATTTATATAATAGTCTCTTTTTAAATTCATGCATAATAATAGACGTATCTTCAAATATTTTATAAATTTGTAAAAATTTATTTCCTCCACAGCAATAATATATATGTATGTACAAAGATTTATATGTACAGTTTGAAATGAAGAAAAAAGCTCCAAAACATATATAAATATAGCTTGAAAAGAAAATTACAATTGTGCGCGTTAACATTTATGAATTTACAAAATAGTTAATATTACATTAAAAAGTGTGTAGATCTTATAAGATCCAATACATACATAAATACAAAAGTACACATGTTGAATATCTAATAAGTATCGTAAGAAAACAAACATTTAAGTATTAATACATGCATATCCATCTACAATTTTTTCTTCATTAACTAACAATAAATTATTTATATCAGTTAGATAATACATATAACAATAATATTTATTGGATTCAATATATCATCTCTTCTACGTCACTTCTTAGAACTATAATAATTTCGAGACAAAATTTGAAGTTTGATTTAATTTCCGCTGCATTCCAACAAGTCAGTTAATATCAAATGAACAATTAACCTTTAATTATCAATTGTCAATAGATGATGAAACGTTTTATGACGCATGGCTGTCGTCAATAAATAACTTTAAGATATGCTATGATGCCCGAGGTAGCACACATTCGTTTTATATACGTTTCTTAAACATATCCAATATTTTTTAATCGTAAAACATTAATAAGAAACGTTTCTATAAAAACGTTTTTAAAACCATAGTTAAGGAAACATATTTTTCATGTTTCTAATATAGACAAAATAAGAACTAATTTTTATTAATTTCAAATTATATATACATATATGCATACATATACATATACATACATACATAGAAATATATATATATATATATATATATATATATATATATATATATATATACATATATATAATTATTACGAAAACTATATTAATTTCTATTTACAAATATATAAATAAGATCACTAAAAATAAGTATTTCATTGATCTTTAGTAGAAACGCTTCTTTTTTGTTACTTTATCTTACATCTCACTAATTATAGTCAGTGGAAGTAAAATTTCACTGTAAAATCAGTAATTGCTAGTTTCTTTTGTTTATACCGCTACGTTGCGCTATTTTTTTCCTACTTAAGTTTTAATCATAAGAATTATATAAAACTTGCAAAGGGCGACAGATAAAAAATTAAAAGTATCACTTCGATTTAATTTCTGATACAATCTCAATAGAGGAACTTCAGATATTTTAAATCGATTTTATAAGTCGGACAAGTAAATGTCCGGCGAATAAACGAAAATGATCTGTTCATTGTATGTTAAAGATAAAATAAACTATCGTCTATTTAACATTCTCGTTTTAATATACACATGTAAATATAAATAAAATTTTTAATTTTATACGAAGCAGATAAATTAATATTACTGATTAAAACAGTCAATATTACTAATTCTTTCGGTGAAATATTATTAATTTACAGTGCTATAATAACTTATAACTGCTGTATCAGTGACTCTGTTTACTGTCTTCAGTGATAATATACTGATTCATTTTTAGAGAGTGTGTATGAATGCATTATTTTATTAATTCCATAAAAAAACGAAAGGCCTTCCGTTACGTTAATTATTTGATTTTGTTATTCGATTCGTTTTACTACGCGTTTTCAGCCTCCGCCTTCGAGCGATAATAAAAAAATAAAATAATATCATAAGAAAATTATTTAATGTGTGCTGCTAATGATTGAAACTCTTTGTAAAATGAAAGACTATTGTTCAGACTATTAATTCATATTTTTATGTAAATATCTTAATATTTTACAAAATGTTTCACACACAATGATATAATTATTTAGATACTTAATTATTGATTTTTGAACGTTTTGCATATTCTATTACAGTTTTCATACAGTCCGAGTTGCATTCTTTCATTTTATAAGTTTCAATCATTAACAGAGTTTTAATTAGCATTATTAATTAACAGGAAAACTGTAATATAATAGATGATGCTTTCAATTTGCTTCCAACCAAGTGATCATTAAATCATGAAAAAATTAATTAATATTGTACAAAAACTGTAATAGAATATATAAAACGTTCGAAAATCAATAAACTATCTAAATAATTATGTATGCCTGTATACAGGGTGTCCCTAAACTACCGCTTGATATTTTGAAGGGAGATTCTCTGGCCAATTTAAAAACGATTTTTCCTCAGCGTAAATGTCGCGGCACTAATAGTTTTCGAATTATAAATGATTGAAAATAAAGGGTTTTTCGCAAACTAAGGCTTAGGGGAATAAAATATTAATAAAGTCACATTCTTTAGTTAATTTTAGGTAGAGTTTACTTTAAGGAATTTTAATTTAAGGCTTAGTTAGAAAGATACATGATGACAAAAATTGGGAATACGCAAAAAGTAATGATCTCCCTCGACATTTTCGCTGAGGAAAAATCGTTTTTAAATTGGCCAGAGAATCTGCTTTTAAAATATCAAGCGGTAGTTTCGGGACACCCTGTATATATATATATACATATACATATATATACAGGGTGTCAACAAAGTCCCGGGACAGCTGAATATCTCACAAACGGTGCATTTTAGAAAAAAATGTTTCAGGCAAAAGTTGTTTGGTTTCAAGGGGGCCATAAGACGGTACCATTGGTTTGACCTTGAAGAGTCATTTGAAGGTCACGTGAAGGTCACTTCAATTTTTTTAAATGGAACACCCTATATATTTTTGCACACTCTTGTAGCTTATCTCGAGAGCTTTCCAAAACACTATAATTAAGTATCTTTTCGTTAAGTACTTTTTGAGTTATGAGGCTTGAAATAATTTCTTAATTTTACATAAACCGTAAAATATCTTGTAAAATATTTATTTTTCGATTATCTTACCTTAATACTTTTACGTACAAAATAATGAGAGGAATCAATTGGTGTAAAGGAAACACATAGTTGTTTTGAAGAAAAAATATGTAATTTGCAATTAACAATTCCATATTTTTTCTTAAAGACAACTATGTGTTTTCTTTACACCAATTGATTCCTCTCATTATTTTGTATATAAAAGTATGAAGGTAAGATAATCGAAAAATAAATATTTTACAAGATATTTTACGGTTTATGTAAAATTAAGAAATTATTTCAAGCCTCATAACTCAAAAAGTACTTAACGAAAAGGTACTTAATTATAGTGTTTTGGAAAGCTCTCGAGATAAGCTACAAGAGTGTGCAAAAACATATAGGGTGTTCCATTTAAAAAAATTGAAGTGACCTTCACGTGACCTTCAAATGACTCTTCAAGGTCAAACCAATGGTACCGTCTTATGGCCCCCTTGAAACAAAACAACTTTTGCCTGAAACATTTTTTTCTAAAATGCACCGTTTATGAGATATTCAGCTGTCCCGGGACTTTGTTGACACCCTGTATATATATATATCGACTCGGATAAAAGTTGTAGGGAACAAAGGGGGCTATCTAATAGTGACCTTGGATTCGACATTGAAGGTCATTTTCAAGGTCATTTGAAGGTCAACTTCCGTTTTTTAAATGGGAACCCCTATTTTTTATTACTTATTCTTGTAGTTTATCTCGAGAGCTTTCCAAAACACTATAATAAAGTATTTCTTCATTCAGTACTTTTCGAGTTATGAGGCTTGAAATAATTTCTTAATTTTGTATAAACCATAAAATATCTAGTAAAATATTCATTTTTCGATTATCTTACCTTAATACTTTTATGTACAAAATAATGAGAGAAATCAATTGGTGTAAAGAAAAAACATAGTTGTTTTTTAGGAAAAATATGTAATTTGCAACAACTCCATATTTAACAACTCCATATTTAACAATTCCATATTTTTTCTTAAAAACAACTGTATGTTTTCTTGCTTGTCTGCGATTGAAATTTTGTTTATCTGTTTTTTTTAGAACACACAGCATGATGATATATTCCAATCGTAAACTAGAATGTAATAAATGTATAAATTATAAATGGAAATTTAATACGATATCCCGCTTCCTGTTGCATTTATCTGATAAAGATATTTTACAAATCGGCAAGATATTATTTGAATGTTGCTTTTACATTTTTAGATCTGATGATGCAATAGAAAAACAATAAAAAGAAAGGAAAGAAGAGATTATATATGCCGTAGGAACAATCGTAACGTGTCGGCTACGAGATTTGGATTTGTTTCACAATTCACGAAATTATGATATTTCACAATGTATTCTAGTGATTAATTTGGATTAATGAAGAATATTTTAAAAATATTTTTATACTATCTTTAATATACAATATAAATGTATCAAAATTTTGTATGTGTAATAAAAATATTTTAATATTTTCGTGATAATATATTGAGATAATTTATTGTTAAGGTTTTCGTGGTTGATGGGAAGAACCAGAAGACCAGACCAAGAATTAACGTGGAACCAAGAGCTTAGACTTGAGCCTTTTTATTTTATATCCAGAATACAAGCCACGGCACTCACTCACACTGAGCGTTACAACGGCAATTATAATAATAATATGAAAAAGGGGGAGCTGCAGGCGCGGAGGCTCACGAGCCATCCGTGAAATAACCGTCGCATTATTGACGATATATTGTGCGCGATCCAGAGCGTAAGTCACCCGCGCAACTTAAATAACAAAAGGAAACCGAAAATGTAAGCAAATACACAAAAGAAAAAAACTGATTAAATTGCTGTATCGCAACACTTCCACCCTTTGAATATTTTCGGTATTTTATATGTTCGTGGAATTAATAACACCTATCTTAGACCTTAGTTTCTCAAATTGAGCGCGTGGCAGAGGTTTGGTAAGTGTATCAGCTAGTTGATCTTCGCTAGGGACATATCTGACGTCAATAGTCTTGTCTTCGTATTTCTCGCGAATAAAATGATATTGAATGTCGATGTGCTTAGTCCGACTATGAAATTCCTGGTTTTTAACTAGTTTAATTGCGCTCTGATTGTCAATATACAGTTTTATCGGGTGAGAACATCGATGTCCAATACCTGACAAAAGCTTTCTTAACCATATTATTTCTTTACATGCCAAACTGGCTGCGATATACTCTGCTTCTGTAGTACTCAAACTCACGGTATCTTGGCGTTTAGATTTCCAGGTTACTGGTCCATTAGCTAATTTAAAAATATAACCGCTTGTCGAACGTCTACTATCTAAATCAGAAGCGAAGTCGGAATCTGAATATCCGACTAAACTGTAATAGTTTGCGCTATTTCCTTGATACAAGATCCCGTAATCTTTAATTTCTATCAAATATTTAAAGATTCTTTGTACAGCATGCCAATGGGTTAAATCATACTTATTTAAGAATTGACTTACAAGATCGACGGCGTAAGAGATATCAGGTCTCGACACTGTGGCTAAGAATAACAATGATCCTATCGCTTCTCGATATGGAATCGAATTGCTTGGCGTGACATCATTATTATCTTTTGAGGACAACGTAGCGTGAGGATCGGCTGGAATTGAGACGGGCTTAGCTTGGTCCATGTCGAAGTATGCTATTATACGATCGATGTATGATTTTTGATGAATGAAGATAGTCCTCTTTTCACGATCACGTTTAATCTCCATTCCGACGAAGACTTCAGTCTTTCCTTCGGTTATTCAAATTTCTCACGTAAGGCATTGAATATATTGTTTAATGTTTCTCGTGAAGATGCAAATATGAGGCCGTCATCTACGTACAATGCGATATAAACCTTTTCCTGATCAAAGTTCCTGTAGAATACACATTGATCTCCCTCGCTGACTTTAAAATTGATTTCTTTTAAAATATCCTTAAATCTTTGATTCCAGCATCTAGCTGCTTCAGGCCGTATAAGGGCCGATTTAGTTTGCAGATCTTTTCGTCTCTATCAGTCTCGATTCCATCAGGTATCTGCATGTAAATAACTTCTTCCAGCTTTCCATGTAGAAAGGCAGTTCTTACGTCGAATTGTCCAATTTCTAGGTCTTCAATTGCAGCTATCGCCATTAAAACTCTTACTGAGTCATATCGGACAACTGGTGAGAATATCTCTTCGAAATCGGTTCCAGCCTTTTGTGAGAAACCTTTCGCGCATAGTCTGGCCTTGAATCGAATCTTGCTGGACAATGGGTTCTCTTTTACTTTAAACACCCATTTACATTCTACTGGGTTGCAATCAGGTGGCCTTGAGATTATTGTCCATGTATTGTTCTTTTTGTGAGCGCGAAGCTCCTCTTGAATAGCTGACTTCCAGTCATCCGAATGTTCACCTGAGATCGCTTCTTGAAATGATTTTGGTTCGTTGAACAATGTGAAACATGCTTCATACCTAGATGGTTGTTTGATGGAATTTCGGTTTCTTAGATTATATCTATCGTTTCTATTCAAATTCTCAATACTTCTGATATCGTTAGTTCGAATATCAGGTTCATCCTCACTCTCTTCATCGAGGTGTGTTCGCTCGATTTCATTTGTATTCCCGTTTATAGAATTGTCCTTCGGTTTATTTTCAAATGTGACGACTCTGTCTTTGTCTACGGGCATATTGAATCTTCTTTCTTCATTAATATCTTGGATGGGACTTTCATTTATGATCACATCTTTGGCTGTGATGACTTGATTGGTCGCAGGATTGAAGAGGCGATAGTTAGTTGATTCGTTATGATATCCGACCAAAATGAGTTTCTTTGATTTTGGATCCAATTTTTTGCGCTGTTCCTTCGGGACATGAACGTATGCATCACTTCCAAAAATTCTTATGTGAGATAATTCAGGTTTTCTCTTGTACCATAGTTCAAAAGGCGTGGCATTATTTGTTTGGGAAGATAGACAACGATTCAGGATATATATTGCAGTATTTACTGCTTCAGCCCAAAGTTTCCTTGGTAAATTCTTTGCAGTTAGCATGGTTCGAGCACTCTCGACGATTGTGCGCATCTCTCTCTCAGCGCGTCCGTTTTGTTCGTGTACGTATGGTGCTGACGTTTCCAACGTGATGCCTCGTGACGTCATATAACTAGACATCCGCTCATTTCTAAATTCAGTCCCGTTGTCAGATCTTATAGTTTTAATTCTTCGTCCGAACCTGTTAAAAATTAATCGTTCAAATTCTTTAAATTTCTCGAATGTATCGTCCTTATGACGTAAAAAGTAAACATGACGAAAACTTGAATGATCATCTTTAAAAAGAAGAAAATACTTTGATCCACTGACAGATGTTTCCGACATGAGTCCGCAGAGGTCGGCATGTATAAATTCGCCTACTTCAGTTTTCCTTTTGTGCTCCCTTGATTTACAGGGCAATCGGTGCTGCTTTCCGAATTGACAGCTCTCACAGAAAAAATCGTCGAGGCGTGATGCCGTGATTCCCTTTATAAGCTGTTGATTCGCCATACCAAGTAATGACTGGCGATTAATATGGCCCAAGCGTTGATGCCACGTCCCAATATCTTTTGAGGAAGCCGAGTTTATCTCATCTCGTTCCATTACCTTGAACATCATTCTAAATAAATTATTATTTTGTTTGACGCCATAAGCTAATATCTTTCCTTCTCGATATACTCTTACGTCGTTTGTCTCTAATTTTAAAATACATCCTTTTTCTGTACATACTCCGGATGAGAAAAGATTCCTACGCAGTGATAGGATGTAAAGAACATTTTCTAATTTTCCATCGAGCCATTCGTTATTGACTAATCTTTTAATTAAGATCGTTCCCCGTCCCATCACTTTACAGACAGAATCATCGCCAAGACTAACGGTTTCTTTATAAGATCCATCTAAATCGATAAACCATTCCTGACGAAAACTCATATGTTTCGACGCGCCGCTGTCCAAGATCCAAACATCTTTTACATCGGAGTTCATGATTCGAGTACAACAATCAGATCCCGAAACTAAGAACGCTTCTAGATTCGCGGAATCATCGCTATTCGTTTTACGTTTCGACTTTTCATTATCTTTATTGTTTTCCGATTTATCGCGTCTCTTAAAACAATTTCTAGCAATATGACCCTTTTTACCGCAATAATGACAATTAAAATCTTTTCTTTTATTTTTACCTGACGATTTATCGCTATTACGATGCTTGCGCGTAGCGTTTTTCTTGGAGTGTATGTTTCCGTCCTGTACCTTAATCGCTGCCAGTGCATTTGTAGTTTCGTCCATGACTGTAAGACGATTTTCTTCCTTTATCAATCGTTCGATGAGAACCTCCTTCTTTTGATCCCGCTCGCTGACGCTGTCCCAAGCAGTTACCAGAGCGTTGAACTTTGATGGGAGAGTTCCCAAGATTTTAGCGATGATCGTGACTTCTGATAATTTCTCTCCGATATCCTTCAATTGACGTGCCATGTTTTCTATTTTGGCAACGTGCTGCGCAACGAAGTCAGTGGACGACATTTTATACTCATGGAATTTAGTCATGAGCGTGAGTTTATTCGAAGCACTTTTCTGTTCGTGAATTGTGCTTAACTTGGACCACATTTCAGCAGCAGTTTCACAGGTTATCAGGTATTCGAGTTGTGAATATTCCATTGAGGACGATATTATGCACATCGCCTTTGCGTTTTTTGTGCACCATGCCGTGTACGTGTTGGCTGTCGGTTCTGGTTTCACGACGGTTCCTTCCGTGATCTCGAGGAGACCGGTTGCGACAAGGACAGCTCGAAGCTGGAATTTCCATAATTGGAAATTTGAGCCGTCGAATTTAGTGATGTTTTTTAGATCGATGCTTTCAGACATCTTGAGTGTATACTTGCTTCAGCACAGGGACTCAAAATCAGAGAACGACGAGAGAATTCTCGTTTCAAGATGGCGAGATACCGCCTCAGCTCTCACGAAAAGATAACTCTTGTTGTTGTTCACGTATTTCTTGTTTAGTCGTGTCTCCTGGGCCCATAACCTGTTGAGGTTTTCGTGGTTGATGGGAAACAGACAAAGAATTAACGTGGAACCAAGAGCTTAGACTTGAGCCTTTTTATTTTATATCCAGAATACAAGCCACGGCACTCACTCACACTGAGCGTTACAACGGCAATTATAATAATAATATGAAAAAGGGGGAGCTGCAGGCGCGGAGGCTTACGAGCGCCATCCGTGAAATAACCATCGCATTATTGACGATATATTGTGCGCGATCCAGAGCATAAGTCACCCGCGCAACTTAAATAACAAAAGGAAACCGAAAATGTAACAAAGCAAATACACAAAAGAAAAAAACTGATTAAATTGCTGTATTGCAACATTTATAAATTTCAAAATTGGAATTAATATTAAGACGATAATATAAACGATAAAATATATTAACCAGTTCACTGATAATGGCCCATATATGGCCAAAAAAAAAAGTGCCACAACTGGTAATGGCCCATATACGTCCACTATGAATAACTTTGCCTATTTTTAACGGATTTGCATGAAACTTGATACACCTACATTTTTCGGGTCGCTGACAAATTTGGGATCGAAATTTTAAAATTCAAAATGGCGGATTTAGTATGGTGACTTAATTTTGTTATTCTATTATTATATTTGTTATTTCATTAGAGAAGATTCAAATTCGATATGTTCAAGTTTGAATGTCTTGAACTAATCCGTTATCTACGACCAAAAAGCCGTACCGAGTGTGATATATTTCCATAATGGAATATCAAAGTTAATCACTAGAAACCGCCATATTGGATCTGTCACTTTAAATTTTGCAATTTTGTCTATAGATTCATAATAAGAGACTCAAAAAACGCGAACATATCGAATTTGATCTTCTCCATAATGAAATAAAATTAGTCCGCCATATTGGATTCGCCATTTTGAATTTTGAAATTTTGATTCGTCACCCTTGATTCGTCACTAGCGACGGAAAAAATCCCTTATAGATAAACTTTCATGTAAAATACGAATTTATTTGCTCTCATCAGTTTTGGCACAAAGCGTTGATTTCGGGTGTACCAGTGAACTGGTTAATATAGAATTTTATTTTGAATAATACGTGTATGCGTGCCATTAAGTTTTCGAAATTTATTTTAATCATGATATTGCTTGATCTTAATGAATCTTGTCTTGAGTTTTCGTAACACTTCTCGCAACAATATGTTTCGCTATTTAGCATGTGCAACATACATATATGTGATATTATTTTGACAATTTCATAAAAAAACTCGTACTGTAGTAAGATATTATCAATTTATGCATATATATTCTATGCATTTTTTAATTTTTTTTTCGCGTACTTGTAACATAAATAATAAGAAAAATATTTTTTATTTCTAGATTCAATGCATTAGAAAAAGATTTATAATGTAAAGATCTGTGTAAAATTTATTAATAACTTACAAGTTAAGACATTAAGTTGTAAGACTTTGAAAAGATTAAGATGAATAAGTAATTTTGATATTTTGTATATGGAAGGACTTTTACTTACAAAAATGTTTCTTCATAAGTAAAAATTGTTATAGGCATTGAGATTCTATAATTTTATTTTAAGCTTAAATTCAAAGGAGCCTTAATAGCAGTAGTATAGCAAAACTATTTAGCCAGCAAGTAAAACTTGCATTTTGAAAGAATGCACTGTTCTGTAAAATATTTAAATAGATTATAATTAAAATATAATATTCTAATATAATACAATACTTTTATAAATATTATCTTTCGAAACATCTCTACAAACAGAACAATTTTTTATAATTATATACAAAGGAAAAATCTAAAAAGAAAGTGAAAAAAGTTTGCAAGTGAACGATGGTTGTAAATTTAAAATTATTATCTCTATCGCGTCGATCTTAGGTATAAGAGAGATTTCTAACTTTTCAATTTTTCCTTCTAATTTTTAATTTCTTAATTTTTAACTTTTTGAAACAGTTATCAAGCCATTTAAACAAAATTATGTTGGAATAAATATAAGGTTATAAATCTCACACAAAATATATAATAAAATGTTCTATAAATATTTTAATAAGAAGCAGACTCTCTCTTTTCTAGTATATAATATAATTTCAGCAAATATAATATTAAAAAAAAAATATATATATATATATATATATATACAGGGTGATTCAAAATAACCCCTGTGTCCCTGAAATGACATATTCTTGAATCAATTCTAAGACGATTTTTCCTTCGGCAAAATTTCGTCCGAAGCTTAGTTTTTGAATTATTAAAGGAAGTAGTTAACGTATGACGGGTCGAATACAAGAGGCAGGCAAGGGTGGCGCGATTCACCGTCAGACGCGGGAGCTTACGCGGGGCGCCTGCTGCGATCAGCTGATCGCTATACACATACAGACACACATGCGAACACATACATTCTCTCTCTGTCTGTCTGTCTGTCTGTCTGTCTGTCTCTCTCTCTCTCTCTCTCTCTCTCTCTCTCTCTCTCTCTCTCTCTCTCTCTCTCTCATTCGCTCACTCACCTGTAATTTTTTTTTTTTTTTTTTTACGAGAGAGGGGAAAATGCATTTTATGCATACCCACCGGTCGATCCAGTGAGTTATGTGGGACTCGAGTACCAAGTCGAATTACCAACTCGGTACTCCCTACCCACTAAAAACACCTCTCTTTTCACGAATTTCCTTTAACACACTGTCCCTCTGACTTCCCAAGATCTGTTTTCACATAACGTCAAAAAATAGTTATTATTACCTTGTTCGATGACTTTTGATGTATTGCTTGTAATTGCTTGAAGGAGAAATGAATTTTCCGATAGATCGTACGTTCTCAAATTTAACGTAGATATCACGTTGCAAAAGACAAGAAATCCACACTAAATTATTAACTGAAAGTTTTTCTTCTTTCTCATGAACTGTATTCTTTTATAAACTTTAACATAATCACATTTATTTACTCACTCGATGAGACGAGAAATTTACTAATGACTCTATCACTAATCACTATTAATCACTGTCGAATAATAACTGTTGGCGATTAAAAATCACTCGATGAAAGAAACACGCGCGGACACGTTACTACACGACGCGACAATGCGACGATAATTACTCGGCGACTGCAAGCAGTTTTTTGTCATGGTAGGTTGCGGTAGGTTAAGGTACTACTGGCGCTATCGAACGCGATCATGTGTTCGATTGAAGAATGCGGTAAACATAATAAACATTTAACATATTAATATTATTATTATCATGAATGTGTGTGATATCCATACATCGTATGATATCTATTTAAAAATTAATTAGATTAAATAAGTGTTTTTAAAATATTTATTACTTTTACTACTATCATATAAAATATTAATATTAAATATTTATTTAAGATAATAGTAAAAGTAATAAATATTTTAAAAACACTTATTTTTTTAATCTAATTAATTTTTAAATAAATATCATACGATGTATGGATATCACACACATTCATGATAATAATAATATTAATATGTTAAATATTTATTATGTTTACCGCATTCTTCAATCGAACACATGATCGCGTTCGATAGCGCCAGTAGTACCTTAACCTACCGCAATCTACCATGACAAAAAACTGCTTGCAGTCGCCGAGTCGTAATTATCGTCGCATTGTCGCGTCGTCGCGTCGTGTAGTAACGTGTCCGCGCGTGATTCTTTCATCGAGTGATTTTTAATCGCCAACAATTATTATTCGACAGTGATTAATAGTGATTAGTGATAGTCATTAGTAAATTTCTCGTATCATCGAGTGAGTAAATAAATGTGATTACGTTAAAGTTTATAAAAGAATACAGTTCATGAGAAAGAAGAAAAACTTTCAGTTAATAATTTAGTGTGGATTTCTTGTCTTTTGCAACGTGATATCTACGTTAAATTTGAGAACGTACGATCTATCGGAAAATTCATTTCTCCTTCAAGCAATTACAAGCAATACATCAAAAGTCATCGAACAAGGTAATAATAACTATTTTTTGACGTTATGTGAAAACAGATCTTGAGAAGTCAGAGGGACAGTGTGTTAAAGGAAATTCGTGAAAAGAGAGGGGTTTTTAGTGGGTAGGGAGTACCGAGTTGGTAATTCGACTTGGTACTCGAGTCCCACATAACTCACTGGATCGACCGGTGGGTATGCATAAAATGCATTTTCCCCTCTCTCGTAAAAAAAAAAAAAAAAAAAATTACAGGTGAGTGAGCGAATGAGAGAGAGAGAGAGAGAGAGAGAGAGAGAGAGAGAGAGAGAGAGAGAGAGACAGACAGACAGAGAGAGAATGTTTGTGTTCGCATGTGTGTCTGTATATGTATAGCGATCAGCTGATCGCAGCAGGCGCCCCGCGTAAGCTCCCGCGTCTGACGGTGAATCGCGCCACCCTTGCCTGCCTCTTGTATTCGACCCGTCATACGTTAACTACTTCCTTTAATAATTCAAAAACTAAGCTTCGGACGAAATTTTGCCGAAGGAAAAATCGTCTTAGAATTGATTCAAGAATATGTCATTTCAGGGACACAGGGGTTATTTTGAATCACCCTGTTATATAGCTAAGAAAATTCAATTATGTTTTCTTATAATCTTATTCAAATTGAAAATATAAACTTTAAAAAAAGTTTTTATACATATTTTATATGATGTATAGATGTTAAATATAGATTTAAAATTTATCAAATTATTTCTTCATTTTATAATCTTGTATTATTAACCTTAAATATTATAATCTTACCTTATATTATTTCTTTATCTTTTAATATGACTTTCTAATAAAATTTAAATTCATATATTCATATAATTACACTATATTTATTAAAATTTCTTTAAAACTTATTTTATAATATTATATATTGTATTATATTTCATATACAGGGCTTTCGAAAAGTAACGGACCCCCCTCCTATCTCAGAATCTATGTATCATAGAGCAAAATGACCCGAACAAAAGTTTTATGGTTCATAAAGTTCTGTTTTTTTGTGACCTCAAATTTGACCTTGATCGTGACCTTGAAGGTTTTTTGAAGGTTAATTTGCGTTTTTTAAATGGGAATTGCTATTTTTGACCCCGGATTTGGAAAGGGCGGGAAATTTTACGTTCAGATATGTAATCTTGTGATGGTAAAAATGACATCCAAATCCTACTTTTATCCTACTTTTAGCGCTATCCAGGAACAACGACGTGGACGTAGTAGAATTCTGTTCCCTTTGGGGTGCTTGGGGTAGGATAAAAGTAGGATTTGGATGTCATTTTTACCATCACAAGATTACATATCTGAACGTAAAATTTCCCGCCCTTTCCAAATCCGGGGTCAAAAATAGCAATTCCCATTTAAAAAACGCAAATTAACCTTCAAAAAACCTTCAAGGTCACGATCAAGGTCAAATTTGAGGTCACAAAAAAACAGAACTTTATGAACCATAAAACTTTTGTTCGGGTCATTTTGCCCTATGATACATAGATTCTGAGATAGGGGGGGGGTCCGTTACTTTTCGAAAGCCCTGTATAATATTATATTTCACATTCATTTTTAAGTTATTGTATTTTTTGCAAATATATTATTATATAATTTTTTCGCTATTTAATATATTCTGTGATATAAAAAATTAGAATAATTTAAAAAAAAGTGTTATGCAAATCAGCATAAAAGGTCTGTAGATAGAAGTAAGATATGAAATTTTGGAGTATCCAAGTTGTATATATCTCGAATAAAATGCTGTAGCTGCTTACTGCAAATTACATATTTTTTTCTTAAAAACAATTGTGTTTTTATTCTACGAATTGATTCCTCTCATTGTTTTGTGCATAAAAATATTGAGGCAAGATCAGAAAAAGAATATTTTCTAGTTTATATAAAATTAAGAAATTATTTCACGTCTCATAACTCGACAAGTAATTAAATTCCGCAAACAAATATAATCGCAACCATTAGATTTCGCTTCGATTACTCAAATACAAATACTCGAAAATACAAATTAGCATCAATATATCAGCTGTTTACAATCATAAAAAATGGTGTGATATTTTTTTAATAATCAAAATTTTTGAAAGGGAAGATTAAAAAATGTCTTTTATCTTCATTGATAAATCTAATATTAAGAATAAATCTGAAAATAACAGAACCAATTTAAAAATAATCTAGCAATATTTTTCCTACATTAAGATTTATTGAATCGTTCGGAAAAGAAGATAAACATTAATTTAATTATATTGGCTAAATAGTATCGACTGGACTCAGTAAGGCATCTCCTATGTTCTTTCTTAATGCTATAATATTTTTCAGACAAAATTTGAAATTTGGTCTAGCATCCGCTGCACTCCAGCAACGTAGCATCAACTGGTACAATGGTGACGGACAGTTAAGAGTCATCGGCAACCTGCCTCCAGCACGTACATAATTTATCACTTCTATATCAGTCTTGTCAATATAAGGTTTCTCACCCAACGATGTAATTTCTCACATTAATACCCCAAATGACCAAACATCGCTTTGAGAAGTAAATATTTCAATCATCAAAGATTCGGGTGCCATCCAGCGAATAGGAAACCAACGTTCTCCTTTCTAAAACATGATTTAAACAAAAATTTAATTTTCTGATTCAAGTTGTTCATTTTTAGAATATGTGTAAAATGAAAAAACGTTCATTTATCTCTTGTTTATATAAATAAAAACTATTTATATTCTATATTACTTAAAGAAACAATGCACGATACTATTATAATAAAAAAATGAAAAGTATTTTCAAAAGAATTTATTTTTTAATCACTAATTTTCTTTAATAACTGTATACCATGCGATAATAATCATCCTTGTAGATATCTCTAGCCAGTCCGAAATCTCCAATTTTGATGACACGATTCTCGCGATTTCTCGAAGATACTAAACAATTGCGACACGCTAGATCTCTATGTACGAAACGCTTCTCTTCCAAGTAGCAACAACCTCGCGCAACATCTTCGCACATGGCGAGTAAATCCTGCAAACGCAAAGCAGGCGAATCTGACGCTTGCAAATTTCGACAATCTCTCAGATATTTTAACAGATCACCAGTTTCCATCAATTCCATCACTAGTAAAGGAGAATCCCCATCTAAACAAACGGCCAACAATCTTAATATATGTTCGTGTCGAAAATGACTCATAAGCTTGGCTTCCTTTAACAAATTCTTTTTCTCATGGGGAGAAACATCTTTCCGAAGCGTTTTTATTGCAACGGATGTTTTTGTGCCCGATTTTTCTAAGTTCTTCACCTTTCCTTGAAACACCTGCGAAATATTTCACACAAATTTACATGCGCACTTCATTAGAAAATGTATAGTTTAATGTCAAGTAATATTATACTTTACTTTATATTAAATAATTCAACTAAAAATATATAATAAAGTGCATGCTTGTTGTCTCATCTAAATTTTATATTACTTATAATCTATTATAAAAATTCATGTAATTTATATCTTTATTAGAAAATACATATTTGTTTTGTTGTGTGTGTGATCCAGAAATTAATTTGAAAATTGCATAAAAAAAATTAATTTTTACCTTTCCGAATGCGCCGCTACCAAGACGTTTTGTAAATATAATTTGTTTACGTGCGATTATAGTTATCGCACATTCATCCGGATTACAATGTAACATAGGATTGTAAATCCTATTGAATTGTATGTTTCGGTAAGGTACTTCATGTAGAATCGCCAATTCTACATCGGTCATTGTTGAAGACAAAAGTTGTTCATTATTACCTCTGCGATGCACTGTTATAAAATTTCGAGTTAATTATGTAATAATATGTATTATAAAATTTATTGCTTTTTAATAAATTTATTCGTTTAGTTTTATATAAGTAAATTACTATTTTCAGTAAATCTCTAGATATTATATCAGATATATATGTATAATCTACAATTCAAGTCGATACCTAAATCAAATATACTTACAATAATAAAAGTAGCAGACGCAGATTATAGTAACTATAACGATAAAACTTAACATGAATAATAAGTAATATTTTTTCGCTATTATTCCAGGAGTGTTCGAAATATCTATATTAAGCAAAAATATAATTTTAATATCTTCGTGTGTGTATGTTTTTACAAATTTATTTTTACTTATAACCTTATTACAAAAATTTAATTTTTTTAAATTTTAGGCCTATTCATATCTAAAAAAAATTAGCACATAATATTATAATATTTTTGCAGCACAGAATGTTACAACTACTTTGCAACAATATTGCAATATTGCAAATTGCAATGAACAAAATATGAATTAAATATTATAGCAATATGATATTTATATTGTACAACTATAACACTCTTTAATTTATCTATAAAAATAATGTTATCTTAAATATGATTATCATAGATATTGCAAACTTCTATTTATATCAAGCTTTTTAATTTAATTAAATGTTTCCAAGATATTCATTCATCAAAAACGAAAATATGGTTGCAATAACATTGCACTCTTTCCAATATATTACACTTTAATATTGCTATAATATTTCATTGCGAAAAGCGGACAGCTTAACTTCATCACAATCTTATAACAATAACTCAGCAGAGTTTCGCAATCGATTTGCAATATTGCAACGTTTAATGAAATTATTCTTCAATATATCCACAACCTTATTGTGCTGTATGGGTATTTTCATTTGCTTACCACGTTTGCTACCACGTGTTGAAAAAATAAATCTTTCATCAGCCGGCCATATAAAATTTTCCTCATATTCGACGTATCTCAATATCAAGCGAAACTTGTATAAAGTTCCCGATTGTAAATTTTCGACATAGTATATTACTTTATTGTTATAATTAATTTTAATATAATTCATTGTTTGCCACTTTTCTGCTGCAATATCTTTGTACTCTAGTGTAAAAAAGACCGTCGGATTAATGTTTGAGATCCATGAAATGTTCATGCTATTTATGTTGACCCCGCTCAAAGTAATATTGTTTGGTTCTGAGTATATTTGAACGATCTTGCTTAAACTCTCGTTGTACAAATCGCTTAAATTAATTGGATACACACGCACGTATATCAAGTAATCTTCTACTGGTAGCGACAAGTTAATCTTTGTGAAAAATCTGCCGTCTGCCATACGTTTCGGCATATTGATAAATTGTTTGCTCTTTTGTTGCGTGCCGTTCACTAATGTAACTGACTTCCAATGCACTTCGTAGGTCACGACAGTTCAATTCCTTGGGTGGCATCCAATGAACTACTGCTATAGTAGGCGTCAAAGCTAGAACACTTATGTTTTCTGGTGCATTAAGCTTGCCCGAATTAGTTTTTATTAGTATCACATTCGAGTTGAAAGGATTTATTGATAATTGATCGAAGTAAAAATTGCTTAAAGTAAACTTCAACTTGTACTCTGTAAATGGTGTTAAGTTTTGAATCTCGTAATATCGCTCGCACGTCACGTATCACAGCACATTGAATTTTTCAGACTTGTTGAGGTTATTGTCTAAACAGCTTACGGAGATAGTATATATAGTAGTTGGTAAATTATATTTTTTGCATCCACTCTTTGCAACCGGCTCCGGAAGATTCACAACAATACTGTTTCCCGTTGCATTCACATTCTCAAAATTATAAACTTTTTCGTCAGGTGTCAGGCATCTCATTGGAGGATATGGTTGTAAAGATTTATCAAAAGCGTAAATATTATAAAGCCTTTTATATGATCTTATTTTCATTTTTTCAACATATTCGGCCGCATTTACGCTCTTGAGACTTGCATATTTCTTTTTCAAAACGTAGAAAGTAAATTGAGACCAATAATCTTTTGCTAAAATGTAAATGTTTGTTTTGTCAATCGTCATAGAGTGGAATACGATGTTATCACTTATGTTTTCCTTGTGTAAAATCGTATTGCACATAGAAACGTTAATGTCTGACACAAATATGTGATCAGCACTTAACGAGTAAATTAACGGCTCCTCATTATTCATGTTGTCAATTTTATGACTATAATAAAACATACTAGATAGGCAAAGGGATAAATTTATCTGAACAATTTGCTCGATTTTTCCATCGAGATGATATTTCATTATATCATATTCTGTATGCGTCCAATTGTATAATACGTGATATAAAATTCTAAAAAATATGTAATTATTTTACTCATTATGAAACATTATTTTAACAAAAACAGAAACTTGTAGGTAGTGAAAATTCGAAATTCTTATAATTATATAATAACTTATTATTTTTTTACTTATGATCTTGATTATAAAACCACGTAAAATTATAGAAAAATTACAAATATGCATAAATCTTTAATGGAAAATTATTTTTTCAGGTGAACGGTAGTAAACGTACCCCATAGACGGTGATACATATAAACGGTCATAATCATTTTTGATTTGATAATCTCATCAAATTTAATTATGCCATTTTCCCACATTGTTAAATCGAACTTTACAATATAAGTGTAGTCTGAGTTGTGATTGGTCATATATAGATTCCTTGCTACCCAGTCAATGCAAAGATTATGTATATAATGATCAAAGCTGGCTATTTTTGTGGTTTCATTTTCATTAAACTTCAATGTCATTAGGACATTTTTGATACACCAATAAATTCTATGTTCCTGTATCGAATAAGCGGCACTTGATACTAATCTAAAAAAAAGGAGCCAATTATAATTGTATAGTAAAAACATTATAATTGAGATTTCTAATTTTACAGTTACTACTACTATAATGTTGATAATAAATTTGTGCTATAATGTTAATAATAAACTTTTGCATAATAATAATAACTTTAACTTTATAGCTAGTGTTAAAAATAATTTATGATAATTATAACTATTTCTTTTATCAGTATACGTACTCTGACATTACGAAATTAGTAATGTTTAAATCCACGTCCAATATTTCCATACCTAGATTCGTTGTGACTAATAATTTAGGTATTGGATTTTCATGTGTAGTCGACACTTTGATTAAATCCGTGTAAGGACCAGCAACAATTTTAGTATGCGCACGTACTCGAAAATAATATGTCGTGTTAGATGTTAGCTTGTGCACCGTGGGCTCCAATTTTGTAGTTGTGATATTTTTATCGTCGCAGGTTTGAATCTCTTTTAAGTCCTCGATGAAAAAACATTGCACTGTGTACCCTTGTATTATTTCATCGGTAAATTCAGGTTGGTTCCATCTGTAAAAAAATAAAATTTTATCCTTTTTTATTTAACAAAATTATAACAGAATTACCTAACATTTTGATATATTTATGTCGTTGAATTTAAGAAAAAGAGAGAAAAATGAAAGAATACAAACTGAGAATTTAGATTCCTTACCTCAATGTCACAAAAATGTCGTTTACTTTTTCTGTGAATTGACTGTCGAATTGTGCAAATGCTCTGAGAGATGTTGGCTTGCTCAAACTGCTTTCTAGAGATTTTAAGATCGTACATATTGACATAATTATATATAAGATTAAGTGGATTATCTCAGTAAATCAGAAAAAAACAATTTAATGTGAAAATAAAGGAAAGAAAAAAAATAAATGTCAACTACAAAATATGGAAATTAGCACAGTGTTGACCTTTAAAAAAATAATATAAGAATTTTTTGCGTCACTTAAGATTTAGAAAAGTAATCGTTAATTCATGGCAAAAACGAATAAATAGCTTTTAATAAGATGACAAGTGCTTTTCGAAAAATTTCTATAGCTTAAGAAATCAGAAGTATAATATTTACGACTGCTTTAAAACAGAGTAGCAAATTAATAAAATTGACTTTACCATAACCCTTTCGTACCTACGGGACATATATGTCCCACGTACGAAAAAAATCATAGCTTTTAAACAAATAATCCTATCGACTTTTACTTCGGCTTGTTTTAAAGAAGAAGGTTCAAGCTACATGTAAAAAAATCGGGCACTTTGAAATGTAATGTTTACAATAAAATATAATTATTTAAACTTTGTAAAAAATCAAACTTTTAGAGAATAAAGATGAACCGTATATTAATCGAAAAATCGTAGAATTTATGCGCTAATTATAAACTTAGTTTTATTTAAATGTGATTACAACTTTATTATGATAAATATTATATTATAATATTTTATATGTGTAATCAAAGTAGGACTACGCGTCCGACTGGCATCCAAGGGTGCCTTCCGTTTCACGCATTGAGCGCATAGTTCGCAATCAGTGTGATGCGCGCATTAATATCGTTCCGTTTCTACTAATGCGCAAATATAGTCTTGGAAACGGAATGACTTTTGATGCGTTTAATGTGAAACAGTATGGCTGCTATCGAAGTAAATAACACACACATGTATCACATGTGTATATACACGAGGTTGTTAACTCTCTGCGCATGCTCGCATTAACTTCTTTGGGTCCAACCTGTAGTAGCTGATGCGTTGTTGATGCGCTGGAAGTGGGGGGATTCTAGGAAATTCTATGCGCCATCAATGCGCGCATTAAATGAAACGGAATACTTTTCTCTGCAGCTTATGCGTTTTATGCGTGAAACGGAAGGCACCCCAAGTCTCGCGGCAGATGCGCGGCTTGTAAAAAAAAGTGTATAACAACGCTACGAATCCCGAACGTGTGTGTGCATATTCAGGAAAAAAACATAATATAAATTTTAAAAGATGAAATTTCTAGATCTAAGCTCATATTTTAAATATATTGATATTTAAGCCCTTTATAGTCGCCATTTTGAATCTCCCATTTTGAATTTAAATTTTGATGGTAAATTTGGAATCAGCATCCCCAAAAACCTATAAAATTATCTTCATATGAAACGCATCTCTTTTGGGAAAGCCGGAGGTACGAAAGGGTTAAATTATGATAATTTTTAATGTTATGTTTATATTATGCTTTTCTATTTCTTTTTTGGACGGAATTAGAATATATTCTTTTCACTACTGGAAGATATTTTTAAATTTGATTTCCACTCTCTCTTGAATTTAAATTATATTTACTACACTTTTTCGTCATAGATTTTGTTATTAATATTTTATGCATTTTTTTGCAACTTACCGGTAGATTCCGGGATGATAGAAATATTTGCAAGTGTAACTTCATCGACTTCTCGCTCATTTCTCACAGTACTATCAGAATGACTCCGGTCAGATTTGAAATTTAGTATACGATGATCACTTGTCTCGGTCATTGAAATATCCTTCATAAAGTGTAACATACGAAAAGAATTAAGTAAATATCGTTGAAGCGGTTGTTTCTGGTGCTTTTAATGATAAATTATATAAATTATAAAATTAAACGAATAATTGCCATTCGCTTTTTGTTTGCTTAATAATACCGGTTTGATATATACCATTCCTAAATGATATAAATTGAATACAATGTCGTTTTATTCATATCGTAAAACCTATTCTTTATTTATTTTTTTTTAAAACATCTTGTATATCAAACATAACTCATGTCAAAAATAAAATCAATTAATAGGTTAACGAGAGTCAATGAAGATTCATAACAGCTTTTAACAAGCGAAAGTGTAGCTCTTTGCAATTATTAAAACAATTTTGTCTAACGATTTGATTCTTTCTCACGATAGGTTAGTTAACTTTTCTCAATTTTACCGTAATTCAAATTTCTTTTCAAAAATTTGCGATATTACTAAAGTTTAATTAATGTTTGTACTTCAAGAATAAAAAGGTTAAAAATATTGTTTCTTTACAGTTATTAAATATTAATCATAGAATTATATAAATTCTTTTATTTATTACCTTGTCAATTTTTTTCTCGAATGTCGTTATATTTTTAACACAAACAAATCTTGGAAATGATAGAAACCGATAGAAACCGATAGTACAAACCGATAATGCCTCGATAAAAATATGTAGATATAATTGTATATAGATGGATATATGTACAATGAAAATTAATGTAAATTCTTGTGATTGTTATTGAATATTTTGTCGATCGAAATATTAGCGTTAATAGATACAACTTGAAGAATGTTTGACGAATGGTTTTTTTATTAGACAGATTTTCTATCTCGATATTTAGTAACTCTGTTCCGTTATATAATTATCCTTAACACAAAGAAATGATGCTAACTTTCTAAATTAATTTCATAAAATAAAGTCTACATTAGTATAAAGCTTACTATATATCAATAAATATTATTATATATATCTAGGAAAATAAGGAAATTTTAAAAATTGAAGAAAAATGACAAAGATCTGTTGAAGTGCCATCGTATGTATATATTAATGTAGCAGATAGTAGACAGAAAACTTCATTAATTTTAAAAATTGTTATTTTTAGAAATAATAATTATATATATATATATATATATATATATATATATATATATAAAAAGAGAGAGAGAGACAAAATAATACAGTCAAATTTTAAAATACCGTTTTAGTTAAATTTAATATACTATATAACATCCATTTGTAACAAAATTTCGAAACTTTATCCATCTTTTTTTTACAACATCGTACATACTTTTTTCTTTTATATTGAATTGTTTTATTTTATCTTATCTTATTATAGGTAGAATATATAATTTATTATAATTTATTTTTAGTCACACTACTAGCTAGAATAACATTCAATTGTTTCTTAATCAAGCGAAAAATATATCTTACCTGCGTGAAATTTAAATCCGGACAGATGGAAACACTTTCTTCCTGGAGGATGTTTGAAGTGGTATAATCTGTCGGCATAAACGTGATAGTTGCCTTTGTCAGTACTAAACCTTTTAATAAAACACATAAAATTGTCCCAAACATAATTTGCATCTTTCGTAAATGTTTGCACTCAATCGGTTCCCGTTGAATCCTCAGTTAGTTGTTTTTCTCACTCTACTAACTCTGATGTGCTAATCGAATTGATATTCATATATATACACACATTTTCGATAAATTCCTTAAAACTCAGCTTTAACGAATCGCAAGTTATTATCTTTTAATATTATGTTTTCAGATTTCTCTTTATGGTCGCGATCACAATATATATCTTAAGATTAAATTAGGGAATTCTTAGTAAATAAATAATTTCTATTTTTTTTAAGAGAACAAGTGACAATGCAAAATGATACAAAATGATGATTTGATTGTATAGCGAACACAGGAATACAATTATTATCAGCTTTCCTTTTTTATTAATATCATAGTAGAAAAGCAGTCGATAAAAAGATAATAATCGCAATCAAATTACAAACGACCAAAGAAGTTATAGAATTATAGATCTTGTAACATTTTCAGCCATATTCAAGCACACGCAGCGTGTAATCGAATTCACTTTAATATTTGCTATATCTTTTATTAAATATGTAATTATGACAATTCGTTCGTACGATTGTGTTACTATATACAATTGTGTTACTACGTATGCTTTTCAAAATCCACTAATTGTACACAATTTTTTTTGATATTCACATGATGCAGTTTGAATCAAACGATAAGTAACGCGGTAGTGCGTTTTGGCTAGCGGCACAATAGTAACTGACTTCGAATGATCAATCTGTTCATGTGTTGCCATAACGTTTTATTAGCAGCATTCCGTTGTAATTTATTTTTCTCCGCGGAGATACTCTCGTTATATTAAAAAGAATTAAAATCTTTAAAAAT
This sequence comes from Camponotus pennsylvanicus, assembly GCA_023638675.1. Lineage (NCBI taxonomy): Eukaryota > Metazoa > Arthropoda > Insecta > Hymenoptera > Formicidae > Camponotus > Camponotus pennsylvanicus. The sequence continues at coordinate 25,243 of JALHBL010000317.1, read as the reverse complement.
TGTTTGACAAATAAGTTATATATGTATAAAACAAAAATAGATCTATGTATAAATAAAAATAATTATATGTATACATAATTGTTTAATAAATTTTATTAAACTTTTCATATTAATTTATTTCTGAGTATCTTCTCTTTGCCATAAGAGGCACGTTTACTATATAAAAAGATATTCTGATTATAAGAAAAGTAATAATGAATTTAAAAAATTTATACGTTTTTTGTAACATTCGTATAATGTAGTTTGAATTAATACGTAGCATTTTTAGTATAAATCTAGTAGTTCTAGTATAAATAAATACAAATTTCCAATAGCACATAAATAATTAAAATAAATAAAATAATTGTACGAGTTATTATTATCGTTATTTGCATCGGATAACCTTATAATACAATAACTTATAATAAGTATTATAGTATATAATATAACTTTACTTAATATTAACTTAACATAATATACTTAATATAATATATAATATAATATAATGTAAAAAACTTATAATATTAATTACTTTATTATTTTAATTATATTATTGTAATTTTATATACGACAATTTTTATATGCGCCAGTGTGCATTAGTGCATCCAATCAAATTCTTTCTTTCTTATAGCTATAAATCAATTACTTTTTCCAAAAATGTGATAACTTTAATTACGTGAAATATAGTTGAAAATAATTTTGTAAAGCTCCAGTCTCCTTTTGTGACTTATTCAGTCCATTCATATATTAAATGATATACATTTTTATTTTTAAAAATATTTTTATATTATTAAAGAAACATTCTGCTAAGAATAATTAAGAATAATTCTGTGTGTTAAGAATAACTAAGAATAATTAAACAAATATTTATATAATTGTCTTTTTTTAAAATTCATGCATAATAATAGACGTATTTTCAAATATTTTATAAATTTATAAAAATTTATTCCCTCCACAGCAATGATATATGTATGTACAAATATTTATATGTACAGTTTGAAATAGGAGAAAGCTCCAAAACATAATATAAAAAAAGCTTGAAAAGAAAATTACAATTGTGCGTTAATATTTATGAATTTACAAAATAGTCAACATTACATTACATAGTGCAGATCTTATATAATATATAAAATACAAAAGTACACATGTTGAATATCTAATAAGTATCGTAAGAAAACAAACATTCAAGTATTAATACATGCATATCCATCTACAATTTTTTTCTTCATTAACTAACAATAAGTTATTTATATCAGTTAGATAATACATATAACAATAATATTTATTAGATTCAATATATCATCTCTTCTACGTCACTTCTTAGAACTATAATACTTTCGAGACAAAATTTGTAGTTTGATTTAAATTCCGCTGCATTGCAACAAGACAGCATTGATATCAAATGGACAGTTAACCTTTAGTTATCAATTGTCAATAGAAGACGTAACACAACGTTTTATGACACGTGGCTGTCGTCAATAAATAACTTAAGATATGCTATGTTGCCCGAGGTAGCACATATTCGTTTTATATACGTTTCTTACACGTATCCAATATTTTTTAATTGTAAAACATTAATAAGAATTAAACATTAATAAGAAACGTTTGTATAAAAACGTTTTTAAAACCATAGGTAAGGAAACATATTTTTCACGTTTCTAATATAAACAAAATAAAAACTAATTTTTATTAATTTCAAATTATATATACATATACATACATACATATAAATATATAGGCGAGACCGGCGACAAAAGTAACATTTTTTGTATTATAGGTCACTAATTAATTATCGTTAGAGATATAAAAAAAAAGATTATATGTCAAGAAGCTCCATTTATTGCTCTATTATTATACCTGTGTTTCAATCTCAAATGATAGATATTTAAAGAGCTACTATAGCTTTTCGCAAGTACGTTGATTGTTACTTTTATCCTGGGGGCCTGGGACGAAAGTAACAGTCTGGGGATAAAAATACCAGTTCTTATTTTCGGGAAAATAAAATAAATATGACTTTTTTCAATTTAAGGCAACTTTTATTATAATCTTTTATTAAACAAGATAACTTTTATTATAAATTTTTTTTGTATTATATTATATTAAAATAAAAAATAAAATAAATATTTATTTTTATCATCTTTGAAAAACTTAAAAGAAATAATCTTCGTTAAGCAAAATAATTATAAGTAATATCATAAAATAATTATACTTAATATCACACCAGTTTTGTACCTTTTTAAGTCTAAATAATAGTTTAATTCTAAATAATAATGTAAAAATTGTATGATAACTACCTATACAAAAAAGATTGGTATCTATTCCGAATCACAATTATGGCATACCTAATAAGAATCGCCTTTGGTACAGTTATTATGGGACCAGCCCTTATACTTTAAGCATTGAAACATGTTACTTTCGTCCACAGAGTGTCGTGTTACTTTCGTCCCCAAACACATTTTTTAGAATAAAAGCATTATAACCTAAATATGATGCAAGACTTAGCCAAATTAACTATAAAAACTTATGAATTCATTTTAGAAGAATACACCGGCAAATAATTACGTCAATATATACACTTTAATTAGGCATAGATACAAAAAAACTAAAACAAGAAATACTTAAGTGAATAATGCAAATACACTAATTTCACTCCTGCATGTGCAACCGGCGCGATTATTCTACAACAATTAGCTGAAAAGGAAGAGAATCGGGGCATACGTGTTTGACTACATAGTACAAATTATTCAACATATTGTGTAGTTTATTTCGAGGCTTGCTACTTTCATGACGTTGTTATTTTTGTCCCCGGTCTCCCCTATTTAGAAAGTTATACTCCAAATTAAAAAAGGTACTGCTAAAAAAATTCTACTACTAACAAAATAAAAAGATAGAAATTTATCCATAGAAAATTTCATTAAACAGAAAAGAAAGAAGAAATTTCTTTTCATGAACTTTTGTTCTTTGTATTTGTGTAATAAAATCATTAAAAATGGCGTGCGTTTCATTAAAGATATTTGCATATTAATAAGCGATAGAGAAAAAATCGAAGTAGCTAGGGAAAAATGAGAATCTCCGAAAACGGATAATCTGGATTAAATTGGATGAATGAAGATGTGGGCAGAATCGAAAAGAAATTTTTCTACGTTTGCCCTCACCGTATCTCTTCTTTGATGCACGCGATCGATTTGCTAGAATTTCTCGAAAGAAAAAAAAGATCATCCGATACATTCTTGTAATTAGAACTTGACAAATTATACAAAAATAGATTTACGTCGGAGAAATCATCGAATGATCCGATTACGATTACATAACTAAGAATTTTTCTGCATTGATATAGCGAAATCCGATTGGTTTTTCTTCTCACAAGGACTATTATTTTCTAAACACGTGATATGTACAAATTAATTTTAAATTTATGTAACTACAATGGTCATCGTGCTGCTGTTTTATTTTGTTCCATTTAACGAGGATTTATTCAAGGAATATTACAATTGCCAGAGGAAAAGTACAATCAGTCCCGCGAGATAAATATATGTATTATATAATAAATGTAACGTAAGCATTTTCGCAAAACACGGTCTGTGAAATTTCTATTCCTCGACTGTTATCTGTCAACTTCGAGAGAATGGAAGGCAAGTAGAGGAAATGTAAATAACGTAAAAGTCGATGTACTTTTCAATTGATTTGAATTAAAAAGACGAGAATTTATCTATATAAATAAATATGAATATTTCTTTTATCCGAGATTTTTAGAATTTTAATTTATTTTTAAAACATTTTTTATTTTATTTTTGAAAAACGCTGTAGCTTCTCATTAATTTCGCGAAATTTCACGAGCAAACGAGAATTCGGACAATGGTTTATTTGCATTAAAGCTAATGTTTTTATTTATATTTGCCGAATTTACGATTAAATAAAGCGAGAAAGGTCCTTTTGTGTTACTCATCGTCGCGCGAAGGAAAGAATCGCAAAGAATCGTCAACTGAAATGCGATGATGACGCGAACTAAAAATAGTATAAGCGACGAGAGGCGCCAGGATGCAAATAGATAAATTCGATTTTAGCGTTATTGTGCGAGTCATCGCGATATTTCTTCAGTTTCGATAAATAACAGGCAAGCAAGGAAAAAGGCTATCTTTTTAGGTTCAGAGGAAAACGATATTTTTATTTTGCGTAAATATTTGATATAAAGAAAGCTCTTATGTATTATATTATATATAGGAGTTCCATTATGAGTTTTACTCCGCACAAATCGGACCTGCGCAACACTGGGTAAGGCTTGCTGAGATCCAATTCTTTCCAACCGATTTGCTTTCCTCCTGCACATTGGAATAAAGGACACCTGGAAAGAAACATAATTATAATTGAATATTGTCGAAATTCAACGGGATCAGAAAATAAATAAAGTAAAATTAAAAAGGATAATTAATTTTGACAGGAAACTTTATTTATTATTAAATAAACAGAAATATCATTAGCGTTATTATATCTTGCAACGCCTTTGTCCGCCTCGGGAACGCCGATGCGGAGGAGGCAGCGTGCAATTTTAGTCGGTAGAGAAAATAGCTAGTTTACAGAAAAAAACGGTATCTCAAAATACGGTAGTGTACGGTATCTCACAGCTCCCCGAGAAGAAGAGCGGTATTGGGCGCCAGGCGCGGTCTCCCGCGCCACGATATCGTTACGGTAACGAAAGGGATTTCGGTAACCCCGAGCTCAGTATAGGGCAGAGGGACAGGATTCTTTGTAGGCTAGAGAGAGAGCGCTAAATAACTTCCGGGAGAGAGAAATGATCGACACTCCTTCGAGTATTATTATAAATATATTTAACAATTATAGTATGATATAGACAAAGTATATAACAAAGACGATATGAATACAATAGAAAAGGTTAACGGTACGGGGAAAATAGAAAAGATTAAATGTAGAAGATACGCAAGTAACGAGATCGATAATATAAATATTTTGAAAGAAAAGAAACATCAGAGTTATACGAACGATACGAAGGTCGATTATTATCTATACGGGAACGAATACATATAATACGCGCGATTAACAGATAATTATGAGATCGGAACGATAACGAATATAATTTCACGGACAGCGATGAGCAAAGTCAACAGGTAATTCACGGAAAAATCAAATGTAACGACGGTTATAAGTAACGGAAATTCCACGTCAGCGGGCACAAGTATTATCTCGCAATGTTGTCCGGTATCTTCTCGACCTTTCGCTCTCGGCGAAAACAAATTCGACCCTCATGCGATCTCAAACAACACGAACGGTAACGGACGTAAATTTTAAACAGAGATTTCGCAAATTGTACAATTCTTGCCGAGTAGGTTTCGGGTATACGGTAGCCCTTACTCGCGAAGAACGACCTCACGCAAATCCCGTTATTCTCTACGCGATACGGAAATGTCGGAATTTCGCTACCACCCTAAGAAGCGCAATTCGACACTCCTCGCCATGATATAACAAAATACGAAACAAAACGATACGATACGATACGGTATAACGACTGTCGGCGACGAACCCCCGAGAGGGACAAATCCGCGATACCCGGGGCCCAGCTGGCGTCCGGCAACGAAACGCGAGAAAAACACGCAGGCTTTCTGCAACAATTCGGTAACGAGATCACCGTCGCCTCGCGACGGTATCAGGAAAAGATACGACGCCAGCTGTATCCGGGAATAATTCTATGGCTACCTGAGCGACGGCTTACAGTCGAGCTTTGGTGTCCGGGTCCTCGCTGTGCTTTTGCTGTGGTCGTGTTCTCGGTATGACAGCCTATACGGAGAATCGTCCTTTCGCTATCGCAGCTCGTCGAACAGTGACTTGTGATAAAGGCTCCTCGAGGCCCTCGAGTCCCGCGCCGATTTTCCGCGCATCCTGTCGATTTTCGACGAGAAGGGGTCGATATTCTCCGCCCCCTCGAATTTCGTCCTGCTGTACGACGGGTTGCTCTTCTGTAGGAGTCAAGATCCGACGTTGACGGTAGTCTGGTCGACATGGTTTTCCCGGTAGATCGGACGTGTCGGGCTGGCCAGGCTGTATCCTCGTCCGTCTCCAGGGCCACCTCCTCTCTCCTCAGTCTGCAGCCTGGGAGAGTGTTCGCTGTTTCTTCGTCCGGATTTTCCCGTCGTCGTCTCTCTAAAAGTGGCGGATATTAACACAATTGTTACATATGGATAGCGGCGGAGCGGGATCTCGATACGTGACCTTAATTTGGAGTGGAGGCATCGGTTCGCTACTTTCCTCCTTCTTTCTTCGGTAACTGCCATCTCCGGGATCTTGCTGTACATTATCTTACTATCCGCTCGCTCAGATTGCCGCGCTCTGCTCGCTTAAAGTTAATCTCAAACACAAAAATCTACACAAAGATATATCACGGAATCGGATAAGGGGCCCCCCTCAGGTGCGAGGAACGACCCTCCGTACGCTGCCTCCCCCCGGCGGGGTCACTGTGACGGAGCGCAAAAGGCGTTACGTCACAATCTATTGCCACATGGAAGAGAATGATATGAAATTTGTAAATGTTAAGTAATACACAAAATATCTCTTTTATTTCGTAAATAATCGTCTTGTTGCAGTATAATTAAAATAAACCGTAGTCTCTTTGATGTATTGGCAAATAAATCATGTTCTATAAATCATGTACTTTCTCTGCATCGCAATTTGAAGTAAACTCTTCTCGATTGTTCTTTTTTAATTTTTTTAAGTTAAATGATCAATCGTGTATCAATTATCATTGTCGCGAATTTCGTGAAAATCGATTTGCAATCAATTGGAAAGTCGCAGATCGGGATAACTGGTTATCAAAAGCTCGTTACGTAATAACTGACTTCTTGAACAGAAAATTAATAAACGATCGAAAGCATCAATTAAAAGAGATGCGATTTTTTTCTTTCCAAATATCATAAAGTCTCTACATCAGGAATAATGAGGAAATTTTAAGAAGGATTAATTTGAGAAATAAAACTTGAACTTACGGGTCCATTGTCATTACATTATCACCAAGACAATTGATCCGCGAGCATTCACGAATGTGTTCACCCACACTTAGAGTCTCGTTCTCAAACAGACAGTCACCTATGTAAATAAAATCCTGGAGTAAAAAAAATCGTATCATCATTCGCACCAATCACTCATACGCTAGAAACATCATTAGCCTTATAACATTCGTTTTCGGAATATTTATTTAAAGGACAGAATCTCGCTTCTCCAAATCGTTCGCGAAATCTTAAGCAGCTCCACCACGTATAATACGATGTATTTTTAATTTCATGGCATCCGGATTTGCACCTCTTCTTCAATATATTTTTTTAATCACTAAATTATCGCAAACTTACCTAGTGTAGCGTGAACGAACAAGCCTACTAGCAACAAGGTCACGAAGTGGAGCTTCATCGCCTTTTCTCTTGCTTGGAAAAATATCAGAAAGCGAAGGCGACAATCAGACAAATTGTAAATTATCTCTTCAGCTCTTATATATCGTTTCTCCCCTCTAGTACCGTAGAAATAGGATGCAATATATATATTGTTATCTTATTTCTACGATAAAAAAAACAATCGCCAGCATTGCAAAGTTTAGGTCAATAATATATGCGGTATGTATTCTTGACCCAAACCTCGCAATACTGGCTCTTGTATTTTTTATTGTAGAAATAAGATATAAAATATTCATATATATATATTGTATCTTTCTTCTATAAAAAGAAATAATCGCCAGCATTGCAAGGTCTGGATCAAGAATACATACGGAAATTATGCCTAATTGACAAACAGCTGTATTATCCATATTTATGAGACGATTTTCAAAAATCTATTAGATAGATAAGCTAATAATATTCACATAAATGTATTTTCGTCTCTTTAATTTCGTCGAACTAGAAACGAAAGTAAAACATATACAAATACAAATATACATATACACAAAAAATTTAAAAAAACACGAAAAAAATTCGCAAATGCTTTGCTTTAAAATATAGAATTAAATTATATAAACCATTCATTTTATACAGGCTCTTTATCAAATATTTGCCGGCATATGTATCGAGTATATTATTATTAATATCAAATAGTATTTAGGTCATAAGTCATCGAAGAATTGAAGACGAATATGACGATGATTGCGCCGAATTCGGCTTTGAATAAATCTAAGAACCTGAAGAAAAAAATCATCGAAGACCCATTAAATCTCCTTCAAGATGACTAAATCTATTTCTTCGACATAAATATCCGCCAGATTTTTTATAAGATTACTCACAAAATATGTATACACATCTAAAAAACTAAAAAAAATTAATAAGCTACGCGGATTATAATATAAATCATGTAAAAAGCTTGCAAATCTCTTGTTTTGATTAGTCTTTACGAATCTTGAAACGCTTTGTTATAATCTTGTTATAATCAACTTTATTTTAGAAATAAACTTTAAGTGTATTTCTTTAAAGCAATTATCCTACATAATTACTTGCCACGTATTTGATTGAACACTTTATTTATATGATATTAATTCATCTAATACACATTAAAATTTTTCAGTACTCAGTATGACATAATATTCTAAGATTATATTGAGAAAAACTCTTGAAATTAGATAAGCATATGTGTATGATAATAACGACAAATACTTTATATCTTCAAATTATTTTATTCGCTTTAATGGGTGAAACGCACATGCATAATATTTTAATACACTAAATAAACTTTTGTGGCTTGTATTATGCACGTAGATATATATTTTTATTTATTTTGTCATATCAAAGTTATTCTATATAACACAAAAAACATATTATAGAGTTTGATAAGATAAGTAGTGTGCATAAGTTGGTGAGAAATGAAAATTGCTTTTCGCTCTCGACTATATTTATTATTTTCCTAGCTAGATCTGAATTATTCTTTTTCTTTATGTGCCACACTGTAGATCATCTTATCTTATTCGTCGATGAAAATTCCAATAAAATGTTCAAGTACTTCAGTCCTTAACATTTATTCGATATACAACGAACATAATCAGTTTACATTCGTATCATAATTAGGAAGAGTTTCACCTTATTCGTGCAATAGATGTATTATATATTTTTCTTATCATCTTCATTTTTCATCCCATAAATTATTCGTTAATACAATAAAATTTATTCGATTTATTCTTTCGTATAATTCAATGATGGACAATCCTTCGTGATCCTTTTAATCCTAGATAATACTGATCCTAAATCTTGTATACAATTCGAAAACCTCCATGATATAAATTTTGTAAGAACAATTTAATAAAATAAATAATATAAATTTTATCTATTAAAATAAATGAGAGAAATAAATTTTTTCCATAAAAATATGCTTTGGAGCTCAGGGTATAATAATTAATTGGAAAATATCAATCACTCTATGTATTATGTGCGCGAAACAGAATATTTATATAGCATATTTATATTTATTATAATCGATTTATTAGAGAGTTTTCGATAAATACATTATATATATAAAACATATTTTGTTGCGAGAATAAGATGTAAACGTATATTATGTTTGTTAACGTCATTATGCGTTTAAACCTTGTTATATCTCGTTCGACATTAAATATCAAATGTAAAGAAAAGTCATGAAAAATATTACAATAATTTACAAATAATTCGTTGTACAATCAAAGTTACATTTTTCCAAACTAAGCCCTCGTGCAAGAAAATAATAATTATTCTACAATCGTGACAACTTGGGAACGTCAAAGTATCTCTTTGAATTCTGTGTTTGAGAAAATTAATTTATATACTTATAATTTATATTAATTCATTTGATACATCTGAAATTTTTTTCACTCCTCAACATCTCACATAATATTCTAAGATAATATTAGGAAAAACTTGAAATTCGGCAAACATATATATGTATAGTAAATACTTTATATCGAAATTATTTTATTCGCTTTCTTAGGGGATTGCACACATGCATAATACTTTAATACAAATACAAATAAACTTTTGTGGCTTAGGCATGTACGTATATATATATATTTTTTTATTTATATTTTGTTACATCAAAGTTGCTCTATATAACATAAAGAATCCTATATTGATAAGATAAATAGAGTGCAATTGGTGAGAAATGGAGAATTTTTGCTTCTCGCTCTCGGCTGTATTTATTATTTTGCTAGCCAGATCTGAATTACTCTTTTCTTTCTTTAACGTGCCACACTATATATCATTTTATCCTACTCGTCGAATGAAGATTGCAATAAAATGTGCAAGTATTTCGATTCTTAACGTCTATTCGATACACAACGAACGTAATTAGTTTACACTCGTAATCGTAATTAAGTGAGAGCCTCACCTTATTTGTGCAATAGATGTATATTTTTCTCTGTACTATTACTCTTTTTCATCCCGTCAATAAATCACCTTGCGCGCTTTACATCACATGTATATATCATCGCGATAAGTCATGCATTAGTACAATAAAATTTATTCGATGATCTATAATTCAATCCAGTCAATGATGGACCAACCAGTCCTTCGTGATCCTTTTGGTCCTAGGTAATATCCTGATCTTAAATATTGTAATTTTAAATATAATTCAAGAACTTCCGTACAATTTTAAGAACAATTCAATAAAATAAATGACATAATTTTTATCTATTAAAATAGATGAGAAAAATAAATTTTTTATATAAAAATATACTTTCAAGCTATCATTATTTAATTGGAAAATATCAATTACTGTATGCATTATGTGTGAAACAAAATATTTATATAGCGTATTTATATTTATTATAGTGTTGTCGATTTTTTGGTAAGACTTCCGAATAGCTCCTACCTCCTAATTTGATGAAACTTCCAGCATTTGAAGACTATAACAGAACACATTCACACTATAAAGGATTTTTTGCGGAAACGAGTAGAAGCAAAGAAACTCAAAAAAGAAAGTTTTCATATATTTCGCAAAAGATACTTATATAAATATCAGAAACGTATATATACACACACACACGCGCGCGCGCGCGTGTCTTGTAATTGTATAAACAATTCGTATACAATATTTAATCGTAATCAAAGTTACATTTTCAAATTAAGCCCTTATGCGAGAAAATAATAATTATTCTACAATCGTTACAACTGGAGAGTATCAAAATATCTTTGTGAATTTTGTGCACGTGTTTAAGAGAACTAACAACAAATTAAACATGTCTAGGAAATTATATTCCAAATTAAAAAAGGTACTACTAAAAAAATCTTCTAAGTAAAAAGATGAAGATAGAAATTTATTCGTAGAAAATTTTAATAAAGATATCGAGAACAGAAAGAGAGGGAGAATTTTTTTCGTCATATTTTGTTTTTGTGGTATTTGTATAAAAATTCATTAAAATGGCATGTGTTTCATTAAAGAGATTAATTTATTAATTAATTTATTAAAATTTCGGGAGAGAGAAAGATCATCTGATATATTCCTGTAACTTCATGAATTCAACTTCATGAATTAAACTTGATGAATTATGTAAAATCTCTTATATTACGATTAATTCTACGATTGCACATGTTCAATGGGTTGTTGTGTTATGCATCCAATAGATCCATTATATGATATATCGGTAAGCAATTTTTTACATATAGCTTTTTTTATTAATTTTAATAAGAAATAATTGATGAAGATAACGATCAATTATAACTCTTGTAAATAATACGTTAGTCAACGAGTCAATATTTTATAAGCAATAAGTAAAGTTCTTTTCATTTTCTTTTCTATAATTGAAATCTTGTTTATGTGTCTATCGTTATCCAGCAAATACAAAAGATGATGTTCAAGCTTCCGCGTTTCTGTGAATTGATAAATAATCATTGTGATATACTTCACAATTGGAAAATCAATAACTTGATGAGTTTCTTATCACGATGTTTAAGAAGTGATATTAAAGATATAGATATCGATTATGAATATCGAAATATTACAAATTCAATAAAGGTAGTGTATATAATACATCATCATTGTATATAATATACTATAATAAATATGTACATGTACATCGATATGTATATGTATATGTATATATAATCTCATATGTTATTTAATAATTTTTATAATGCATAATATCATACATATCTATAAAACGTTGTCAGTATTTGGTGATCTTTCGAAATGATAGAACGTAATTGTGTGTAAATATTATATATTATTAGTTTTATTAAATATAGCTAGTGGAGATAGAGCAATAAGTATAGTTCATTTTTACAACTGCATACTTTTCTAATCATCAATATAATTGTGAGATGAACGCTATACCAAAGAAAACCCAAATCACGCGCCAAGATTATTGCAGGGCACAAGACCCTGGTGCGCTACGGAAGGCGAGGGCGCTGGCGAGGCGAGGGAGTGCACGCGTGAATGTGAGCGAGCGTATGTGAGAGGATAACGTGGCGTCTGCCCGGCCACGCAGTTAGAACGCATGCATGAAAGTGAGCGGGCGCATGCATGGGGTGAGCGAGCACATGTGAGAGAGTAGCGTGGCGTCGGTCCGGCCGCACAGTTTAAGTGTATCTTTATCAAATAAAATATGTTCTCATTAAGTCCGAGTACATAACTATTGTCGCACGGCACCTTACAAAATCAGAAGTGGGATAAAGGACGCGAGCGCACGAAAGGAAACGTAAGAAACTCGAAGAAATTGCGTCAGCCATCTTCCGTTATTGGTTGAGTCGCAGCGTGAGAGACACGTGCTATCGTTACACATTTAGAAAAAATCCGAAAAACGGCCAGCGAACGAAATCACAATGGATCCGAAGAAGTTTTCAGTAGCTCAACTTAAGGCCGAATTACGAAGACGAGGCTTGCCGATGTACGGACGCAAGGTAGATTTCATCGCGCGTCTGGATAAAGACGACCCGAGTGGCACATGGATGAATTCCGTTGCTTGCGCCGAGGACCCGACGACCGCCTCAGACAAGGATCTGTCGGACGAGGAAGTAGCGTCGACCGCAGACGAAGAAGAAGATAACGGTAACGAAGAAAGAACGATAGAAGGCTCAAGAGAGAACAGAAATCGTGACCGCCGAAATAGCAATGAATTAGAGCGCCGATATCGCGACATGCAACTCGAATTTGAGCGTCGTGAAAACGAACTCTTGAGAAGAGAGTTAGAAATCGCTAGACGGGAGAACGAACAACTACGAAGAGCCACACCATCTGTAGTCGAGGGGGCACGCCGAATAGAAAACATCACCGCCATATTGGAACTAGTGGGATTCTTCGACGGAAGTGCAGATATGTTTAGAAAATGGGAGCAACAAGTCCGTCAACTGTGTGCGACCTATCATCTCGACGATGACCGTGCTAAACTACTTGTTAGCAACAAATTAAAAGGAAAAGCGAAGAGTTGGTTTCAGGCAGAAAACACGATCGTCATGACTCTCGATGAAATAATGGACGGCTTCCGGAAAATGTATGATCATCATCCGTTACGTGTAGCCCTGAGGAAGAAATTCGAGACAAGAGAGTGGAAACCATCTGAGAATTTCGCAGATTATTTTCACGATAAAATAATCTTGGCAAAAGACGTTCCTATCGACGAAGAAGAAATGGTTGATTATTTAATCGATGGCATTCCGAGCGACCATCTGCAAGACAGCACGAATGAAGGAGTTCCAGAAGAAGGAAGATATGTTACGAGCCTTTGAGAAGGTATCATTGCGAACGCCGGTGAAAAACAATACGAAACGAGATTCACGATCGACGGGCAAGCACGATGCAAAATCAGCTGATTCACAAAAGGATAGTGAGAAAAAAGGAGAAAATCAAGCAAAAGAACGACGAAGGAAAACAAAAAAATCCTCGTTGTTATAACTGTAACAAACTAGGGCACATCGCTTCTGACTGCCGCCAACCTAAGCGCGAGAAGGGCTCGTGCTTCAAGTGTGGTGAGATGGGCCACATATCCAAGGACTGTCCAACAAAGACTACGTCATCAACGGAAGTTGCAGTTGTCAATGAAGAGGAGAATCAAGTCTGCTCCATCTTCGGCTGCACGGAGGACGAAGAGACATTTTTTAAGGACGTCGACTACGAAATAAACTGTTCTGATACAAATCAGATTAGATAAGATTAGATTAAACACGCTAATGGACTCGGGTAGTAAAGTCAGTTTCATAAAAGAGAGTTTCGTGTTGAAAGAAGCAGTAGAATCTTTCGGTACACCCCCGGGAAATTATCACGGTATAAATCGCTCGCCGTTACGGATAATCGGGTATATACGGCTGAATATCACTATCGATAACGAAACAAAAAATAACATAACAACTCTAGTCGTTCCGGATACGACTATGGTAAACCCGGTAGTGTTAAGTCGCGACGTATTGAAGAGATTCGGTCTGGGCCTGCGAAAACTGGAAATTCAAGTAATAGATGAGCTTTTGAACGTGAAAATAGATAATCCGCGCGACACGGTATTAGATTCTCTTTGTATCAATCCCGAAATATCTCGTGAAGCACAGGTTAGTTTGCGAGAACTCTTTACGTCGGAATACGTTGAGCCCGCAAGGTCTATTAGCCCAAAAGTCGACATGGAGTTAAAATTAAGTTTGACGAATGAAACTCCATTCCACTTTAACCCGCGTCGAGTCTCCGTTTCTGAAAAGGAAAAGTTGAGGAAAATATTAAACGATCTCCTGGAGAGGAAAATCATTCAACCTAGTAAATCCGAATATGTTTCTCCTATTATTCTAGCAAAGAAAAAGAATGGCGAACTCCGACTTTGTGTCGACTATCGGGTGTTAAACAAAGTCCTGCGTCGCGATAATTATCCTCTTCCGTTAATAGAGGACCAAATTGATGTACTTAGAGATAAAAAGTATTTCAGTATCCTTGACCTGAAAGACGGGTTTTTTCATATTCGAATCGCTGATGAATCAATAAAATATACCGCATTTACGACACCATACGGGATTTTCGAATACAGAAGAATGCCTTTCGGACTCAAAGTAGGACCGTCGAGATTTCAGAGATTTGTAAACAAAGCGTTAGTAGAATTGATTAGAACCGGAGACATTGTCGTATATATGGACGATGTATTGGTCGCAACCGTTACGTTAGAGCATCACTTTAAGGTCTTAAAGCAGTTATTCAAGTGCTTGGTTGACAATCTGTTGGAACTCCGACTCGATAAATGTCAGTTTTTATGTACAGAGATAGAATTCTTGGGTTATCGTATCTCTAAGATCGGAATTCAGCCGAACAAGTCAGGGATCGAGACAGTCGAGAGATATTCAATTCCACAAAATTTGAAAAGCCTGCAATGTTTCCTCGGGATGGCTTCATATTTTCGAAAATTCATTGAGGGTTTCTCGGTCATCGCAAAACCACTTCATGAATTACTCCGTAAAAACGTGGAATTTAAGTTCGGGAAAGAACAACTAAAAGCATTTCAGATACTTAAACAAAAGCTGCAAGAAGCACCTGTACTTAGTATATACAGTCCTCACGATGAGACGGAGCTTCATACAGATGCTAGTTCGCACGGTTTTGGCGCCGCTCTTATGCAAAAGAAAGTAGATATGAAGTTTCACCCGGTCTCGTATTTGTGTGTGTGAAGTTAGCGTATCATTTTGTGGAAAATCATAAATAATTAAGAGTTCTGGCTTTATTTACAAAAGTTCTAAAGTTCTTGGTGGTTTAAACAAATAGTTCTAGTGATTAAAGCAAAGAAAATGCCTTAGGACAAACTGATATGCCAACTTCACGCAGCATATCACTTTGTCCTATGATATTTTCCTTATCAATAATTGTTCAAATTTAAAAGATTTATAGTTCTACATGAGTTCTAAGAAGAGTTCTGCCTTTTAATTTAAAAAATATTAAATAAAACATAATCAAGAAACCTCTTATCTATAGATATATACAGATGATATGCTGGCCGTAATTCGACAGTTCTGTTTATTCTAAAACAGTTCTCGCATAGTTCTGGGCATGTTCATTGTCCTTCCAAAGAGTTCTAATGATAAAAATAATTAGAAAATTTTTGAAACAATTTTTTTACCCAGAAAACGAGCATCTTTGAGTATAGAAATGATATGCTGGCCATAATTCGACAGTTGTTTATTCTAAAACAGTTCTCGCATAGTTCTGGGCATATTAATGACTTTTCCAAAGAGTTCCAGTTATGAAAATAATTAGAAAATTTTTTAAACAATTTTTGTACTTGAAAAACGAGCATCTTTGAGTATAGAGATGATATGCTGTACGTAATTCGACAGTTTTGTTTATTCTAAAACAGTTCTCGCATAGTTCTGGGCATATTAATGATTTTTCCAAAGAGTTCTAGTTATGAAAATAATTAGAAAATTTTTTAAACAATTTTTTTACCCAAAAAACGAGCATCTTTGAGTATAGAGATGATATGCTGGCCGTATTTTCGTAGTTCTGTTTATTCTAAAACAGTTCTCGTATAGTTCTGGGCATGTTCATTGCCTTTCCAAAGAGTTCTAGTGATAAAAATAATTAAACAATTTTTTAAACAATTTTTTTACCTGAAAAACGAGCATCTTCGAGTATAGAGATGATATGCTGTCCGTAATTCGACAGTTCTATTTATTTTAAAACAGTCCTCGCATAGTTCTGAGCATATTAATTACTTATCCAAAGAGTTCTAGTTTTGAAAATGGAAACAGCTCAAAAAAAGAAAAAAATTTATTCAAAAATTGTAACTATTTTTATCACCATAACTATTCGGAAAGGCACTGTACATGCTCAGAATTATGCCAGAACTATTTTAAAATAAACAGAACTACCGAAATACGGTTAGCATATCACCTTTATCTTCGGAGATGCTTGTTTTTTAAGTAAAAGAATTGTTTAAAAAAATTTCTAATTATTTTCATAACTAGAACTCTTTGGAAAATTCATTAATACGCTCAGAACTATGCGAGAACTGTTTTAGAATAAATAGAACTGTCGAATTACGTATAGCATATCACCTCTATACTCGAACATGCTCGTTTTTCAAGTACAAAAATTGATTTAAAAATTTTCTAATTATTTTTATCACTAGAACTCTTTGGAAAGGCAATGAACATGCCCAGAACTATTCGAGAACTGTTTTAGAATAAACAGAACTGTCGAATTACGGCCAGCATATCACCTCTATACTCAGAGAGGCTCGTTTTTTGGGTAAAAAAATTGCTTAAAAAATTTTCGAATTATTTTCATAACTAGAACTCTTTGGAAAATTCATTAATACGCTCAGAACTATGCGAGAACTGTTTTAGAATAAACAGAACTGTCGAATTACGACCAGCATATCATCTCTATACTCAGAAATGCTCGTTTTTTGAGTAAAAAAATTGTTACAAAAATTGTTTAATTATTTTTATTACTAGAACTCTTTGGAGAGGCAATGAACATGCCCAGAACTATACGAGAACTGTTTTAGAATAAACAGAACTGTCGAATTACGGCCAGTATATCATCTCTATACTGAAAGATGCTTGTTTTTGGGGTAAAAAAAATGTTTAAAAAAATTTCTAATTATTTTCATAACGAACTTTTTGGAAAATTCATTAATATGCCCAGAACTATACGAGAACTGTTTTAGAATAAACAGAACTGTCCAATTACACGACCAGCATATCATCTCTATACTCAAAGATGCTCGTTTTTTGGATAAAAGAATTGTTTAAAAAAATTTCTAATTATTTTCATAACTAGAACTCTTTGGAAAATTCATTAATATGCTTAGTACTATGCGAAAACTGTTTTAGAATAAACAGAACTATTGAAATACGGCCAGCATATCATCTGTATATATCTATAGATAAGAGGTTTCTTCATTTTGTTTTATTTAATATTTTTTTTATTTAAAAGGCAGAACTCTTCTTAGAACTCATGTAGAACTATAAATCTTTTAAATTTGAACAATTATTGATAAGGAAAATATCATAGGACAAAGTGATATGCTGCGTGAAGTTGGCATATCAGTTTGTCCGAAGGCATTTTCTTTGCTTTAATCACTAGAACTATTTGTTTAAACTATCAAGAACTCTAGAACTAATGTAAATAAAGCCAGAACTCTTAATTATTTATGATTTTCCACAAAATGATACGCTAACTTCACACACACCAAGTCGAAGTCTCGCACTTTTCGCCAAACCGCTTTTGTTAAACCGCTTTGCTTTAGAAATACCGCTGATTAACCGCTTATAACGACCGCTTATTCATTTGGACAACCGCTTTATCTTCGTTTTGACAATACGCTAATCGAACCGCTTTATACGACCGCCTACGAATTCGGAAAACGCTCTTGTTTCGCTACACCGCACAGTGGTAAATTTGACCTAAAAAACTGGCCAAAATTATTTCTGTACTTTTTTGCTTTCAAATGGTTGTGATTTATTAATTTATGAAGTAATATAGGAATTAACGTAGTTTTTGGAGACAAAAGGCATATTTCTAGAGATAATACCTGAATAATAATAAAATATTTATATAAATTTTGAAGTAAAGATGCGTAATTCTCCTAATGACATTTTTCGAGTGTAAAAACTGGTAATTTTATTTTTAATTAAAGGATAGGCTATTTTCTTAAATAATAGAATTTTTGTGAGTATATAATCTTTTATTTACATATAAATTTTCATGTATATTTAATTAGAATTGAAAGTTTTTAGGATTCTTCATCATAATTTTCTTCCGCTTCACTTACAAATGACTCTTCTTCAGTTTCACTTTCTCCTTCTACATTTGAAGTTTCAAAAGGCAGCAAAAGTCCTAAAGTCTCTTTTAAAAAAGGCTTTGTGGTTTTTCTTGGGATAGGTCTTATGCCAGTCAAAAGAGGATCTGAAAAGAAGCCTGTTCAAGACGTCAATATTGCATGACTCTCTGGAAAATTTTCTAGAGTTGGATAAACGATAAGATCGGAAGTGCTTGTTCCGTGCTTCAACCGCTTCTTCGGAAAGTTGGCCAATAGGTAACAAGCAGTTTTCTATTACAGTTGCCCCATGAATTAGAATCTTGTGCATTGTTGGAGTCATTGGATGCCATGGATATTGTTCTACATATAGTTTTGCTGTGTCCATGGCATAAGTAGCAAACTTCTCGCTGTCAATTTTGTGTCCAGATGCCATTGTTTCTAATATAACTTTCAAACGGTAAATGAGCTGAACGTTTAGACCGGTAATTTTAGCGGCAAGCTCAGGGTCTGCAAAAAATCTTCTACTAGTGTTCCCATCATTTGTATTACCAAAGCCAGCCTTTGGAATGTCTACAATTAGGCCTAATATATTCTTGAAATCTTCTTGAATAGTTGCTTTTCTTCTTTTCACAGCATTTTTATCCTCTTCATTTCTGAGTTGCCATTTCTTAACTTCCAATTTGTAAGACAAGTGTAACAAACTTTCGAAAAACTTTATACGAGCATGTAATATTGAGAGACCAAACTGGAATGTGCTTGGATCAGCTTCTTTTTCTCTGGTCAAATTGTTAAAGTCTTTTGATGTGGCTCCACAAATGTAGCATTTCATTGTGGATGTTGTATTTGTTGTGGCATTGCACACTTTAGTGTCTATCATTGTCAACGCCATACTATGCTTTATGATTTTAATTTTATCTCCCTCAATCCTGGTTTCCTTTAGATTGCTTATTTTGGATTTTATGTAACTTATCTCTTCTCTTGTTATGTCAGTACTTTCTTTAACAAATCTTATGCGAATGGGTCTACAATAGCGAGGAAAAGAGGGTGTCGGATTCTGCCATATAATTTTCTTGTTGCCAGTGCCACAAACTAATTGCAAGGGTACCAAAGAGCTTTGAAAAATATTGCTATCAGAGTCGTCCTGATTTTCAAATCTTTGTTTGAACTGTGCCTGATGTGATCCATTACACCCCCATTTACAAATAATTTCCATTGTATTACATTCATTCTGGCTTAAGGTTTCAATTACTTCTTCCAAATATTGCAGCAACCGAGCAACAGTGTGATCTAACAGATCTTGCAGATTAATTTCAGCGCAAGTCGTTGTCACTCGATAGGATTTTTGTAAAGGGTAGGCTTCCTTTTTAGCTTTTAGTAGTATCGGATAGCAAGGAAAAAGTTTTTTATCACTGTTGCTTCTGATTGTTTCGTATTGTTTTCTGGATAAATCTGCTTCGACAAACATAGAAAGGGCTTGAAGAGGAGACAATTGCTTTCTTGTTTCTTTTAAACTTTCTACAAACGCTCTTCTATATCTTGTTGCTCTTTTCGGAGATGCAACGAAATCTTTTACAATTTTTGAAGCATCCGCTTTGCCAGAGGCTCTGAGCTTCATCTGTGTGGCAAACATAAGTTCTTCGATTTCAGCTGATTTCCGCAGTTGTTCCGTCTTCCTTCTTTTGCTTCGCTCACTGGAGTTTTCAAAAGACTTAGTTGGCCGACCAGCTCCAGGTTTAAGATTAGCTGTGCCTTTGGGTATCTGAATAGTTTCTTCTAGCCATTTACCATATGTTTTTCTAAATCTCTCATCCTTTCTTTGAGCAGCTGACCATTTCACTTTAAATTGCGCTTTAAATTGCGAAAATCTTTGTTTGAAATTTCTCGCTTCATCTTCAGTATAGCTCTCTTGTCTCAACAACATATTTTCCATATATTCAAGTTTTTGGTTTATATCTACGCCTTGTTGTTGCATCATGTCGTACAGTTGTCTCCGTACCATTACTTTGACTCCTGACGACCCTAGTCAATTGAAAGTTAAAAGAATAAAAAAATTCTTAAGTTGCAAAAAATTTACGTTAACAGTACCAGATAGCAAAATGATGCAAACTTGGCGCAAAATTTTCAATTTGCCGTAAATTTGCTCAAAATATTTAGGCAAAACGAAGCAAGACAAATGTTTGCTAGAAAATTGTTATTAAAATTGAAGGAAACTTTGCCGCAAAGGTTTACCGGAACGTGATTTTAGCACTCTTGATTATCTAAGTAGTCGTGGAAAAAACGGTAAATAAAAATCGAAGGCGCAAAAAGGCGCAAATGATTCTTTTTTTGCTATGAAATAGAAACTTTACTCTTCAAGATGACGTAAAAAAAATAGCTTGGAAGCTTTTGGAAGGATAACTTAACCTTTTTGGAATATTTGACATTTTGCAAAAAAGTACACAAATTATTACATATTTTCAAAGACGAGTAACTACTTATAGATTAGTCTTACTAATGTCAGAAATGCATAAAAATGAAGTACATACCTTGTTTTGAAGATTCCATAATTGAACACTTCACAAAAAATTTTCTACAATTGCAAACAGCGCTAACGAACAACACTAATAAATAGTTTGCACTAACAAAAGCTGAAAGTGATGCGACGATCGTCAACTTTCGGATGATGATATCGTCGAACAGTTGCAGTTATAAAAATTATAACTGTATGTCATTTTAACTTTATGATTCAACTATTCTTAGAGACAAAAATTTTTCGAATTAATCCATTTTGGAAAAATCGATTTTTGGCCAGTTTTTTAGATCAAATTTACCACTGTGCATCGCTCGCGACACCGCTCGCGAAAACCGCGCTTACTTTGTTACACCGCTGTTTCGCGAATCACAATCGCTGCACTAAACACTTGTTTTACTCTTGAGTCCAATAAACGTCAGTCTTTTTGTGTGAACGAGGCGCACTTTTTTTCGCTAAAAGACCTTCCGTTCCTAATGTCGCACTGTCGGATTCCGCTCGCGAACAAAATTACATATTTTTTCTTAAAAACAACCATGTTTTTTCTTTACACCAATTGATTCCTCTCATTATTTTCTACATGAAAGTATTAAGGTAAGATAATCGAAAAATTAATATTTTACTAGATATTTTATGGTTTATATAAAATTAAGAAATTATTTCAAGTCTCATAACTCGAAAAGTACTGAATGAAGAAATACTTTATTATAGTGTTTTGGAAAGCTCTCGAGATAAGCTACAAGAATAAGTAATAAAAAATAGGGGTTCCCATTTAAAAAACGGAAGTTGACATTCAAATGACCTTGAAAATGACCTTTAATGTCGAATCCAAGGTCACTATTAGATAGCCCCCTTTGTTCCCTACAACTTTTTTCCGAGTCGTTTTCCTTCAAACATTGATCCTGTAAAGTTATGAGGGTAGAACTTTTAAAATGGGACACCCTGTATAATATATTATTTTTTGTCTTGATATTTATTATGTATCCAACTGCTTAGGGTTAAATGTCTAACATGATAAAGACTTGCGATAATTATATAAAATGTCTTTCAAATGTATCTGTTAATTATCTTCTATCACGGAAAAACAGGATATGTTGTGCGAAAAATCGAGCGCATGGACGGACACGAATAGCATATTACAGAAAGGTTTATAATTAATTCTGGAAAATGACTTTTCGAAACATAACTTAATTATATATGGATGGATTCGTAAAAAAATAACCTAACCTTTCACATGGTAATAAAGAAATTTCAAAATTTAAAAAATATATTTAGTGGTGGGAGTATTTTGAAAATTTAAAAAAACAAAAATTTTTTTTTGTAAAGTACTCTTGAAGCCACTTAACTTTTAATTTAAAATTTTTTTTTCTATCTCTTATAGTTTCTGAAATATTCATCTTGAAAGGAAAAAACCGATTTTTTTCAAAGGGGTGTTTTACCCCTAAACACGCGTATGGGCACGTATAAAAAAATACGTGTCCCTTATTTTTGTCTACAAAACAACATATTAAAAGTTCATCAAAATCGGAGGGGGACACTTCTGTGCCTTTCCTTGTGAGATCTATTATAAATGATTCGTAAGTGAGATTTTTCTTATTATTATCAATAACAAATATAATACAATATATCATAATAGTAGGTATACAAGGCGGGTTCTAACCCTGGGATCTCAGGGGGGTGAGGGGCGGGGGGAACCGGGGGAGAGGGGTAATGACGTCACGCGGGTGGGGGGGGGGGGGTAATGACGTCACGCGGAGGGAGTAATGACGTCACGCTGGGGGGGGTAATGACGTCACGCGGAGGGAGAGGGGTAATGACGTCACGCGGGGGGAGAGGGGTAATGACGTCACGCGGGGGGGAATGACGTCACGCGGGGGAATGACGTCACGCGGGGGAGATGGGTGATGACGTCACGCGGGGACCTCCCGGTACCCCCCTCACCCCCTCACCCCCTTACCCTGTACAAGTAACATCTCTCGCGGTACCCCTCACCCCTCACCCCCTCACCCCAAATCGCAAGTAATATTATATTACATACCCGGTTATCGCAATGATAAGTAATGTTATCGCAACGATAAGAGTAATATTATATTACATACCCGGTTATCGCAATGATAAGTAATGTTATCGCAACGATAAGAGTAATATTATATTATATTACCCGGTTATCGCAATGATAAGTAATTTTATCGCAATGATAAAAGTAATATTATATTACATACCCTAACGCGTATCAGCGCCGATGTTCGGCTGCTTCGCGCCTTTGTTTCAACGATAAGAAAGGACTAGATGAAATATATACCCGGTTATCGCAATGATAAGAGTAATATTATATTACATACCCGGTTATCGCAATGATAAATAATTTTATCGCAATGATAAGAGTAATATTATATTACATACCCGTTATCGCAATGATAAATAATTTTATCGCAATGATAAGAGTAATATTATATTACATACCCTAACGCGTATCAGCGCCGATGTTCGGCTGCTTCGCGCCTTTGTTTCAACGATAAGAAAGGACTAGATGAAATATATACCCGGTTATCGCAATGATAAGAGTAATATTATATTATATTACCCGGTTATCGTAATGATAAATAATTTTATCGCAATGATAAGAGTAATATTATGTTACATACCCTAACGCGTCGGGACATGTTTTCGCGAACAAAATAGCTCTCCCCGGTACACCACCTCACTTCCTTACACCCCCTCACCACCCCAATATAAGTAATTCTAGATTTTTTCCGTCGGACTTATCCGTATCTCTCGCTCTCTCGCATTGAATTACTCGTCGCGCGAATTTATAAACAATATAAACAAAACGGCGACCCCCAGAATCATCTTCTACGAATCGCGCCATTGTTTTAAAGATAAGAAAGGACTAGATGAAATATATAAGGAGGATTGAAGCGCATCAAATCATAGTACGTGATTTGAACGCCCATCGACACGTCGGTTGTACAGTGGTGTTCTGTTAGGAAGATTTTGTGCAATTGATGTATAAATGGAAGTAGACGAAGAAGATCACGCGTTGTCGGCTGACAGTGATTGCATTAGTGACTGCAGTGAGAACCCCACGGAATATATCAACAAAATAGTGTCTGTTGTGGAAAGTAATGCTCTAAACGCACATAGTACAAAATTTTGTATCATATACTTTTATTATTCCACGGGTGGTGCTCTAGCTGTATGCCCTTCGTGTATAATTGCATTGCATGGCATGATGATGTATGCTGTTCGAAAACATACAATTGAGACACTTGATGGGATGGATGGTCGATTCTGTTCAAGATGTCACAATCCGTTGTATATCAGATTTCCATGCAATATGTGCCCAATATGCACGCTGTGAAGAAAAACATTGAATAAGACTGTGTAAAGTGTGCGCGAGACTGAAAATTAATTGTAATATGGATAATTTTAATTATAATGAGGTCGATGATGAATATTTTGAAAATGAATATTTTGATTTGATGCATGACGATATCATCAATACTCTGGAGGGTAAAAGAAATTTTTTGAATAACGAACTTGATGTGCAACGAATATCACCGGTGCGTTTTCTACGCAATCGCGAACTCGGTTTACGCGTATCACGAACTAGTAACCACGTTGTCGGACAACGGGTCTGTATCCAACGTGAACCTGCTTATCTCTGGCCTTACTCCGTGAGAGAAAAAATATACAGACGAATGTTTGACGAATGCAAGAAAGAAGAAGAAGAAGATGATGATGATGATGAAAAAAACTATTACTGCTATACGACGAGCATTCTACGGAAGATTCTATGTTTCGGCAAAGCTCTGTGCATTAGTGTTTGTATAGATATTGGAAAGCGCGTAGAATTGGTGATAATGAACAATTTGCGTCCTTCACAGTATAGGCGTTGGAAATCTCCTAGACATGCAATATTGTTCCGAAAAAATTGTGACAATGCCGATGATGATGATATGAAAGTTTTGCATTGTGTTCATGGAGATGTCTTAAACCTATGCTTTCAACGTTATAAACGTATGAATATACTCTCTATCGTTCAAGATAGCGAACGGTATTGCTTATCGTGTGCAAAAGTCACG
>JALHBL010000316.1:0-30252 GCA_023638675.1 Camponotus pennsylvanicus | reverse complement strand
TACAATAGTAATAAAGATCGTTAATATATCAAATTTTAATAAAGCAAAAACCTATGTTACTTCGACAAGTATACATTATTGGAAATTTAAACCATATTTTGGATCGAATTAATTAAAAAGTCGCGTTTGCTATGTAATATTATCCTATTTTCAGTTATAATCATTATTTTATAGAGCTTTGAAACTTGATTACTGTAGCTGAAGACTAGTTGTCAATGTATCTTGGCTGGTTTGCTGAGCTATCCAAAATTTTTAATGCTAGTTTCCAGCAAATCTTTTTTCGATATTTTTCTTACATTATATTACGTAGTAAAAAAATTAAATGGCGTGCGTTTTGTAATGTCCTAATATAAAAAAATATATGTAAGATATAAATTTATATTTTATATTATTCATTTTTCACGCCAGTTTGAACAAAAAGTGCACCTTTCATTCAAATAATAGAAAATAATGAACACTTAGGACGTAATAAGTATAAAATAATATTATAATGTAATAAAAGTATAAAATAATATAACACAATTATACTGTTGTATTTACTTTGATCTAATTAAATATTCACAATTCTGCGATAATGTTCAGTAGAACTTTAAATTTACGTATAATATATTGATTTAAATATGAAATGTATAATTTATATTGCATAATTCTGTCTTGAAAAATGAAAAGGGCAAACGCTGTTAAGCGTTAAGATAAGTACGTATATATACAAATATTAAGATATCAAATGCGATAAGAGCCAAACGCGGGTGATCGTGCGACAGTTTCACAGAAAAATAATTTGTCTGTGAAACTTTTATTTGTGCACAGGGCACGGATTTATCTTGGTTAAACCAAGTAAAATTTAAAATCTCAATTCGAGGTACTTATACTACTCCTCTAACCCCCAAAGAAGTTATAGGCAAGGAAAATAACGGGCCGAAAGTCGCTGAATCGGGAATCGAACTCAAGTCTTTCGCTTGCCGGGCGACTACTCTTACCATTGAGCTATTCAGACCCCACGACCTGACAGCTCTCCCGCCCGAATATAAATATCTATTGCTAATTACACCTCTTTCACAGCCGGTGTGAACAACAAGCTAGTATTCATGGACTGAACAGGTGAAAATTTTCAAGTACCATTAAACATTGGGATTAATAATCAACAATCAATGCTCGAATTAGTAATTAGAATTTATATATATATATATATATTCACACCCTATTAGTTTTTCTATTAATTATTTTTAAAAATATCTAATTATTATAATTTTTAATTATATGTAACTAGCGAATATCTCTTCCTCGTCTACGCATTATTTCGCGTGGATTTGTCGTGTGTGTATAAATAATATCATTATCTATTTAAAAATCATACAAACGTAGGTGACTTCCTATTTTGATTTGATCCAATTGCACGGAAGGTGATATGATTTTATCAGACTGTATGTGTACAATAGATCATCTTTTTGCATTAAATGCTTTTAAGTTTTTATTTTTATTGAAAATAATAAAAAAGAATGAATAAATTTAATTTATCAAATTTAAAAAATATCTTTTTAAAGCTGTACAGCTACTAGAAACTAAATATGCAATAAAATTTTTCTCAGAAATATTATTTAATTAATATTTCATTATTTAATGTAGAAAATTAATTTTGACTGCTGTGAATTTCAAAAGGGTGTTTCACTTTATAAAATTCTATTATTATTTATAATAAGTTTACATATTTTTTGAAACTTTATATTTTACAACTGTACATATGAATTTGAATAAAAAATTCATCTCGTATTTAAATATATTTTCTAAAAACCGATAATTAGTACATCGCAATAATCACACTAGTATATTTTTTAAACCGCATTTAAAACACTAACATATTTTAAATCATATGCAGTTCTATTTTGTGCATCCGTCGAACTTTGTGACATAATGCACGTGTAGAGTTCATTTTAATTGTAAAATTACACTGATTATACAATCCACATATTTTCCGGTCAAATTATTAGTATTCCGAAGCTTATATATTGAATTGTTACACAGGTTATACATTCATATCTGATTTAATAGTAAGACACGTTTTGCTCTATGATATGTGGTAGCTAATGTAATAGTCAGTTTTATAAAGTTGTGTTATTAGAATCGCCACGCGCTGCTGGTTTTATAAAAAATTTTTTTTTAATTTTTGAATGTGGTGAGTACAAATTCTTTTTTTGCTCTTTTCTGTATATATTCTTTTTCAATTTTTGAGTAAATTATTTCGAAGATTATTTCTATATGACAACTATAAATTTCACTCTCTATCTTTCTAAAACACGATAACGATTCGTAAACGCGTCCGGATAGCTTGACAGCTATCTCTCAACTCAGCTGTTCTTCTCTTTTCAACAACCCTTGACAAAGACCAGATGTTCATCGTTTGCAATGCCGACTTGACGATCACGAACATCAGGGACGTAACACTTATATAATTCTGAAATAAAATCCTAATATCTTTTTTCAGATTTATTAGAATTTGTAGAAAATGAATAATAATAAACGGTTCAATCCATATGTCAGCGTTGATGCAGAGGAAGAAATAGTTATCTCTGGTATCGCTGGACGATTTCCTAATTCTGATAATATAAAAGAATTTCAGGACAATCTTTTCAATAAAATGGATCTTGGTTCGGAGGATCACCAACGCTGGACCAACTGTAATGATATATTTTTTCTAATTTTTTTTCTGTCTCGGGAAAAAAGTCTACACAATAATATATAATAAATAAAATAAATTAAAGTATATATGAAATATATTGATCCAGTTTTTATTTTCTTGTAAATCTCTATTTCTATATACAAAAATGAAAAGTAATTTAAAAAATAATTATAATTTTTACATAAAAAATAAATAAAATTGAAAGAATTAAGGAAAAGTGATCTATATATAATTATGTAAAAAGAAAAAGAAAAAGTTGACTATATGGGAACTATATGGGAACTATATGGGGACTATATGGGAACTATGTGGGAACTTTTTTTTATTTCTTCAAATCTCATTTTTTCTAAAAGAAACAATGAAAAAAATTATTCTTTCAATTATTCATCGATTATTCTTTTTATTATTTTTTCTATACAGGGTGTTAGGAAAATTTTTGCCCACACGAAGCAAGGAGGTAGATTGGCTCAAATTAAGAAGGAAGGACTTGTACTGTTTTGTGATATTCGCAATAATTAACGAAAAATTAAATAAAGAATATCGGCCAATCTGCGTGAGTAGAAGCGCGCGGCGGCGAGAGTCGTCCCACTGTAATCTTATACTAGGCGCGCGGCGAAGCGATGGGCAGATCGCTCTCCGAGACATGATGGTGGCGTGCGATATATCGCAATACCGCGCCGAAAAATGACACGTCCTTTTAGTGGCGAGAAAATGATGCGCTATCATTTCCACACCACCTTGCGGTAGATAGCATGGTGCGCTTTTTTTATAGTGGTTTCCCCCATAGGTCTATGCCACTCTCAATTTAAATATTTGTGAAAATTGTTCAAAATGCCGTTACTGTACGCTGAATGTATCGTAAATGTAAAAAATTGATGATGACAGTACCTTCACAAAAATTGATCCGTGGTTGAAAATCCCTCGATAAAATGTGTTACACACGTTGGTAATGATACGGACGTAATACATTACACGTAAAGCGTGATGTACTGCGTATCGCGAAAAACCAAATTCGTGTGTCACATGACGCACGCTAGTTCCAGGATTTTCATAAAATGCTTCCAGAATCCTTTCTTCATCTCGTACACGAAGACGCACTGCTGGACCGGTTATCCCGATATTATGCACGACACCCAGTTTCACATAATTATTGCACAACACATAAAATTGTACGTCCACTTGGTTTTCGTGCACGCCCGGGAAATCATTCCACGTAAATTGCGGCCGCGCGATAAGTATTTTCTCCCGCTAGCCTGTATGCCACAATCATATCCGTATTTTCCTGCAGAGTACACTTCATTTTCACTGTTAATTTACTACGCGAACACATGGTTTTTACTAAAACCGTCTCAGCTCTCGCAGGCTGTTGCCAGACTGCATACGCCAGCAGCATGCAACTACTGCTGAGCGGACATGTGAGTGTAATCATAATGCGCAGGCGCCGAGCTCACACGTACGCTTACACTCGCATGTCCGCTCAGCTAGTTGCGTGCTGCTGGCGTATGCACTCTGGCAACAGCCTGCGAGAGCTCAGACGGTTTTAGTAAAAATCTTGTGTTCGCGTAGTAAATTAATAGTGAAAATGAAATGTACTCTGCAGGAATATACGGATATGATTGTGGCATACGGGCTAGCGGGAGAAAATACTTATCGCGCGGCCGTAATTTACGTGGAATAATTTTCCGGGCTTGCACGAAAGCCAAGTGAACGTACAGTTTTACGAGTTGTGCAATAATTATGTGAAACTGGGCATTATGCATAATATCGGGATAACCGGTCCAGCAGTGCGTCTTCGTGTACGAGATGAAGAAAGGATTCTTGAAGCATTTTATGAAAATCCTGGAACTAGCGTGCGTCGTGTGGCACATGAATTTGATTTTTCGCGATACGCGATACATCACGCTTTACGTGTAACGGATTACGCTCGTATCATTACCAACGTGTGCAACACATTTTATCGAGGGATTTTCAACCACGGATCAATTTTTTGAAGGTACTGTCATCATCAATTTTTTACATTTACGATACATTCAGCGTACAGAAATGGCATTTTGAACAATTTTCACAAATATTTAAATTGAGAGTGGAATAGGCCTATGGGGGAAACCACTATAAAAAAAGCGCACCATGCTATCTACCGCAAGGTGGTGTGGAAATGATAGCGCATCATTTTCTCGCCACTAAAAGAACGGGTCATTTTTCGGCGCGGTATTGCGATATATCGCACGCCACCATCATGTCTCGGAGAGCGATCCGCCCACCGCTTCGCCGCGCGCCTATTATAAGATTACAGTGGGACGACTCTCGTCGCCGCGCGCTTCTACTCACGCAGATTGGCCGGTATTCTTTATTTAATTTTTCGTTAATTATTGCGAATATCACAAAACAGTAAAAGTCCTTCCTTCTTAATTTGAGCCAATCTACCTCCTTACTTCGTGAGGGCGAAAATTTCACTGACACCCTGTATATGTATACAGACAGAGATTGTACAAGAATAAGAAAACATATATATATATATATATATATATATATATATATATATATATATACAGGGTGATTCTAAATAACGTTATGCTTTTGCAAAAACAAAATCTTGACCGAATTCTAAGACGATTTTTCCTTTAGCAAAATTTCGTTTGAAGCTTAGTTTTTGAATTATTAAAAGAAGTAGTTAACGTATGACGGGTCGAATACAAGAGACAGGCAAGGGTGGCGCGATTCACCGTCAGACGCTGGTGCTTACGCGGGGCGCCTGCTGCGATCAGCTGGTCGCTATACACATACAGACACACATGCGAACACATACATTCTCTCTCTGTCTGTCTGTCTGTCTGTCTCTCTCTCTCTCTCTCTCTCTCTCTCCCTCTCATTCGCTCACTCACCTGTTTTTTTTTTTTTTTTTTTTTTTTTTACGAGAGAGGGGAAAATGCATTTTATGCATACCCACCGGTCGATCCAGTGAGTTATGTGGGACTCGAGTACCAAGTCGAATTACCAACTCGGTACTCCCTACCCACTAAAAACCCCTCTCTTTTCACGAATTTCCTTTGACACACTGTCCCTCTGACTTCCC
Organism: Camponotus pennsylvanicus; assembly: GCA_023638675.1. Lineage (NCBI taxonomy): Eukaryota > Metazoa > Arthropoda > Insecta > Hymenoptera > Formicidae > Camponotus > Camponotus pennsylvanicus. The sequence continues at coordinate 24,502 of JALHBL010000316.1, read as the reverse complement.
GAGATCTGTTTTCACATAACGTCAGAAAAGTTATTATTACCTTGTTCGATGACTTTTGATATTGCTGTAATTGCTTGAAGGAGAAATGAATTTTCCGATAGATCGTACGTTCTCAAATTGAACGTAGATATCACGTTGCAAAAGACAAGAAATCCACACTAAATTATTAACTGAAAGTTTTTCTTCTTTCATGAACTGTATTCTTTTATAAACTTTAACGTAATCACATTTATTTACTCACTCGATGAGACGAGAAATTTACTAATGACTCTATCACTAATCATTATTAATCACTGTCGAATAATAACTGTTGGCGATTAAAAATCACTCGATGGAAGAAACACGCGCGGACACGTTACTACGTTACGACGCGACGACGCGACAATGCGACGATAATTACTCGGCGACTGCAAGCAGTTTTTTGTCATGGTAGGTTGCGGTAGGTTAAGGTATTACTGGCGCTATCGAACGCGATCATGTGTTCGATTGAAGAATGCGGTAAACATAATAAACATTTAACATATTAATATTATTATTATCATGAATGTGTGTGATATCCATACATCGTATGATATCTATTTAAAAATTAATTAGATTAAATAGGTGTTTTTAAAATATTTATTACTTTTACTATTATCTTAAATAAATATTTAATATTAATATTTTATATGATAATACTAAAAGTAATAAATATTTTAAAAACACTTATTTAATCTAATTAATTTTTAAATAGATATCATACGATGTATGGATATCACACACATTCATGATAATAATAATATTAATATGTTAAATGTTTATTATGTTTACCGCATTCTTCAATCGAACACATGATCGCGTTCGATAGCGCCAGTAATACCTTAACCTACCGCAACCTACCATGACAAAAAACTGCTTGCAGTCGCCGAGTAATTATCGTCGCATTGTCGCGTCGTCGCGTCGTAACGTAGTAACGTGTCCGCGCGTGTTTCTTCCATCGAGTGATTTTTAATCGCCAACAGTTATTATTCGACAGTGATTAATAATGATTAGTGATAGAGTCATTAGTAAATTTCTCGTCTCATCGAGTGAGTAATAAAAGTGATTAAATAAATGTGATTACGTTAAAGTTTATAAAAGAATACAGTTCATGAAAGAAGAAAAACTTTCAGTTAATAATTTAGTGTGGATTTCTTGTCTTTTGCAACGTGATATCTACGTTCAATTTGAGAACGTACGATCTATCGGAAAATTCATTTCTCCTTCAAGCAATTACAGCAATATCAAAAGTCATCGAACAAGGTAATAATAACTTTTCTGACGTTATGTGAAAACAGATCTCGGGAAGTCAGAGGGACAGTGTGTCAAAGGAAATTCGTGAAAAGAGAGGGGTTTTTAGTGGGTAGGGAGTACCGAGTTGGTAATTCGACTTGGTACTCGAATCCCACATAACTCACTGGATCGACCGGTGGGTATGCATAAAATGCATTTTCCCCTCTCTCGTAAAAAAAAAAAAAAAAAAAAAAAAAACAGGTGAGTGAACGAATGAGAGGGAGAGAGAGAGAGAGAGAGAGACAGACAGACAGACAGACAGACAGAGAGAGAATGTATGTGTTCGCATGTGTGTCTGTATGTGTATAGCGACCAGCTGATCGCAGCAGGCGCCCCGCGTAAGCACCAGCGTCTGACGGTGAATCGCGCCACCCTTGCCTGTCTCTTGTATTCGACTCGTCATACGTTAACTACTTCTTTTAATAATTCAAAAACTAAGTTCAAACGAAATTCAAAAACTAACTTCAAACGAAATTTTGCTAAAGGAAAAATCGTCTTAGAATTCGGTCAAGATTTTGTTTTTGCAAAAGCATAACGTTATTTAGAATCACCCTGTATATGTATGTATGTATAAGTATATTTTATATATGTGTTATGAACGTAATCGCGAATATCGGGATCGTAAATGAGCTGAGCCACTTCTCTAAGCTTAAAAGGTTTTGAATTACGCTGGATTTCACTTAATTCTTGCGTAGTGAGGCACGTGCCCTTTTCCTTTCTTAGTCATTAGTTAGTTAACAAGAACGCGTATGTCGCTGTAGTCGCGCGTATGTAGCGCCGTATGCAATCGCGGGCCCATAACTAATTATCATGTAGTTATCCTTAATTATTAAAGTATTTAACATATAATACCCCTCCATATATATATTAAAGGGTTGACTTTAATCTAACATGAAAATTTTTTGAAAGAACAAAACTTAGTATGACTTACATTAAATATGCAAACAAACTTACAATACTAATTGATCGAATAATAATAGTTGAATACTAGAAATAATCTATATCGCATATTACTATCTTTGGTTAGTGTCTTTGGTTATGATTTCATAAGAGATCTTTAACTTAAATATTTTAAATATATGACGTCAAACTTGTGAATCAGCTTTCACTTCCAAGGGTAGTGGACATAATTTTGTGAAGGCGCGACGAATGACGCCTGAAGCTGTGCGTATTGACGCAACTCTTGCAATGCCATCCGTGCCGGTATATGTGTTTTCAATTCTTCCCAGTTTCCACTTAAACGATGGAAGATTGTCCTTCTTGATCAAAACAAGTGCATCTCGTGACACAGTGGGAAATGGAGACCGTCACTTGGTTCGCTGTTGTAGCTCCGATATGTATTCCTTGTTCCATCGCTCCCACAGGTTTTGTTGAATTTGCTGCAATCTTTGCCAAATAGATAATCGAGATTCCTTAATATACTGTAAGCTCGGGTCAATGACGGAATCGAATCGCCGTCCAATGAGAAAATGAGCGGGGGTTAGGGGGGAAAAATCATTTCGATCAGAGGAAAGAGGAGTTAGTGGACGAGAGTTTAAAATGGCCTCGATCTGAACTGCTCTGCTCTGCCATCGCTTCATTTATGACGTTTGCTTCTTCGCTCAAAAATTTATTTAACTCTTTGAGAGCGTTGTTTCCACCAACAAAGTTTTTACCGTTATCAGAATAAATCTGTGCCGGTTTTCCTCTGCGCGATACGAAACGTCTCAATGTTGCTAAAAATGCCTCCGTTGTCAAATCTGAAATGAGCTCAAAAAAAAAAAAAAAAAATAAAATAAGCTCTCCGTAAATATGTGATTTCCCGGTAAGAGAATCGGATACTTCTTGTCCTTTTCGAATTCTGAATTACCTAATCGTCCTCCAACTCTTATAATGCCACTTTTGTCGAGGAACGGATTTAATGAGGCTATTGGCATTTTTGTCAGACTAATGCCCTGTTGTATCATCACTATCTCCTTATCAAAGCTTGATCTTTGCACGTGTTTATCAGAAACATCATCGCTTTTACGATGCTGAATAATTGATGTTCCAGTTTCATACTTTTTTTATTTTAGCTTGTTTATGAATTGAATACAGTACGCCAATATTCTCACCACTTTCGAAAGAGCAGAGTGACGAAGAAGAAACTCGTCGAAAATGCTATTCTGTAAATTCGTTGTTGCTAAAACAAATTTCGCTGGCTGCGTGTTTATTGCACACGATAATCGATCAGGCCAACATCGAGGATCCTCTTTTAAGAAGGCAGGTCCGTGCCACCAGAGTGCGGACGAATTTAATTCTTGAAGATGTGCTCCACGAGAGAGTAAATCAGCGGGATTCTGATCCGTGGGCACATGACGCCATATTCTACCATTACTCAATTCCTGTATACATGCCACACGATTGGATTCGAAAACTGGCAGGCCGTTTGGCTGAGCATTTAACCAGCCCAGGACTATAGTGGAATCGCTCCAATAAGTGACAGAATTGATATTAGTGTCCAAAGCGCATTCAACAGTTGAAATCAATCTAGCGAGCATCAACGCCGCGCAGAGTTCCAGGCGAGGAATCGTTTGAGTCTTCAAGGGTGCGACTTTAGTCTTGGCGCATAATAAGTTAATGTGAATTTTTGTTTCGTTGTCAACGGCACGAATGTAGACACAAGCTCCGTAAGCGCTCTTAGAAGCATCAGCAAATCCGTGTATTTGTATTTCCACTGTGTTTGGTGCCGTGGTTTGCCTTGGAATTGGGAGATTGCTGAGCGACTTAAATTGCTTGTAATATTGTATCCATCTACAATGCAGATTTGACGGTAGGCTTTCATCCCAGGATAATTTCTCCAACAATAGGCTTTGGATTAGAATTTTTACTATTATAGTGTATGGTGCTAAAAGGCCTAATGGATCGAAAATCATTGATGCTATAGAAAGTATATTGCGTTTTGTAACTTGCTTGTTGCTTGGCAAGTCCACGCTATACGTTAGGATGTCATCCTTGACTCGCCAAGTTAACCCTAATGTTTACTTGCTATAATTCTTGTTTAGTTGTATTTCAGTTTGCGCGCTATTCATGCCTATGAATTTCTTCTGAAATTCGCTGCTATTCGAGCTCCATTTGCGAAGCTCAAAACATCCCTTGGTAAATATGTCGATGAAGGGAGCCCACCTCGATTACCTTGACCTTGACATAATTGTAGCTTTTCTCAATGCCTTGATGGCCTTGCTTTTACAGAATTTAGCGATTTACTTGATATCGTCGACACCTGCCTCACTTTTAAGGCGATTTTTTACTTATGCCTTTGTTTCACTTGTGATTTGCTCGCAGCGTGTCTTGCTTGCCACGACTGAGAAGCGTTCGTTCTTTATCGCCGAACGGCATTATACTATTTTTGCTTATTGTACACGATTTACAACACTAGACGTTTCGCGATTGACTTTCTTGGCACTTGCTTGGCCTTTTCTCCAATTATATCCGACTCGAAGGACCAATTTATGTTTTGAATTACGCTGGATTTCACTTAATTCTTGCGTAGTGAGGTACGTGCCCTTTTCCTTTCTTAGTCGTTAGGTAGTTAACAAGAACACGTGTGTCGCTGTAGTCGCGCGTATGTAGCGCCGTATACGATCGCGGTAGAATTGCCAGATGGCCGGGATTTCCGGGAAAGTCCCGGAATTCTTAAGCTTGTCCCGTGTCCAGTAATTGAAGTCTTCTGTCCCGGAAAATCAGAATTTCAACAAAATCATAACTTTCATGTCTCTAATTGGTACCTATAATTAACGCATTTGTTTGTTGCGAGTGCACAGCGGTACCCTCTCCATTTCTTAGCCGATTGTCTGTTGTCCGCCACTGGCCCCGCCCGCCGACCGCATGCATAATTTTTGTTTTAGTTAGAATCGCGGCATAAGACGTGTTACTTTGTTTCGATAAGCATTTATCGCGTTGGACGAAACTTACCAGTTTAGAGTTGTTTATACAATAACGTAACATTATGGAAAGAATTTCCATCAACAAGTAAAAAGAGACTCACGGGTTTTAATGAAAAATGGAAAAATGATCCCGATTTCAAGGACTGGATTGAAATGAAAAACGAATTTACTGCAATGTGCAAAACATGTAATTTTGATATAGCAATTCAATACGAAGGTCGCCGTGCATTGACAATAAGTATCTTTACTTCCTTTCCTTAACATCCCTGCTTTGTTAAGAGATAATCAAATTTATTGATCGAAAATAAGTGAATCAAAAACAACAATGTTACTTCGTTTGTTTATTTATCATTGCCTTATTTAACCAAGTCGCGACATGACTATTAATTTAATATTATGAGTATAAATAAGCTGAAAATTCTATTCTATTCTATAGAACAATTTGAGTGTATTTAGTTAACTCTGAAGTTCCTTTATTTTTATTTATAAAATTTTTAGATTCACGCAAGTTCTGCTAAGCATAAGAAACTAGAAACGTCCAGGAAGACCGCAAGATGTATCAACAACTTTTTCATTAAAAAAGCTTCAAAGGAAGAGACTTTAATCACAAATGCAGAAATAGCTATTGTCTACCATAATGTAAAGCATGGTTTAAGTTACAATAGTTTGAATTGTTTTACTAAAAATATCAGTAAAATTATTCCAGATAGTCCTGTTGCCGCCAAAATAGCATGTGGTCGGACTAAAGCATCAATAATTACAAAAGGAGTTTTAGGACCCTTTTCACAGGAAAAAATTATATCAGATTTGAAAAATTCTCATTATTTTGCAATAAGTTCAGATGCATCAAACGTTGGTAACATAAAAACATTTCCATTTGCCGTACAATATTTTTACGAAAGGAGTGGAATATGTAAAAAATTATTAGATTTTTACGAAGATCCTGACGAGACATCTAAAGATATATTTAAATGTCTAAAACAAATTACTGTTGATGCCGGCCTGGATCTAAATCAAATAAGTGCTTATAGTGCAGATAATGTTTCTGTGAACTATGGCAAACACAATTCTGTTTATCAAAAACTGAAGGCCGAAAATGATCTTATTTTTAAAGCAAACTGTTATTGTCATATAATAAACAATTGTGTGAAGTACGCACTAAAAGGGTTAGACGTTGACGTGAAAAGCATTGTAATCAAAATATACAATGAATTTAGTTCCTCGGCCTTAAAAACGAACAAATTAAAAAAATGTTTTGAGTTCGCTCAAATTGAATTTAAAGAGCTTCTTCGCCATGTCCCTACAAGGTGGCTCTCATTTATGCCAGCTATCGACAGATTGGTGTATAGCTGGCCTGCAGTGAAATATTATTTTTTAACTAAAGATGCAGATAACTGCCACAGGGTGTTATGAGAATTAATTTCTGAAGATTGCGACAATACTGACTTCAGTAATGAAAAAGAGTGCACAAAGGAAAGCATAAATGAGTGCTATCTTTTCTTCCTACAAAACTTGTTGCTTGAATTTAGCAAATATTACTATTGGAAAGTGATAGCTGCACCATTCTTGATATTGATCAAATAATGCGAAATCTTTGTAACCAGTTAAAAAATCGATTGGCTGATAATTTTTTCGGTAATAAAGTCAGATGCATTCTCAAAAACCTTACTGAAGACAAAAAGAGAAAATTCACGTCACAGGCACATACATTTCTACAAAGAGCAATCAAATACTTGGAAGACAGATATGATTTTGGCCCAGATACAATCTACAAAAAGTTCAAGTTATTGTCTCTTAAATCAGAGAAACTGAAATTGACATGGGACCAGCTGTCTGAATTTCCTGCCTTATTGAAAATTGAGAGTGCAATTGACTGCAATTCCCTGTATTCAGAGTTCACATGTCTAAGGGCTGTGTTTGACGCTCTCCCTAAAGATTTGCCGAATGATAAAATTTGGGCGTATTTTTTTAGAAAAGACACATCTAAAGAATTTATAAATCTTAAGAAAATCGTTTCTTTTGTGCTCTCTATTCCTACTAGTAACGCGTTTTGCGAAAGAATATTTAGTCAACTCAACAGCTTGTGGACAAAGGAAAGGAATATAATCCATCGATTTGATAAAGTCTGAATTACAGACTCGTATAAATTATGAAGAGGCATGCTCAGAAATTTTATCTCTTTTAAATAACTTTGAGGGAGAAAAACTGGTGAAGTTGACCAGGACAAATGATAAATACCAAATATAATTATAAAAGATTAAGTTTGATTCACCACATTAAACTAATGAGCCACAGAAGAGTCAAACTTTTAAGTTAATACTTTCTTTTAATTTTGAAGTTTTCTATTTTTATATTTAAGTATGTTAATTTATTTAAACATTGTCCAAATGATACAGTTAAGTTTTTTAATAGTTTATGTGATTGAATTTTGAAGTTGTTTATTTTTATTTAAATATGTTAACTTACTTAAACATTGTCCAAATTATACAGTTGTTTTTTTTTTTAAATTATGTAGTTGACTTACTTATAGTTCTTATCTAACATTGATTTTTATTTAGACAATACAAATTGTATGTACTATAATACTTTGTCATCTCTGTGCAATAATTATTATGATTATATTTTTTCACAAAAACTTTTGTTTTTTTTACCCCTAAATATGTTCGAGGTTTATGCGAGAGTCAATTAATTAATTAAAAATTTAACTAAAATTCTCTAACAACCTATTTTTCAGCCGTCACCTAAAAAATGTCCCGGAAATAGTCATTTCGCTGGCAACCCTAGATCGCGGGCCCATAACTAATTATCATGTAGTCATCCTTAATTATTAAAGGACTTAACAAAAGGATATAATACTTTATTAACACTGTGTGTATACAAGGGGTCGATCTTCCTACTTGCATGATTCTTTTGCAAATCCTCGTGCTCTCGCAACGACGCCGAGATTCTCACTGACTATTGACATCCCGGACCGAAAATTCCCGGGCGACCTATCTGTTCTATCTCTAACTCAAGTGCTCGGCTGTTTATTTCTAGAAAAATATTTCAAGTGCTCGGGCACATTTTCTACTATCTTTGTCAGGACAATATGTATATGTATATGTAAACTTCTTTTCAGAGTAAGAATACCATTGTTCTTTATATTTAAAAAGATAATACTTATTATTAATATCTCGTAAAATATATATTAATGATACTCACGAATTTGCAATATCTATGCGGTTTACTTATAAATATAACATTAAAATTGATTAATATTCTATGTGCAATTTGTACTTAAATAAATCATTTTTATTATAACATGTTCGCAAGTTTTTTGCGTTTGATGTTAAAATGAAAAATAATCGAAATATCGTCTATCCTTAAAAATATCTTGCCCACCTTTAAGAATGCAGTTCTTATTTATGATTTAAATATATGTTATTTTCATATAAATCTTTTTAAATTTTTTATGATTTAAATGTACGTTATTGTCATATAAATCGTTTTAAATTTTGACAGATACCTATGAAATGCCTCCTCGAATAGGAAAAATGAATAATATAGAAAAATTTGATGCAGAATTTTTTAATATATCGGCCGTAGAAGCTCATACGCTCGATCCTGGAGCTAGAATATTGCTCGAAAACACCTATGCAGCAATTATTGACGCAGGTGTCAATCCCGCAGAACTGCAGGGAACAAGGACGGGAATTGTCACAGCAATGGCAATTTCTGATACATATCTTGATATAATATACGAGAAGACTCATGTATGTTAATAATTTTATTATTCCAGACTCATGTATGTCAATAATTTAACTATTCAAAATTGATAAGAAAAACATGCATTCTTAAAACTGTACGAACATATTAATATGTATATACAAGGATATTGTAAAAAAATTTATATATAAGGATATTGTAAAAAAATATTTTTAATATAAAAACTGTATCGTAATTAGGTTGCTGGATTACCCATTCTTGGTTGCACTAAAAATATGTTGGCAAATAGAATTTCTTACTGGCTCAACGTTACTGGACCATCGTATAACATCGATACTGCATGTAGCTCGAGCCATTTCGCTATGGTAGAAGCTTACAATTTGATTCGATCTGGAATTTGCGACGCAGCTATTGTCGCTAGTGTCAATTTATGCATTCATCCTTTTGTAACTCACCAGTTTTATTGTCTGGGTATGTGAAAAATAATATTATGTTCAAAAATGTTGTATTCAAGATTGTTAAATGATAAAACTTATTTATTGATGCATTAATTAACACAATATTTGATCTAATAGTTTCTGAAAAATTAAAATATATCAATATAATTGATTCGTTTATTTAATATATTTATCAAAGTTTTCAAATATTTTACATATTTATCAAAGTTTTCGCCAAAATATAACAATATAACTGATTTGCTTATTTTTTATATATTTATCAAAGTTTTCAAATACTTGATATATTATTTAAGAAACCGAGAATAAACAAGTAAATTACACTTTTTATATTCAATTGTAATAAATTATTGATATTATTTTAGGAGTTTTATCTGAAGATGGCTACTGTAAACCTTACGATGAAGAAGGTGCCGGTTACATGCGTAGTGATGCGGCTACAGTAGTATACCTGCAGAAAGCAAAGGATGCAAAAAGAATCTATGCGACTTTTGTTTATGGTAAAACCAACTGCGATGGTTTTAAAGAAGAAGGAATTACTTTTCCATCATTAGATAAACAAAAAATATTATTGGAAGAATTTTACAAAGAATGTAACGTTTCACCTCTTGAGCTATCTTACATAGAAGCTCATGCAACTGGCACTCTAGTCGGCGATCCCGTGGAGCTTCAAGCAATCGACGAAACTTTATGCATCAACAGAGATTTTCCTCTATTAATAGGTTCAGTAAAATCGAATATTGGACATTCCGAAGCCGCCAGCGGTCAATGTCAAATTGCAAAGGTAAAGTTTACAAGAAAGATTTAAAACATAGAGTTAATACACTTATGTAATCTAATGCTATATATAAACTTATATATTTTTTTATTTAACTGTCATTTTTGGTTATAATTATTTATTATAATTATTATATTTATTGATTATTTATTACAATTGTAAGATATTATTATCTATGTGCAATATAACAAATATATTTTTAATAAATATATTTATCTTGTAAAGGTTTTAATAGCGATGGAAACTGGTGTAATCCCTCCTACTATACATTTTAAACATCCACGAAAGGATCTGACTGCTATCATTGACGGAAGAGTAAAAATAGTCACTGAACCGACAGAATGGAAGGGTGGCTACGTCGGTATTAATTCCTTCGGATTTGGTGGTGCTAATTGTCATCTATTATTGAAATCAAATTCGAAAATTAAAGTCAATGAAACAAATAATAATTTACCTAAGCTTGTAGTCATATCTGGACGTACCGAAGAAGCAGTTAAATTCATATTAGATGACGTAAGTATATTTTACTACTAAATAACTTAACGCAAAGAATAAAAAATATATTAATATGAAATAAAAGGTAAAAATGATTTAAAAGATTGTTTAATAAAGAATTTTAAAATATCATTGTTATAATTTAAATTATATTTAATTATAGTATATTAATCATATTAAATTATTAATTTTAATCATGAGATCTAGATATAAAAATAATAGAGATAAGTTCAAATTGGTTTTAGTCAATAAAAACGAAAAAAAAGTAAAATATTATATGAACAGCTCTAAGACATATTAAAATCGATTGTTCTCGAATCGCATCTATTAATATATCTATTTGGATAAAGTGACTAAATAATATCCAACATGGCAACGAAATAAATTATAGAATATTTTAAAAGAATTTAGATTTTTCAAAACCAATATATATAAAGCATTTGCTTAATTAACAATAAATTTTTAATTATAATTAACTTTAAAGAAGAATAATATATTAGAATGTTATAAGATAATTATGCTTTTATATATAAAAGTATAATATTTAATATTTTTATTATTTTATTATTATTATTTTATTATTATATTTTTATTATTTTTATATAAAAGTATAATTATATTAAAAATATATTATAATTAATATATCTTTATAGATACAGAGTCGGTCAGTAGATGTAGAATATATATCTCTCCTGCATCGTATTCATAGCAGCAATATAAAAAATCATTCCTACAGAGGATACATAATTGCTGGATCCAAACTAACTGATAATGCAGTAATTAAAAGAAGATGCAATTTATATACGAAAAGACCGATTTGCTTCATATTTTCTGGAATTGGATCTCAGTGTTTTAATATGGGCAAGTAAATCAAATATATTATAATGTAATAATTATTATTAATACATACAATAAAATTAAAAATACTTATATACAATAAAACTAACAATTATAATATTTCCAGTTTGTAAATTTTTATTAAATAATTGCTTAAGTTACATTTAGATGTAAAAAATCTGTCCTATACGAACTAAACTAAAATATTATATAATAATAATATACTCTATATATATATATATATATATATATATATATATATATATATATATGAAAGCGTGTGCAAAACAAAGATAAGCGATTTCTAGAGATTTCATTTATGTATGTTTAGATAAATTATATAAAAATATTACATTATTTAAAATAATTTATCGACTACGTTATGTAATATAATTATATCCTTTTAAATATTGATACATATATGTATATAGGTCGAGTTTTAATGGAATTTCCAGTATTCGCTAAAGCAATCCAAAAATGCGATACTGTTTTGAAACCTTATGATATATTTGTCACAGATATTATAATAAATAAAGACACATATATTCTCGATAACGTAGTCAACTTATTTGTAGGCCTTATTGGATTACAGGTATGAAGAAAAATATATTGTCTATATATATCGCGGAATTATTTTGTATTATCTAATGAAGCGTCGTATTTTTAAAGTGCAGTATTTCATAAAAAACTCAAAATTTTTGTAAAAGAATTGAAATTAAAAAGCCTTTCATAATTGTATGCAGAAAGTTAAATTTGTGACCTTTTATAATATTACTTTTTATTTAAAAGAAAAATAGAAAGTATTGAAATATATAAAAAAATTACGTATATTACAGATCGGAATAGTTGATCTCTTAATAAGTATTGATATCACTCCTGATATTATAATGGGTCATTCCATTGGCGAATTGGTTTGTGGATATGCCGATGGATGCTTGACAGCCGAAGAAACCATTATGTTGGCTTATTATGTCAGTTTAGCATTTCTTAACTCAAAAATAATAGGTGGTATGATGGCTGAAATTAATTTAGATTTTAAAACTATAAAGAATATGTGTCCATCGGATATCGATGTAGCTTGTTACAATAGTCCGCATAATTATATTGTGAGTGGGCCAACAAGCTCTGTGAGAGCATTTCTCGCTAAGCTACAGGTTTGAAAACACTTAAGAAGTACAAATAATTTATCTATGCTTATAATTACGTTGAATTAAATAAATGAATTTATTTAAAAAAATTTACTTCTGTTTAGAATGACAACGTTTCTGTAAAAGAAATTTCCTGTGGACATATACCTTTTCATAGTCGTTACGTCGAGCCTGCGAGAGTTAAACTTTTGGAATACTTGAATCAGATATTGCCACAAAAAGCCTCTCCGAGCTCAAAGTGGTTGAACATGTTGGACGAATCCTATGAATGGTTCAGCACATCTCCAAATATCTCGTATCTAGCAAAATATTATACAAATAATTTGTTAGCTCCGGTAGTATTTTCAGAAGCTGTGCGTTTTATTCCAAACGATGCGGTGACGATTGAGATAACTCCGCACGACATTCTACAATACATTCTTAACGATTCGTTAAAGGAAACTGTGACAAATGTCGCGTTATACAAATTCTCTCACAAACCTAATGTTGAAATATTCTTACATGAAATTGGAAAACTTTATAATGCAGGATTAGAGTTGCAAATCGCAAATTTATATCCAGAAGTTAAGTTTCCTGTGAATTGTAATACACCGATGATTTCTCATCTTATAAGGTAAATTTTACTTATAACACAGAGAAAAGAGATTCTTCAATGTTATGTTTACTATAGAAAAATAGCAGAATTTAAAAAGCAGAAAATTAAGTTGTATTATTTTTAATGACGTTAAACACTAATAAGGCTGTTTTATATATTGTTAAATTAATAACACGTTTTACAGATGGGATCATTCCGAAAATTGGCATGTATACCATTATATCGGACAAAGAAAAATTGATATTGGGGAAGCAATTGTTACCATTAATTTATTAGATGAAGACTTTATATATATGACCGGGCATGTCATTAATAGAAAAAATTTATTACCGGCTGCAGGATATCTTTTCCTGATATGGCAAATGATCGGCTGGTTAAAAAAGCAAAATAATCTCGATATACCAATTGTATTTGAAGATGTCAATTTCCTACGTGCTATAGATCTGTCGAAGCAAAATACAGTCGATTTAACTCTTATAATCCAAAAAGGTAACTTGTACAGTTAAAATAATTTTGTGATCTAGAAATATAAAAAGATAAAAATTGTTTAAAACATAAAATATGAATAAGCAAAAAAATTCAGTTGAAAAGAATAAATTAAGAAAAGATTTGTATCTAATAAACAAATTATTAACAGTTTGCCAATAAAATAGCAGCAGATTTGGACAAAAATTGCAGTATATTGATACTGCATTAAACTTGTATTCTGCTGAGTAAATAAACATAATCAAAAAATCTTAGTTTCTACTGTCAATTTACAGTAAAAAATATATTGTTAATTTTGTTGATTTGATTGATTTTTATACCTCATTTTTATTTTTAATTTTGCTATTTTAATTAATGTATTGCTAAAATCTATGCTCGAAAGATTGCAATTTAGAGATACCATAGCTAAGTTAATTTTCTGTAATTCATTAAAACTATTGGTTACTCAAAATATCTAAGTTTCTGACGCAAATGCATATCACATCTACCGCGTATTTGATCATTAATAATGCTATGCAAACACTTTCATTAAAATTAAAATTTATTTTTATTCATTTAACTTGCAAATTGTATACAATTATTGGTATTTCCTTTCCACACTATTTCATTTCCACGGTTGAAGGCAGGCTGGAATTTATTCTTCGTTAAAAACATCCTCTCGTTATGAAACAGCATAGAATTTCGTTATAAAACATGGAATAATATTCCCGTTTGTAAATTAAATATTCCCAGACAGCACACATGTCCAAAAGCATCTAAAAGATGACTTAAAGATGTCTTAAAGTCCTCTAGACGTCTTTAAGACATCTTTTAGCCTTTTTGTGCTGGGTTCATACAAGGAATTGATAATTGTATTGTTATAGGTAGTGGTAAATTCGAAATAATCGAAGGGGACAGTGCTGTTGTCACTGGAACAGTACGAATTCCAGGTAATATTGAAGACGAGAAAATATGTAGTACATTTATTGATCGAAACGATAATGATAAAGAGGAGATGAATATAAAAGATATTTACAAAGAATTGAAACTTCGTGGTTATCATTATACCGGCCAATTTCGTGGATTAAGAAGCGCGTCAATCACAGGAAAGAATGGTCATATTGCCTGGACTGACAATTGGGTAACATTTATAGACAATATGTTACAGATGATGATTTTAGGGCAGAATTCGAGAAGCCTTTTTGTACCAACAAGAATTCGTAAAGCGGTAATCGATCCAAAATCTCACATAAAATATATTGAAAAACTATCAAATGAAAAAAAGCGTAAGTTTTACAGTATTATAAATTATATACGTATTTAATCGAATATTATTTTCCGAAAAATTATATACATATTTAATCGAATATTATTTTTCGAAAAATATATACTTGATATGCTTTGTCTTTATATCCACAGAAGTCCTTGTACAAAATTATAAATACTTAGATGTTTTGATATCTGGAGGAATAGAAATACACGGCCTCATAGCTGCAGCTATATCTCGTCGACAAAATGTAGCCAACCCCGTTTTCGAAGAGTGCAGGTTTATTGCTCATCGAGATTTAAATATGATATCTTTGCAAGATGCAATAAGAATGTCGGTGCACGTTGCACTTGAGTGTAACAACATGATAAACGTAAAAATCATCGAATTTATCGAAAATAGCGATCAAGTGATGCCGGAGAATTTAAGTTCTTTACATGTTTATAAAATTTTAGACGACTTACCGCAAATTTGTTACAATATCAAAATAGTAACGAGTAACGAACGATTTAAAGATATTTCTTTGCCAGACAATATTTCTACGATGGAATTTGATAAACTGACAAAAAATGAAAATTGTTTGATGATCATAGGTTTCGGAATTTTAACAAAAAATAGAAACGATTTATACGAACAATTGTTGTCTGCCATAATGCCAAGAGGATTTCTTCTGACATTGGAAGAGTTAGATGCTATTTACGATTACTCATGTCTGGACAAATATGGATTAAAAGTAATTTTGGAAAAACACACCAACGATAAGACAATTATATTATTAAGAAAAATACAAGATTTTAAGACGAATCAGCAGATTGTGCATGTAAACAATTACGAATTCTCGTGGGTAAATAAGATTAAATCATTCATGAACGTGGAAAATGACAACACAAATACGAGGATTATAGTCGTCGCAGAAGGAGACTTCGAATGCGGCCTACTCGGCCTTGTTAATTGTTTGCAAAAAGAACCAGGCGGTGAAATGATTAGAAGTGTATTTATCCAAGATAGGGATGTGCCTGCTTTTTCATTGCAAGAATCGTTATACATGAGGCAGCTACAGCTGAATTTACCAATCAATGTTATACGTTCCGGCATTTGGGGATCCTACAGACACTTTCCATTACCATTATTAGAACCAAAACTGGTAGAGAGTGCTTATGTTTCTCAAATGGTACGATTTCAAAAAGATTCGGTATTTAGGAAAATTGAAATAGTGATAATTTGTGATACTTTCCTTCATAAATTAAGTAATAGTTTTTCTTAATGTAACTTTAAGAGGCTTAAAAAATAATTTATCATATTTATTTATTTTAGGTGCGAGGTGATCTGAGTACTCTTTGTTGGATGCAAAGTAGGATATCTTTCGTCAACAATAATGAAGAAAATCTAGTAAGAGTAGTCTACGCATCTATCAATTTTAGAGATATCATGATAGCTAGCGGTAGACTCACCACTGAATCTATTACAACCGAACGAAATAATAATTCTTTAATTGGAATGGAATTTACTGGTTTTAATAAAATTGGGCAAAGAATAATGGGATTATGTTCAACAGGGTAAGTGAATATCAGATAAAAACTTCATAGAATCTTAATATGTATGTGAATTAGAATCTTAATATACAAGGTTTTCGAAAAGTCCGGAAACGGTCGAATATCTGAAAAATAAAGCATTTTAGAGAAAAATGTTTCCAATAGAAGTTGTTTGGTTTAAAGGGAGCTATAAAATAGTGGAAATGGTTTGACCTTCAATAGTCGCTGAAAGGTAACATGAAGGTCACCTTGAATTTTTTAAGGGGGGGGGTAGGATTAATTCGCTATAAAAAAAGCACATTTTTGGGATTTTTTTTTAGGACACGCTCAATAAAAATGTTTTATTATAATTAGCATATAATAAAGTAATATTTCAAGAGTATTTTGAAAAATTTTCATTGAAAAATATGCAGAAATGAGCCGTGGACAGCAAATCTACGCAGACGTCTCGAAAAAATTTTTTTTGCGGTGGACAGCATAACTCATCACTGAATCATCTGAAATCAAAAATTCAAAAAGATTTCATTAGTTTATGAGTTTCTCGAGGTAACAACGTCGAGATTTTTTTTTTTATTGATTTTAAAATTTTTGAGATCACTTAGAAGTCAAAAAGTCGATTATTCATAAAAAAATCGGCCATTTTGTTGTTGTAAATTAAATAATGAGCATTAAAAAAAAAATCTCGACGTTGTTACCTCGAGAAACTCATAAACTAATGAAATCTTTTTGAATTTTTGATTTCAGATGATTCAGTGATGAATTATGCTGTCCACCAAAAAAAATTTTTTCGAGACGTCTGCGTAGATTTGCTGTCCACGGCTCATTTCTGCATATTTTTCAATGAAAATTTTTCAAAACTCTTGAAATATTACTTTATTATATGCTAATTATAATAAAACATTTTTATTGAGCGTGTCCTAAAAAAAAATCCCAAAAATGTGCTATTTTTATAGCGAATTAACCCTACCCCCCCCCCTTAAATGGAACACCCTGTATGCTTTTGCATATTCTTATAGCTCATCTCGAGAGCTTTCCAAAACGCTATAATTAAGTTAGTTTTCATTAAGTACTTTCCGAGTTATGAGGCTTGAAATCATTTCTTAATTTTACATAAACCGTAAAATATCTAGTAAAATATTCATTTTTCGATTATCTTACCTTAATACTTTTATGTACAAAATAATGAGAGGAATCAATTGGTGTAAAGAAAACACATAGTTGTTTCGAAGAAAAAATATGTAATTGTTAATTGCAAATTACATATTTTTTCTTCGAAACAATTATGTTTTTTCTTTACACCAATTGATTCCTCTCATTATTTTGTACATAAAAGTATTAAGGTAAGATAATCGAAAAATGAATATTTTACTAGATATTTTACGGTTTATGTAAAATTAAGAAATGATTTCAAGCCTCATAACTCGGAAAGTACTTAATGAAAACTAACTTAATTATAGCGTTTTGGAAAGCTCTCGAGATAAGCTAAAAGAATGTGCAAAAATATACAGGGTATTCCATTTAAGAAATTCAAGGTGATCTTCATGTGACCTTCCAGCGACTATTCAAGGTCAAACCATTGCCACCGTTTTATATCTCTCTTTTAACCAAATAACTTTTATTTGAAACATTTTTCTCTAAAATGCTTTATTTTTTAGATATTCGACCGTTTCCGGATTTTTCGAAAACCCTGTATGTATGTAAATATTTTCTTAGTAAAAATAAACAATATAAATTCTTATATTTAAATTAGAAACATTTTTGATGAAATAAGAAATGAAAAAATTGCTATATTTTACGTGCTTCTTTTCATTCTTAATATATTATTCCCAAAAAATATTTAAAAAATATTCCTTCGACTTAATTTTAACATAATATATTTTTATATGATTTTCTAAATTATATTATTTTCAGAGGAATGACAAATATTCTCATAACTGACAAATATCTTAGTTGGATTATACCTGACATGTGGACGATGGAAGACGCTGCGACGGTTCCTTGTGTATATAGCACGTGTTATTACGCTTTGTATTTGAGCGGTAAAATGAAAAAAGATGATAAAGTGTTGATTCACTCTGGTACGGGAGGTGTTGGTCAAGCTGCCATTCATCTTGCCATTTACGAGGGTTGCGAAGTGTTTACGACGGTTGGGAGTATCGAGAAACGAGACTTTATAAGAGAAACGTTTCCCTCTATTCCCGAGGATCACATCGGAAACTCTCGCGATACGAGCTTCGAACAAATGATTATTCAGGGAACGAGAGGTCGCGGAGTGGATATCGTATTGAATTCTTTAGCTGAAGAGAAACTGCAAGCATCCGTCCGTTGCTTAGCAAAGGGTGGTCGTTTTCTTGAGATTGGAAAGTTTGATATGGTCTCCAATAATCCTTTAGAAATATTTGCATTTTCAAAAGGCATTAGTTTTCATGGCATCTTATTGGATAAGTTATTTTCTGCAGAACCAGAGAGTAAGGCAATAATGTGGAATAAATTAAAAGAAGGCTTAAAGAATGGCGCCATCAAACCGTTATGCAGAAAAGTTTTCGAAAAGCATGAAATTGAAACTGCTTTTAGATATATGGCTGCTGGAAAGCATATTGGAAAGGTATGATGGTTTCTTAGTGTACGTATAATGGAGCAAGTATAATTACAATTGAAATATTAAATTCTCAGAAAAATGCACACACTTTTTGTTTTCTTTGTATTATCTTTAATATTAGAATTATTTTAATATAAATAAAAATCACTCCTGTGTTTATATTTTGAAACACAAACATATCTATGCTAAGAATACTTCTGTCTATTTTCTTTAATTAAAATTTAATATTGAACGTAAGTTGTGACGCAAACTTTTCCACTTTAAGTATTTTTATCAAGAGATTTTAAAATAAAAAAATTAAATAGCTTTTTCTGATGTATCTTCTTAATTATGTTGTAATATGTAAAAGTTATCCATTGTGCTTCTTTTCTCTTTATGTTTGCTCCGTATGTTCCGACCGGAATCTAGATCGCGGAAGCCACCTATCGATCACGCAAGCCTCAGATGCTCGCGCGACCCCTCCGAAAACTCTATCATTCTTATCGTGATACATACAATTAGCGCCATCCCTTCATCAACTGAAAAGTCCTGCGCCGTACTCTAACTGCGAACTTGCGCCTAATTCCGGCGCGCAGGATCTATCGATCTGCCAATCCGCGATCGATTTATAACGCGTCAACAATTAATTGGTCCACGTAAGCAGGAAGAAAGCTTCCACCTTCTACTCCGACTTGCGTGCCTTCTTCTTGTTCCGCCGTTCGTTGCTCCAACATCGCGCCGCTTCTCGGTGGTTGTTTTCTCGAAGTACCGCGAGTGAAATTTGCTGTGAGAGTTTCACGTTTCGCGTGTAATTAAAGTCGCAAATCGAAGGCGAGTTTCGTCTTGTTGGTTCCGCGCGTGGTCAAATAAGGAAAGCGAAATCTTTCTCGCCGCGTGTGCGGATTCTCTGCCATCTTGGCCATCGTGGCACCGGCGAGAAATTCACGAGAGCATGTGCGAAAGAAATATTTTCCAACAGTCCGCGTAAGATCAATTGATTGTCGCGTGAATAACACAGGCCCACAAAAAAAAAAAAGTGTCTGACCTCGGCATGCAAAGCATGTTTTCTTACGTATTTTTTTGCGCTGAATCCAAATCTGAAGTCAAAATGGGGGGTTCTCCGGGCCGATTTTGAGTAAATAGCTGTTTAAAGTAAAAAAATTCTGAAAATTAGTTTTAAACACCTAATCTATCATTTTTAAATAAACAATGTACCAAGACCATTTGAGTCTTATTACCCAGAAGACAAAAGGCCCACAGAGCGAGCATTTTGACCCAATAACTCAAAAAACCATAAACCCCAGCCAGGTCAGAGGCCTCAGTTCAAATCTAAACAGGCTATATAACACAATCATCATCAGATCTTACATAGAATGAGAGCCTCAGTTTAAATTTGAGCTGACTATAATTACATAACTCCTAAGCCCCAGGCACACCGGAAGCCTGAGCTAAGTGTCAAGCACGGATCCAGGGGGAAAGGGGGGCAATGAGGGTGATTATAGCACACTTAGCAAGGATGGATCCAGACACCTGCCTTGGGTGGGAGGGGGCGTATCATATGTTATTGGTATGAAAAATGTCTTCAAGCTAAAAAAAAGGTCTCAACTAACACAAAAAGTTTCATTTTCATGATACATCCAGGAGCCTTGGGGGGGGGCATCACCCTCATTGCCCCCCTTTCCCCCTGGATCCGTGCTTGACACTTAGCTCAGGCTTCCGGTGTGCCTGGGACTTAGGAGTTATGTAATTATAGTCAGCTCAAATTTAAACTGAGGCTCTCATTCTATGTAAGATCTGATGATGATTGTGTTATATAGCCTGTTTAGATTTGAACTGAGGCCTCTGACCTGGCTGGGGTTTATGGTTTTTTGAGTTATTGGGTCAAAATGCTCGCTCTGTGGGCCTTTTGTCTTCTGGGTAATAAGACTCAAATGGTCTTGGTACATTGTTTATTTAAAAATGATAGATTAGGTGTTTAAAACTAATTTTCAGAATTTTTTTACTTTAAACAGCTATTTACTCAAAATCGGCCCGGAGAACCCCCCATTTTGACTTCAGATTTGGATTCAGCGCAAAAAAATACGTAAGAAAACATGCTTTGCATGCCGAGGTCAGACACTTTTTTTTTTTTTGTGGGCCTGTGTAATCAAATTCTGTGAACATTTTAAGTACGACTCCGAAATATATTTGTGACTCTTATAGTGAGAACAACTCTGATTCTTTCACGCCTTCCGCGTATCGGTTCCCAGTCGGGAGCGATGCCGCGCCTGATCCTGATTAATTATCCTAATTCCTATACAATGTTCATTTGGAAAAACTCTCCTTCTTTTAAAAATTTTTTATCAATTCTTTTAAATCTCTTTACAAATACATTTTATTTGATAATTTATTCATTTTTATAGATTCTTATTTGTAATCTTCATTTTTCCTAATAGCTTCTTGTCTTTTGTATGTTCTTCTTATTTCCTCTTCCTGACATTTCAAAATATAATATAATATTATTTACAGATAATGATAAAAGTTCAAAAAGAAGTTGAACTGGAAGCACCTATACTTGCACATCCCCGGTATTATTGCCTGGAACACAAATGCTACATCGTTATAGGTGGTCTGGGTGGTTTCGGTCTAGAATTAATTGATTGGTTAATTTTACGTGGCGCAAGAAACCTAGTATTAACTTCGCGAACTGGGATAAAAAGTGGTTATCAGCAATCAAGAATAACGTTATGGCAATCTTACGGTGTGAATGTTCAAATCGTTACAGCTGCTGATACTTCGAAATACGAAGACTGTAAATCTATTTTGCAATTTGCCGAAGAACAAGGTCCCGTGGATGCTATATTCAATCTCGCAGTTGTGTTGAAAGATGACATATTCAAGAATCAGTCCCCACAAGCATTCGAAGAATCCTTTATCTCAAAGGCATGGACGACGAAAAGAATGGACGAATTATCGAGAACAATTTGTCCTCAGCTCCGACATTTTGTCGTTTTTTCTTCAGTTTCATGCGGAAGAGGTAACGCAGGCCAAACAAATTACGGAATGGCAAATTCCGTAATGGAAAGAATTTGTGAAAGAAGAATGAAAGAAGGTTTACATGGTTTGGCTATACAGTGGGGCGCGATTGGTGACGTTGGGCTTGTCGCAGATATGCAAGAAGACGACAAAGAACTTGTTATTGGTGGTACATTGCAACAAGGAATATCCTCCTGCTTGGACACATTAGAAACGTTCTTGCTACAAGATCGGCCAATCGTAAGCAGCATGGTTGTTGCTGAGAAAAAGAAAGGTTCTGGCGAAGCAACGAATCCATTTGAAGCTGTTGCAAATATTATGGGTGAGTTCATTAAGTATTATGTAAAAGATTCGCTTATACAAATAAATCTTTTTGCAAAAAAATTATAAAAATTAAAAAAGAATTTTAAATTATAAATATATAAAAATTTTAATAATTCTTATATTGCAATTTCAAGATTAGATAAGATCTGATTAAAATCATGTGTAAATATTTAATTCTTTCTCTAATTTTTAAAATAGGATGGAAAAATCTTAATATGGTGGCGCCAAACGTGTCACTGGCTGAACTAGGCATGGATTCAATGATGGCAGTGGAGATTAAACAGACATTGGAGAGGGAATTCGATATTTTATTGACAGCACAAGATATTCGAAATCTCACTTTTGCCAAACTTAGAAAATTGACAAATACATCTGAACAAGAAAAGATGAACCAAAAAGATGACACGGAAGCTAATGTAAATGATTTGGACGGTTTAAAAATATTGACTGGAAAACTTAACGATTCAGATTTGAGTCCAGACATTTATGTAAAACTCGCTACAGAGAGGAAAGTTGCTGGGAGTGAAATATTCCTTATACCAGGAATCGACGGCTCTGCAAGTGTATATAAACTGATAGGATCGAAAATTAAATCTTCGGCGATATGTTTGCAACACGGTGTACTTAATATGCCAGGTGTTACTTCGTCAGTAATGAAATCAGCAGCATATCTTCTGCCTGTACGAAATTATAATATAATCTGTCTGAAATCTTTATTTTAATTGCTGTATTTAAACTTTAAACAATGATATATATTTAATTATACATACGCATACGCGCATGCATGCATGCGCGCCATTTTTACGTCGTTTCATACATGTCTGCTTATTTTTTTAGCACGTATTGGAGAAAATACAAAGTCAAAAAGAATTTCTAATTGTCGGTTATTCATTTGGATCTTTAATTGCCATCGAATTAGCGAGATTATTAGAAGCTAAGAATTTCTTCGGACGTTTAATACTTATAGATGGAGCTCCTGATCAAATGAAGTTCTTGTTTGAGAAACATTTTTATCATACTACCGAACAAGAGCTACAAAATATCATTTTACTTCATTTAATAAGCTTGTATTTTGACTCGAACAATGAAATGGTTAGTCAATTATTAAAAATATATTATGACTTAATTAAATAAATAACTTTTTATTGGAAAAGTTATTTATTAAATTATATATGTACAGTTAATAGAATAGTATATAGTTAATAGAATGAGGAGGAAAAATTATGAAATAATTTGATAGAATATGCTTTAAAATTATAAAATAAACTAAACTTTTATATTATATTATTTTTTTATATTATTTTATTAACAAACCACAAATAAATATAATAATACAAAACAAAAAAACAAACTAAATTACAAATTTACAAAATAAATTTATAGTTTCTAATAATAAAAAAAAACACAATAAAGCATATTATTTAATAATATTTATTCCACCTATCACAGTTTAAAATGCAGATTGTCATTTTATTATCATTTTGTTGTACTAATACAATATTATTATTTCCAGCTTACATTAGAACTAAATAAGTGCAATACGTGGGAAGAGAAATTTGAATTTGTTTCTGCTCGCTTTTCAAAGAATATCAATGAGTTAACTGTTGAAAATCAGAAATTGTTATGTTCGACGTTTTACGATCATATAATCGCTATACGAGATTATAATATAACATCATTGCCACGTCTTAAATCATCTATAATCTTATTAAAACCCACACTTACGCCTATCACTTTTACTGAAGAGGATTATAATCTACATAAGGTAAATTTAATTAGAACGTAATATTTTGTCATTTTTAAGATTATTTTATAAATAAAAAATATTTTTAGATTACCGAAAGTGCAGTAAAAGTACATTACGTGGAAGGTACTCATATCACAATAATGGATAATAACGAAGTAGTATCACTTATTAATGAATCATTGTAAATTATAAAAATATGAATAAGAAGAAAGAATGTATGTTTTCTTTTATTATTCTATTCTAACAATTAAAAGTACAAAATCCTTACGAACTTTATAATCTGTATATTTAATTTTTATTTTGTCATGGTATATTGTTATGGTATATTATGATATATTATGTAAT
>JALHBL010000315.1:0-20239 GCA_023638675.1 Camponotus pennsylvanicus | reverse complement strand
TAAATAAATAAATAAAATAAGTTAAAGTATATATAAAATATATATCGATTTATGTTTCTTGTAAATCTCTATTTCTATATACAAAAATAAAGAATAATTTAGAAAATAATTAAAATTTTTACATACAAAATAAATAAAATTGAGATAAAGTATTGAGGATAAATGATCTATATGTAATTATATGAAAAGAAAAAGTTGACTACATATGGGACCTTTTTTATTTCTTCAAATCTCATTTTTTCTAAAAGAAAGAACGAAAAAATTAGTCTTTTAATTATTCACCAATTATTCTTTTTTATTATTTTTTCTGTATATACGCAACAGAGTACAAGAGTAAGAAAACATATATATGTATGTAGGTGTTGGAACTCGCTCGAATTCAAGCGAGTTCCAACACTCCCCCTCGACTCGCGCTCGTGCAGCGGCGCTGCGTTCTGTGTCGATCTCGAAGGAATTGATATTAAAGTCAATCATCTATGTTAGTTTTACACTTTGTGTTCTCTATCACACGTTTTTCTCATGGCGAACTATTGTTGTACTCGAGTTACCTTCTTTACATTAAATGTATTGTGCCCACCTTACTGTGCTTAACTCTCGTCGTTCTTTTTCCTACTCTTTCATTGCGCGACGAAAGGCTCTGCCCTCCGTACGTCAATAGGTTATGGGCCCAGGCGTCACCGTTGTAAAATTGTGATTAACAGTTCGTGTTCCTCTTTTCTCTCTACGCGACGCCATTACGAGTCGAATAAATAATCGTGAAAAGTGTCGCAATACGATCAAAAAAAAAGAATGGCTCAGGTGGCTAGATTCGAGTCCTTGAACAAGGAAAACTACGATACGTGGAAAATGTTCATGGAAGCATTGCTTGTGAAAAATGATTTGTGGCAATACGTAAGCGGATCGAGCGTGAAACCTGAAGTGATAGCCGGTAACGCGGCCTCACAAAACACGGCGCGAATGTGGGAACAGAACGACGCCAAGGCACGATCGGACATCGTGTTGTCGATTAGCTCGAGCTGAAGCAAATTAAAGGATGCATCACATCCCGTGAAGTGTGGCTGAAGCTCAAAGATACGTATCAGTCGAAGGGACCGGCACGAAAAACAGCTCTTCTCAGACAATTAACAACGCTAAAAATGCCAGGTAACGGCGATGTTCGCGCTCATCTTAATCAGTTCTTCGATATTGTAGATAAAATAAACGAAATAGGAGTCGAAATCGACGCAGATCTACTCTCGACGCTGCTGCTGCTGAGTCTGCCAAATAAATTTGAAAACTTTCGCTGCGCGATCGAGGCACGAGACATGTTACCAACCCTCGACACACTCCGTATAAAGATCACGGAGGAAGTTGATGCGAGAAGAGGCATTGCGGGTAGCCATTCATCGAATGCAATGTACGCGAAGAAGCATCACAAAAAGCAGCAGAAGAGACCCAAAGACGCGAGTGAAAACTCTAGCAGCGGCACGTTTAAGTATAAGTGTCATAAATGCAAGACAGTCGGGCACAAAGCGTCCGATTGTAAAGCTCAAAAGAAAGATTCACAGACTGCGTAGTACGCAACCGACACAACAATGCTCACATCCGAAGCCTTTTTGGCCGGGATGACGGAGACGGGTAAGTGGTGCTTGGACAGCGGAGCGACATCGCACTTTAGTTATGAGGCATGTAATTGGCGTGAACATGAACACTAAACGTGAGAAATTGAATCTCG
This sequence comes from Camponotus pennsylvanicus, assembly GCA_023638675.1. Taxonomy (NCBI): domain Eukaryota; kingdom Metazoa; phylum Arthropoda; class Insecta; order Hymenoptera; family Formicidae; genus Camponotus; species Camponotus pennsylvanicus. The sequence continues at coordinate 18,525 of JALHBL010000315.1, read as the reverse complement.
CAAACAAAAACTCGACCAGATCACAGGAGAAGGAACAGCTCGATTGAATATCAATATCCACGGAGAATTGAGATCAATTCATCTAGAAAATACGCAGCTGGTCCCAGATCTACGGAAGAACCTTCTCTCAATCGCTAAGATCACCGACCATGGTTACGACGTCCTTTTTAACAAACACAGAGGGCTCGTAATAGATCAAGACGGCAACGTGAAGTTGATCGCGAACAGGACAAATGATCTGTACATTGTCAAAGAATCAGTCAACGAGATTGCCGTCGCGGAAGAAACTGGCACCGGAAGGACGACTCAGTCAAAGGCAGACTGGCACCGGAGATTCGGTCACTTAAATGCAAGGGATCTTCAAGAAGCCATTCGCAAGGGTCGAGTAGAAGGAATAGAACCAGGAAATTTCATCAGCAATAACTGCGATATTTGTCCGGAAAGAAAGATGGCAAGGAGTCCGTTTTCAATAAAATCTGAGAGATCAACAGAAATCTTGGATCTTATGCACACTGATCTATGCGGTCTAATGAAGGTCACTTCTATTGGTGGAGCTAAGTATATTTTGCAATTCATTGACGATAGCTCTAAATGGGGACAGGTCTACCTTTTAAAATCCAAATCTGATGTTTTTCAGGCGTTGCAGAACTTCGTTATCATGATGAAGAGAACCAGACTGGCAGAAAGATAAAAATCATCCAGTCCGATAATGGAAAAGAATTTGTGAACGCCATCATTGACAAGTTCCTCAAGAAGCGCGGAATCATCAGAAGATTAACCGTACCATACTGCCCTCAACGGAACGGTGTGGCCGAGAGGAGGAATCGCACCTTGGTGGAAATGGCTAGGTGTCTCTTGCTGCAGTCCGGCCTACCTCCATCTTTTTGGGCAGAGGCCGTAAATACGGCAAATTATATACGCAACCGATGCCCGTTAAAATCGTTAGACGGAAGAACTCCATTTAAAGCGCTGTCAGAGAAAATTCCAGACGTCAGTCATTTCAGGGAATTTGGACAATGGGTATTCGTCCTATGTAATAAACCTGGTATCGGAAAACTGGACTCGCGCGGAGTCACTGGAATCTTCGTCGGGTATTCAGACTCCTCAAAAGGTTACAGGATATGGATCCCAGATGAAATGAAAATCATTGTGTCAAGGGACGTAAAGTTCCTGCACACCGAATCTCCCAAGGAAAACACATACGAAGATTTCTACCCGAGATGAGTTGAAAACAGCGAAGAAGTCGACATAAATAAAAATCACGACCACGACATGATCGATGTAATGTTGGAGCCATTCGAGAACCGTCCAAACGAAGCTATCGAAGAGAATATAGCCGAAGTACCTGCAGAACGCATCGAACCAGCCAATGGAGATGCTGCAGAAGAATTTCAAGAGAATCAGGATGATCCACCTCACGACGCGCAGGAAGTGATACGTCGAGCACCAGGGAGACCTAAGATTGTGAGGACTGGAGAGAGGGGAAGACCTCGTAAAGAATTCCACTATCATCAAGCCGAAATTACAGAAGGACAATCAGCACATCTATCAGAAATTCCAATGAGAGAAGCGATGTCCGGTCTAGAAGCTGACGAATGGCGACTAGCGATGGTAAAAGAAATAAGATCGATCATTAAAAACGATACCTGGAAATTAGTCGATCGAGTCGACGACCGAACGATCATCGGTACCCGGATGGTACTTAGAAACAAGCTCAACCCCGACGGATCTATTCAGCGACGAAAGGCGCGATTAGTAGCCCAAGGATTCGCACAAAAACCAGGCGTGCACTTCAATGAAACATTCGCTCCGGTAGCACGGATGGGCTCAATTAGACTGATGATCAGCTTAGCCGCACGCTTTCGTATGAACATTCATCAGCTAGACGTCACCACGGCTTTCCTCAACGGATATCTGGAAGAAGACATTCTAGTGAACCCACCGAAAGAATTGATCGAACTTCTACAAATCCTCGCAAACTCGGATAAGGACGATGCCATCCGAAAGAAGGCAAACCAGATGCTCCATGAATTAAACACCGGCAATAAAGTCTGCAAATTAAGAAAAGCACTATATGGATTACGACAAGCTGGACAAAGCTGGTATCAAAGGCTTGACAAAGTCCTAAAGGAATGCGGAGCAAATGCTACGAATGCCGACCCGTGTCTGTATCGCTTGGGACGAGGAGAGAACGTCGTACTGATAGTTGTATACGATATTCTCACGTAACAAGAAAGAAATTGATCGGATCTCTTATTTTGTTTCGCAACAATTCACGATAAAGAACCTTGGAGAAGTCAATCGGTGTCTCGGAATTGAATTCAACCGCGAAGGAGAAAAGATTACTCTAACTCAAAAAGGTTATATCCGCGAACTGCTCAAGCGTTTCGGAATGAGTGACTGCAATCCAGTCAGCACACCTTTCGACTCGAACGTAAAGCTGAAAAAAGGAATAGATAAACCTACACTAGACGATCAAGCCTTGCCCTACCGCGAACTCGTGGGGAGTCTCACGTATCTCGCATCGTCCACTAGGCCAGACATAGCTTTCTCAGCAAGCTATCTCGGGCAGTTCAACAATTGCTTCGACGAGACACACTGGAAGGCCGCCAAGAGAGTTTTAAGATATCTGAAGGGGACCATGAACGCAGGACTTGTTTACGGGCCAGACTCAAATCCACTTATCGGTTATACATACTCGGATTGGGGAAATTGTCACGTGGACTGACATTCACATTTCGGATTCTTGTTTGTACTGAGTGGGTGTCCTATCACCTGGGATGCGAAGAAACAAAAAACCGTGGCGCTGTCATCGTGCGAAGCTGAGTATATGGCACTCGCCGAATGTGCCAAAGAAGCCATATTCTTGCAGCGTTTCCTGAAGGAACTAGGGTTCAACGATCTAAGTAACGTCACAATCTACGGAGACAATCTGGGCGCGATCAAACTAGCGGAGAATCCCGTCTTTCACCAGCGAAGCAAGCATATCGACATCAAGTATCACTATGTTCGAGACGCACTTCGCAGCGAAAATCTAAACATCAAGCACGTCTCCACCACAGATATGGTGGCAGACATGCTTACCAAGGGACTACCAAAAAGAAAACATTTGGAGTGCCTCGAGAAGGCCGGAATGCATCTATCACACAGCAAATAGATTTTTGAGCGCGAATCGAGGGGGAGTGTTGGAACTCGCTTGAATTCGAGCGGACCAAGTTCCGACTCGCGCTCGTGCAGCGGCGCTGCGTTCTGTGTCGATCTCGAAGGAATTGATATTAAAGTCAATCATCTATGTTAGTTTTACACTCTGTGTTCTCTATCACACGTTTTTCTCCTGGCGAACTATTGTTGTACTCGAGTTGCCTTTTTTACATTAAATGTATTGTGCCCTTACTGTGCTTAAGGGCCTGAGCAGAATGGCTGCCTTAAGATTTTAAGACTATGTTTTATGCCTTAGGTCTTTGTCTTAGGTAACGCACAATACTGTGTGTTATGTCCCGAGTCTTATGTATACGCGAACGTTTGTAAGAAATAAACGTTCGCGTATACATAAGACTCGAGACATAACACACAGTATTGTGCGTTACCTAAGACAAAGACTTAAGGCATAAAACATAGTCTTAAAATTATAAGGCAGCCATTCTGCTCAGGCTCTAACTCTCGTCGTTCTTTTTCCTACTCTTTCATTGCGCGACGAAAGGCTCTGCCCTCCGTACGTCAATAGTAGGTATATTTTATATATAATTATATGTATATATAAACTTTTTTCCTGGGTAAGAATATCATTATTTTTTTATTTAAAAAGATAATATTTTTATCTCCTAAAACATGTATTAATGATACTTACGAATTTACAATATCTTTACGGTTTACTTATAAATATAACATTAAAATTGATAATTAATATTCTATATGCAATTTATACTTATATAAATCAATTTTATTATATATAACATGTTCGAAAGTTTCTTGCGTTTGATGTTAAAATGAAAAATAATCAAAAAATGTCGTCTATCCTTAAAAATATCTTGCCCAACTTTAAGAATACAGTTCTTATTTATGATTTAAATATATGATATTTTCATATAAATCGTTTTAAATTTTGACAGGTACCTATGAAATGCCTCCTCGAATAGGAAAAATCAACAATATAGAAAAATTTGATGCGAAATTCTTTAATATGTCGATCGAAGAAGCTCATTTGTTTGATCCTGGAACTAGAATATTGCTCGAAAACACCTATGCAGCAATTATTGACGCAGGTATCGATCCTGCAGAACTGCAAGGAACAAGGACGGGAGTTATCACAGCAATGTCAATTTCTGATACATATCTCGAAGTAATATACGAAAAGACTCATGTATGTTAATAATTTTACTATTCCAGACTCATATATGTCAATAATTTAACTATTCAAAATCGATAAGAAAAATATGCATTCTTAAAACTGTATGAACGTACTAATATGTACAAGAATATTGTAAAAAAATATTTTTAATATAAAAACTGTATCGTAATTAGGTTGCTGGATTACCCATGCTTGGTTGCAGTAAAAGTATGTTGGCAAATATAATTTCTAACTGGCTCAACGTTACTGGACCATCGTATAACATCGATAGCTACTGCATGTAGCTCGAGCCATTTCGCTATGGTGGAAGCTTACAATTTGATCCGATTTGGAATTTGCGACGCGGCTATTGTCGCTAGTGTCAATTTGTGCATTCATCCTTTTGTGACTTACCAGTTTTATCGTTTGGGTATGTGAAAAATAATATTATGTTCAAAGATGTTGTATTCGAGATTGTATAAATGGTATAACTTACTATTGATGCATTAATTAACATAATATTTGATCTAATAGTTTCTCTTTTCAAAATACTTCTCTACCAATATAATTTATTCGCTTATTTAATACATTTATCAAACTTTTCAAATATTTTACATATTTATCAAAGTTTTCGCCAGAATATAACAATATAACTTTTGATTCGCTTATTTTACATATTTATCAAAATTTTCAAATATTTGATATATTAATTAAGAAACCGGGAATAAAAAAGTAAATAACATTTTTTATATTCAATCGTAATAAATGACTGATATTTTAGGAGTTTTATCTGGCGATGGCTACTGTAAACCTTACGATGAAGAAGGTGCCGGTTACATGCGTAGCGATGCGGCTGTAGTAATATACTTGCAAAAAGCAAAAGATGCAAGAAGAATTTATGCGACTTTTATTTATGGTAAAGCCAACTGCGATGGTTTTAAAGAAGAAGGAATTACCTTTCCATCATTAGATCAACAAAAAGTGTTATTGGAAGAATTTTACAAAGAATGTAACGTTTCGCCGCTTGAGTTATCTTACCTAGAAGCTCATGCAACTGGCACTCTAGCCGGCGATCCCGTGGAGCTTCAAGCAATCGACGAAGCTTTATGCATCAAAAGAGATTTGCCTCTATTAATAGGTTCAGTAAAATCGAATATTGGACATTCAGAAGCCGCCAGCAGTCATTGTCAAATTGCAAAGGTAAGATTTACAACAAAGGTTTATAAAATAGAATTAATACATCTATCATGTTATCTAATGCTATATATAAACTTATGTATTTTTTTATCTGTGATTTTTGATTATTCATTATAATTATTATTTATTGATTATTTATTACAATTATAGAACTAAGATATTATTATCTATCTGCATTATAACATATATATTCTCTTATACATATATATTTATACATATATATTTCTCTTGTAAAGGTTTTAATAGCGATGGAAACTGGTATAATCCCTCCTACTATACATTTAAAACATCCACGAAAGAATATGACTGCTATCATTGAAGGAAGAGTAAAAATAATCACTGAACCGACACAATGGAAGGGTGGCTACGTCGGTATTAATTCCTTCGGATTTGGTGGTGCTAATTGCCATTTATTATTGAAATCAAATTCGAAAATTAAAGTCAATGAAACAAATAATAATTTACCTAAGCTTGTAGTTATATCTGGACGTACCAAAGAAGCAGTTAAAATCATATTAGATGACGTAAGTATATATTACTATTAAATATAACGTAAAAAATAAAAAATATATTAATACGAAGTAAAAGGTAAAAATGATTTAAAAAATTGTTTATATAAAGAATTTTAAAAAATCATTGTTAATATAATAAGTAAATTATATTTAATTAAAGTATATTAATCACGTATTAAAATACTAATTTTAATAATGAGATTTAAATATAAAAGTTATAGAGATAGATTCAAATTGGTTTTAGTCAATAAAAACGAAAAAAAGAGTAGAATATTATATGCACAGGTCTAAGACATATTAAAATCGATTGTTCTCGAAACGCATCTTTTAATATATCTAGTTGGATAAAGTAACTACATAATGTTCAACATGGCAACGAAATAAATTATAGAATATTTTAAAGGCACTCAAATTTTTCAAAATCACATATATAAAACATTAGCTTAACTAAGTTTTTAATTATAATTAACTTTAAAGAAGAATAATCTATTAAAATGTTATAAGATAATTATCTTAAAAATTATAATAACTAATATATATTTATAGATACAGAGTCGATCAATAGATGTAGAATATATATCTCTCCTGCATCGTATTCATAGCGGCAATATAAAAGATCATCCCTACAGAGGATATATAATTGCTGGATCCAAAATAACTGATAATGCAATAATGAAAAGGAGATGCAACTTATATACTAAAAGACCGATTTGCTTTATATTTTCTGGAATTGGATGTCAGTGTTTTAACATGAGCAAGTATAAATCAAATATATTACAATATTGTTACGCCCATGGCGAAGGCTTCGAGATATATCGAAGCGCGGATTAGCGGACTACCGGCACTCGCGGACCGCGAGTAATAACAAGACACTTTTAGAGAACACAAGAACTTTAATGCAAAACACAGAACACACACGAACAACAGATTAATAACATAACGGCTTAATAATGACTCGTATATAAAACACGTCCGGATAGCTTGACAGCTATCTTCCGACTCAGCTGACCATCGTTGTTTTTAAACAATCTTCTTGACTACTGGATCCGAACAATGGCAGGGCCGTAATGCCCCGACTCGGGCGCGTAACACTGCCCCTCCTTTTCAAGATTGTCGTCCCGACAATCAGCAAAGGGTTTCGTGACTTTCCGTGGACTTTCAGGGACCCCGAACGATATCCTGCTCTCTCTGAGCTGTTGCTGCAGGTTACCGAGCATCGCTCCGACTAGGCCCCAATCCACTGGGCAGACTCTCAATCGACTCCTGCCAGAGAGTTGGTCAGACCCTCAAGAATCGACTCCAAGGCATCTTTTCTAAAGTGAAAACGTGAAAAGTGAAAAATTTCTTCCAATCACACATCGATTTCATTTTAAAATCAATGCGTGATTGGCGGAAATTTTTCACTTTTCCGTTTTCACTTTAGAAAAAGTTACACAATCGATACCCAGGGCAGCCTCCTATCCCTTTAGTCACCTTCTTCGTGCTCGGCGCAAGTCTATTCTTCTGTCCTTATCTTCCCGTTGCGTGCCTTTTTCCGGACAAGAGGGGATTATCCACCGTGGACTCATCGTCCTAAAAGGACTGCCCAAGTCCCTGCCTCGACATTCGCCCTCCGGCCCACGGAAAAACCACGGCTTAAAAACCGTGGGCGAGGCAGTCTTCAATTAAGATCTCTTCTTCAAATGTTTGTCACAGTAGATTATTCCGACGTGTTTCCAAAATTTCTTTCCTTTATAACAAAAATAATAAAACGAGCAACAAGCACTTTTCCATCCATAACTTTCTTTTCGGGCCTCGGATGTAGAACCATTCCGTAATCAAAATAATTTGGAAGTCCCTCCCACAATATTTCGAGGATTACGCTACCAATTACAATTCACTCAAAGAAATAATTGGAACCAATACAACCATTGTTAAAACAAACCGGAAATCACGGAATATTACCATCCAGGCATTCTAATGAAAGAATTATCCCCTATTCGAGATACATCCGAGCCCGTTTTAATTTTAAGCACATTAGTTCATTCCTTTAAAAGAAAATTTTTTTAAAGGAAACATTTTTAACATAACGTTTTTTTTAAAACAAATTACGCGTGCGAATCTGATCGCGTGCGATTTAGCCGCATTTTTTTAATATTGGAGCGACTTAGATGTGTCTGTGGAGACTTCCTCGCAGAAGCGGCCGACTCCGTCGCCTTTGTTTCCGTTGGCGGCTCGGGTTGCTCACGTCTCCTCCTTTTCGCAGCTATCATCGCCATCGCTTACGCTCTCTCTATCCTGGACGAGCTCCCAAAAATGTTACGCCCGGAGCGAGGACTTCGAGATATATCGAAGACGCGCACTAAGGAAAACGGCTGTCGCGGATCGTGTTAAATAAATAAACACTTTTAGAAAACACAAGAACTTTAATGCGAAACACAGAACACACACGAACAACAGATTAATAACACAACGGATTAATAATGGCTCGTATATAAAACACGTCCGGATAGCTTGACAGCTATCTTCCGACTCCGCTGACCATTGTTATTTGTAAACAATTCTTCTTGGCTACGGAATCCGGACAACGGCAGGTAATGACTCGGGCGCGTAACAATATAATAATTATTATTAAGTTTATTTGCAATTAACGTTTAACGATTTTTAAATTATACATACATATACATTCTTATATACAATAAAAAATTAACAATTATAATATTTCTAGTTTGTAAATTTTTATTAAATAATTGCTTAAGTTACATTTAGATGTAAAAAGTCTATTCTTTGATACGAACTAAACTAAAATATAATAATGATACTATATAGAAAGCATGTGCACAACAAAGATAAACGATTTTTAGAGATTTCATTTATGTACGTTTAGATTAAATATATAAAAATATTACTTCATTTAAAATAATTTATCGACTACGTTGTGTAATATAATTATGTCCTTTTAAATATTGATACATATATATAGGTCTAGCTTTAATGGAATTTACAGTATTCGCTAAAGCAATTCAAAAATGCGATACTGTTTTGAAACCTTATGATATATTTGTCACGGATATTCTAATAAATAAAGACAAATATATTCTCGATAACGTAGTCAACTTATTTGTAGGCCTTATTGGATTACAGGTATGAACAAAAATATATCGTCTATATATTGCGCAATTTTTTTGTATTATCTAATGAAGCGCCGTATCTTTAAAATGATCAGTATTTCATAAAAAAACTCAAAATTCTTGTAAAAGAATTGAAATTAAAAAGAGCCTTTCGTATGTTACATAATTGTATGCAGAAAGTTAAATTTATAGTAATAATTTAAAATATAATATTATTTTATTTAAAAGAAAAATAGAAAGTGTTAAAATATATAAAAAAAAATTACGCATATTACAGTTCGGAATAGTTGATCTCTTAATAAGTATTGGTATCACTCCTGATGTAATAATGGGTCATTCCATTGGCGAATTGGTTTGTGGATATGCCGATGGATGCTTGACGGCCGAAGAAACTATCATGTTGGCTTATTATGTCGGTTTAGCATTTTATAAGTCAAAAATAATAGATGGCTTGATGGCTGAAATTAATTTAGATTATAAAACTATGAAGAATATGTGTCCATTGGATATCGATGTAGCTTGTTATAATAGTTCGCATAATTATATTGTTAGTGGACCAACAAACTCTGTGAGAGCATTCCTTGCTAAGCTACAGGTTTGGAAACACTTAGAAAGTTCAAATAACATATCTATGCTTATAATTACGTTGAATTAAATAAATGAATTTATTTAAAAAAATTTATTTCTGTTTAGAATGACAACATTTCTGTAAAAGAAATTTCCTCTGGACATGTACCTTTTCATAGTCGTTACATCGAGCCTGCGAGAGTTAAACTTTTGGAATATCTGAATCAGATATTGTCACAGAAAGCCTCTCCGAGCTCAAAGTGGTTGAACATGTTGAACAAATCCTATGAATGGTTCAGCACATCTCCAAATATCTCGTATCTAGCAAAATATTATACAAATAGTCTGTTAGCCCCAGTAGTATTTTCAGAAGCTATGCGTTTTATTCCAAACGACGCGGTGACGATTGAGATTGCGCCGCACGACATTCTACAATACATTCTTAATGATTCATTAAATGCAACTGTGACAAATGTCGCGTTATACAAATTCTCTCACAAACCAAACATTGAGATATTCTTACACGGAATTGGAAAACTTTATAATGCAGGATTGCAGCTGCAAATCGCAAATTTATATCCGAAAGTTAAGTTTCCTGTGAGTCGTAATACACCGATGATTTCTCATCTTATAAGGTAAATTTTGCTTAATATAATATAAGATTTTTCAACGTTATGTTTATTACAAAAAAATAGCAGAATTTAAAACACCGGAAAATTAATTTGTATTATTTTTAACAACATTAAACGCTAATAAGGCAAATATTTTATATATTTTTAAATTAATAACACGTTTTACAGATGGGATCATTCCGAAGATTGGTATGTATACCATTATTTCGGACAAAGAAAACTTAACATTGGGGAAACAATTGTTACCATTAATTTACTCGATGAAGAATTTACATATATGACCGGGCATGTCGTTAATAGAAAAAATGTATTACCGGCTGCAGGGTACCTTTTCCTGATGTGGCAAATGATCGGCTGGTTAGAAAAGAAAAATGTTCTCGATATACCAATTGTATTTGAAGATGTCAATTTCCTACGTGCTATAGTTCTGTCGAAGCAAAATCCAGTCGACTTAATTCTTATGATCCAAAAAGGTAACTTGTACAATTAAAATAATTTTATAACCTAGATATATAAAAAGATAAAAGTTTTTTAAAACAAAATATGAATAAGCGAAAAGATTCAGTTGAAAAAAATAAATTACGAAAAGATTTGTATCTAATAAACAAATTATTAACAGTTTATCAATAAAGTAGCAGCAGATTTGAGCAAAAATTGCAGTATATTGGTACTGCATTAAGCTTGTATTCTGCTGAGAAAGTTAGTAAACATAATATAATAAAGAAATCATAGTTTTTACTGTCAAACAATAAAAAATGTATTGTAAATGTATTGTTGATTTGTTTGATTTTTATACATCTCATTATTATTTTTATTTTTGCTATTTTAATTAATGTATTGCTAAAATCTATGCTCGAAAGATTGCAATTTAGAGATACCATAGCTAAGTTAATTTTCTGTTATTTATTAAAACTATTGGTTACTTAAAATATCTAAGTTTTTGACGTAAATGCATATCAGATCTACCGCGTATTTGACCATTAATAATGCTATATGAACACTTCCATTAAAATTAAAATTTATATTTATTCATTTAACTTGCAAATTGTATACAATAATTGGTATTTCTTTTCTACACTATTTCATTTCCACGGTTGAAGGCCGGTTGGAATTTATTCTTCGTTAAAAACATCCCCTCGTTATTACATAGAATAACATAGAATCTCGTTATAAAACATGGAATAGAATTTCCGTTTGTAAATTAAATAGGGAGGACTTCAGTTGCTTACATTCCCGATTGCCTACATTCCGATTGCTTACATGTATTATTGCACACACGAACAAAATAAAGAAACGAAAGTACGATTGTACACATGACATTATTGCACACATAAAATAAGAAAATCATATTAACAATTTCTACACATGACTTTATTGCATACATGCTCATGGCACACATGAAATTATTGCACACATACAGATTGCACACATGACATTATTGCGCACATACACATTGCACACATTATATTATTATACACATGTACATTGCACACATGATATTATTGTACACATATGATATTGAACACATACAAATACATTGCACACATAAAATAAGAAAATGATTTTGCATAATTAGAATCCACAATTAAAAGCAGACTGATACTGGATTGCTCACAGAATCCCATCTTAAAATCTTTTGAATGATAGGATTTCCGTATGCGACTCACATTCGAATTCGATGAACTTTTACAAGCATATAATACTAAATAAAGTCGAATGCTATAAGAGCGAATGTGCAGAAATGTTTATTTTTGATATTTTAATTTTAATTATCTTCTTAAAGGAATAATATTTAAAATTTCCATTTAGAAAGAAATATTAGAATTCAAAAATATTTTGGACCTAGGACTATACTTTGAAATAGAAACGAATCTCGCTTCGTGTGAAAGTCGATAACCTACTCTCTAAAAGTGAATCAGTGTATTATCACTGAAAAACAGTAAATACTCACTGATTACAGTGATAATACACTGATTCACTTTTAGAGAGTATGTGAAATAAAACAATTATAGATCTCGTTTCGGGCCGCAAGCACAGGGGATGTGGGGTAGACTTCGCTTCGCGTGGAAGTTGAAAACCCATGGGGAACAGAAGAATTATAGACGTCATTTCGGGCCGCACTATATTCTGAGTGACCCACTCAATTCTCCAAAGAATCGAGAATCTTGTGCTTACAATCGAAAAATTCAACATAATATAAATAACATGATATAAAAATAAAATTTGAATACCTTAAGAACAAAACGTTTCTGCCTATTCGCATTTGTGGCATTCGACTTCATTTATGTAGTACGTACTATATGTCTGTAAAAATTAATCAAATTCGGCGATGGGTCGCATACGAAAATCTTGCCCAAAGCATCTAATTATATTTTTACTTTTTACATGAAATAATATCATGTGTACAATGTGCATGTGTGCAATAATATCATGTATGCAATGTGCATGCGTACAATAATATCATGTGCACAATAACGTCATGTGTGCAATCTGTATGTGTGCAATAATATCATGTGTGCAATAAAGTCGTGTGTGGAAAGTGTTAATATGATTTTCTTATTTTATGTGTGCAATAATGTCATGTGTGCAATGTGCATGTAAATAATAATGTCATGTGTGCAATGTGTATGTGTGCAATAATGTCATGTGTGCAATGTGTATGTGCGCAATAATGTCATGTGTGCAATCGTACTTTCGTTTCTTTACTTTTTTCGTGTGTGCAATAATACATGTAGGCAATCGGGATGTAGGCAATCGGGAATGTTGGCAACTGAAGCCCTCCCTATTTAATTTACAAACGGAAATTGATAATTGTATTCTTATAGATAGTTGCAAATTCGAAATAATCGAAGGGGACAGTGTTGTCGTCACTGGAACACTACGAATTCCAGGTAATATTGAAGACGAGAAAATACGTAGCACATTTATTGATCGAAATGACAATGACAAAGAGAAGATGAATATAAAAGATATTTACAAAGAATTAAAACTTCGTGGTTATCAATATACCGGTGAATTTCGTGGATTAAGAAGCGCGTCAATCACAGGAAAGAATGGTCATATTGCCTGGACTGACAATTGGGTAACATTTATGGACAACATGTTACAGATGATGATTTTAGGGCAGAATTCGAGAACTCTTTTTGTACCAACAAGAATTCGTAAAGCGGTAATCGATCCAAAATCTCACATAAAATATATTGAAAAACTTTCAAATGAAAAAAAACGTAAGTTTACAGTATTATAAACGTAATTATATACATATTTAATCGAATATTATTTTTCGAAAAATATATACTTGATATGCTATTGTCTTCATATCCGCAGAAGTCCTTGTACAAAATTATAAGCACTTAGATGTTTTGATATCTGGAGGAATAGAAATACACGGTCTCATAGCTACAGATATATCTCGTCGACAAAATGTAGCCAACCCTATTTTTGAAGAGTACAAGTTTGTTGCTCATCGAGATCTAAATGTTATTTCTTTGCAAGATGCAATAAGAATGTCGGTGCACGTTGCACTTGAGTGTCATAACATGATAAACGTAAAAGTAATCGAATTTATCGAAAATAGCGATCAAGTGATGTCGGAGAATTTAAGTTCTTTACATGTTTATAAAATTTTAGACGACTTACCGCAAATTTGTTACAATATCAAAATAGTAACGATCAACGAACGATTCAAAGATATATCTTTGCCCGACAATATTTTTACGATGGAATTTAAAAAACTGACAGAAAATGAAAATTGTTTGATGATTATAGGTTTCGGAATTTTAACAAAAAATAGAAACGATTTATACGAACAATTGTTGCCTGCCATAATGCCAAAGGGATTTCTTCTGACATTGGAAGAGTTAGATGCTATTTACGATTATTCATGTCTGGACAAATATGGATTAAAAGTAATTTTGGAAAAACGCACCAACGATAAGACAATTATATTATTAAGAAAAATACAAGATTTTAAGACGAATCAGCAGATTGTGCATGTAAACAATTACGAATTCTCATGGGTAAATAAGATTAAATCATTCATGAACGTGGAAAATGACAACACAAATACGAGGATTATAATCGTCGCAGAAGGAGACTTTGAATGCGGTCTACTCGGCCTTGTCAATTGTTTGCGAAAAGAACCGGGTGGTGAAATGATTAGAAGTGTATTTATTCAAGATGGAGATGCGCCTGCTTTTTCATTGCAAGAATCGTTATACATGAGGCAGCTACAGCTGGATTTACCCATCAATGTTATACGTTCCGGCATTTGGGGATCCTACAGACACTTTCCATTACCATTATTAGAACCAAAACTCGTAGAGAGTGCTTATGTTTCTCAAATGGTACGATTTCAAAAAGATTCGGTATTCAGGAAAATTGAAATAGTGATAATTTGTGATACTTTCCTTCATAAATTAAGTAATAGTTTTTCTTAATGTAACTTTAAGAGGCTTAAAATAACTTGTTATATTTATTTATTTTAGGTGCGAGGTGATCTGAGTACTCTTTGTTGGATGCAAAGTAGGTCTTTCGTCAACAACAATGAGGAAAATCTAGTAAGAGTAGTCTATGCATCTATCAATTTTAAAGATGTCATGATAGCTAGCGGTAGACTTACCATCGAATCTACAACCGAGCGAAATAGTAATTTTTTAATTGGATTGGAATTTGTTGGTTTTAATAAAATTGGGCAAAGAATAATGGGACTGTGTTCAACGGGGTAAGTGAATATTGAGTGAATATATTCTTTAAAAATAAGCGATATAAAATCAATTTCTTATATTTAAATTAGAAACGTTTTTGATGAAGCAAAAAATGAAAAAATTGCTATATCTTATATGCTTTTTTTTATTGTTAAAATATTATTCACAAAAATAATTTCTTTGATTTAATTTTAATATAATAATACTATATGATTTTCTAAATTATATTATTTTCAGAGGAATGACAAATATTCGCATAGCTGACAAATATCTTAGTTGGATCATACCCGACAAATGGACGATGGAAGACGCCGCGACGGTTCCTTGTGTATATAGCACGTGCTATTACGCTTTGTATTTGAGCGGTAAAATGAAAAAAGATGATAAAGTGTTGATTCACTCTGGTACGGGAGGTGTTGGTCAAGCTGCCATTCATCTTGCCCTTTACGAGGGTTGCGAAGTGTTTACGACGGTTGGGAATATCGAAAAACGAGACTTTATAAGAGAAACGTTTCCCTCTATTCCCGAAGATCACATCGGAAATTCTCGTGATACGAGCTTCGAACAAATGATTATTCAGGGAACGAGAGGTCGAGGAGTGGATATCGTATTGAATTCTTTAGCTGAAGAGAAATTGCAAGCGTCCGTCCGTTGCTTAGCAAAGGGTGGTCGTTTTCTCGAGATTGGAAAGTTTGATATAGATTCCAATAATCCTTTAGAAATATTTGCGTTTTCAAAAGGCATTAGTTTTCATGGTATTTTCTTGGATAAGTTATTTTCTGCAGAACCAGAGAGTAAGGCAATAATGTGGAATAAATTAAAAGAAGGCTTAAAGCATGGCGCCATCAAACCGTTATGCAGAAAAGTCTTTGAAAAGGATGAAATAGAAACTGCTTTTAGATATATGGCTGCTGGAAAGCATATTGGAAAGGTATGATCATTTTCTAGTGTACGTACAATAGAGAAAGTATAATTAGAATTGAAATATTAAATTCTGAAAAAAATGCATACAGCTTTTATTTCCTTTGTATTATCTTTAATATTAGAATTATTTAATATAAATAAAAATAACTCTTGTTTTCTGTTTATATTTTGAAACGCAAACATTTCTATGCTAAGAATATTTCTGTCTATTTTCCTTAATTAAAACTTAATATTGAACGTAAGTTGTGACGCAAACATTTTTACTTTAAATATTTTTATCAAGAGATTTTAAAATTAAACAGCTTTTTTTAGTGTATTCTATCTTTTTAACTATGTTGTAATATGTAAAAGTTATCCATTGTGCTTCTTTCCTCTTTACGTTCATTTGGAAAAACTCTCCTTCTTTTAAAGGTTTTTTTTAACGATTCTTTTAAATTTTTTCTATTTTTTCTATTTTTTGTACAATTACATTTTATTTGACAATTTATTCATTCTCAGGTTTTTATCTGTAATCTTCATTTTTTCTAATAGCTTGTCGTCTTTTATATGTCTTATTTTATGTTCTTCTTATTTCCTTTTCCTGTTCAGTTCCTTTTTACAGTTCAAAATATAATATAATATTATTTGCAGATAATGATAAAAGTTCAAAAAGAAAATGAACTGGATGCACCTATACTTGCGCATCCCCGGTACTACTGTCTGGAACACAAATGTTATATCGTTTTAGGTGGTCTGGGTGGTTTCGGTCTAGAATTAACCGATTGGTTAATCTTACGTGGCGCAAAAAATCTAGTATTGATTTCGCGAAGTGGGATAAAAAACGGTTATCAGCGATCAAGAATAACATTATGGCAATCTTACGGTGTGAATGTTCAAATCGTTACAGCTACAGATACATCGAAATACGAAGACTGTAAATCTATATTGCAATTTGCCGAAGAACAAGGTCCCGTGGATGCTATATTCAATCTCGCAGTTGTGTTGAAAGATGACATATTCAAGAATCAGTCCCAACAAGCATTCGAAGATTCCTTTATATCAAAGGCATGGACAACAAAAAGGATGGACGAATTATCGAGAACAATTTGTCTTCAGCTCCGACATTTTGTCGTTTTTTCTTCCGTTTCATGCGGAAGAGGTAACACAGGCCAAACAAATTACGGAATGGCAAATTCCGTAATGGAAAGAATTTGTGAAAGAAGAATAAAAGAAGGTTTACATGGTTTGGCTATACAGTGGGGCGCAATTGGTGACGTAGGACTTGTCGCAGATATGCAAGAAGACGACAAAGAACTTGTTATTGGTAGTACATTGCAACAAGGAATATCCTCCTGTTTGGACACATTAGAAGCGTTCTTGCTACAAGATCGGTCAATCGTAAGCAGCATGGTTGTTGCTGAAAAAAAAGATTCTGGCGAAGCAACGAATCCATTTGAAGCGGTTGTAAACATTATGGGTAAATTCATTAAGTATATTATGTAAAAGATTCGCTTATACAAAATAAATTTTTATTGCAAAAAATATAAATTTTAATAATTCTTATATTGCAATTTCAAGATTAGATAAGATCTAATTAAGATCATGTGTAAATATTTAATTCTTTCTCTAATTTTTAAAATAGGATTGAAGAATCCAAACATGGCGGCGCCAAACGTGTCACTGGCTGAACTAGGCATGGATTCAATAATGGCAGTGGAGATTAAACAGACATTGGAAAGGGAATTCGATATTTCATTGACGGCACAAGATATTCGAAATCTCACTTTTGCAAAACTTAGAAAATTGACAAATACACCTGAACAAGAAAAGATGTATCGGAAAGATGACACCGAAGCTAATGTAAATGATTTGGACGGTTTAAAAATGTTGACTCGAAAGCTTAACGATTCAGATTTGAGTCCAGACATTTATGTAAAACTCGCTACAGAGAGGAAAGTTGCTGAGAGTGAAATATTCCTTATACCAGGAATCGACGGCTCTGCAAGTGTATATAAACTGATAGGATCGAAAATTAAATCTTCGGCAATATGTTTGCAACACGGTATACTTAATATGCCGGGTGTTACTCGTTCAGTAATGAAATCAGCAGCATATCTTCTGCCTGTACGAAATTATAATATAATCTGTTTGAAATCATTATTTAAATTGTTATGTACTTAATTTGATTATATATACGCATACGCGCATGCATACATGCGTGTCATTTTTACGTACAGTTTCCTACATGTTTGCTTATTTTTCCAGCACGTATTGGAGAAAATACAAAGTCGAAAAGAATTTCTAATTATCGGTTATTCATTTGGATCTTTAATTGCCATCGAATTAGCGAGATTATTAGAAACTAAGAATTTCTCCGGACGTTTAATACTAATAGATGGAGCTCCTGATCAAATAAAGTTGTCGCTTGACAAATTTCTTTATCATACTACAGAACAAGAGCTACAAAATAGCATTTTACTTAATTTAATAAACATGTATCTTGACCCTAACAATGAAATGGTTAGACAATTATTAAAAATATATATGTAGTTAATTATTAAAAATATATAT
>JALHBL010000314.1:22500-49457 GCA_023638675.1 Camponotus pennsylvanicus | reverse complement strand
ACCCATTAAGTCCCAAAATGACATTTTTTCATCACGTTTTTCAACGGCTGTACTTTCTAATAAAAAAAGTTGTTATGAATTTCCAAATAACTGTTTTCGACGTAAAATCGACTGATCTTTCAGAATCTGGTATTCATTTTTTCGAAAAATGCACCTGTGACGATCTTTTCAGGTTTTCTTGCAAAAAAAATGCGAATTTTTAAACTTCTTTTTTTTATCGAACGTTTTCGTATTGAAATCCCTTAAGAATTCTTACTGTAACTAAAAAAACCACGTCAATTTGTCCTAAACTTGAAGTTAGGTCATTAACAATTGTTAAATTTTACGCGGAAATAAACAAAATGGCGGCCTAAAGACGAAAAAAATGTCCAAATCTTCAGGAATTTTTTACTCAAAAACAATAGACTTTAGGAAAAAATGTTATAGAATAAAAAGTTCTTAGAATTTATCGAAGAACACGCTGGAATTTTTTCAGAATTTTTTGACTTTTTTGAATTTTCGAAATTTGATTTTGAAAAATCCAAAAATTCGTCAAAAAATTCTGAAAAAATTCGAGCGTGTTTTTTGATAAATTCTAAGAACTTTTTATTCCACAACATTTTTTCCTAAAGTCTATCGTTTTCTAATAAACGTTCCTTGAAGGCTTTTTTTGTCTACTATTTACCGGTTTTCCGTTATAGTTCGTCATTTATTAATATCCTGTTCATTCGTGATTTCATATGGGATGTAACAAGATTTATTCTCATTATTTTATTGAAAAAATTTTCTTCACAGTATATATTTTTCATCCCTTTTATCTGTTCTGTGAATACTATTGATGAATTTCATGGTTGATGATCAATGAATATATCTAGAACAGAAAATGAAATGTTAATATGAAAAATAATATGTTGAATACCATGTGAATTATGAAGTAGATATTGAAGAGTAACCAACCGTAACATAAAACCGGTGAATAGTAGACAAAAAAAGCCTTCAAGGAACGTTTATTAGAAAACGATGGACTTTGGGAAAAAATGTTGTTGAATAAAAAGTTCTTAGAATTTATTAAAGAACACGCTGGAATTTTTTCAGAATTTTTTGACGACTTTTTGGATTTTTCAAAATCAAATTTCGAAAATTCAAAAAAGTCGTCAAAAAATTCTGAAAAAATTCCAGCGTGTTCTTCGATAAATTGTAAGAACTTTTTATTCTATAACATTTTTTCCTAAAGTCTATTGTTTTTGAGTAAAAAATTCCTGAAGATTTGGACACTTTTTTCGTCTTTAGGCCACCATTTTGTTTATTTCCGCGTAAAATTTAACAATTGTTAATGACCTAACTTCAAGTTTAGGACAAATTGACGTGGTTTTTTTAGTTACAGTAAGAATTCTTAAGGGATTTCAATACGAAAACGTTCGATAAAAAAAAAGAAGTTTAAAAATTCGCATTTTTTTTGCGAGAAAACCTGAAAAGATCGTCACAGGTGCATTTTTCGAAAAAATGAATACCAGATTCTGAAAGATCAGTCGATTTTACGTCGAAAACAGTTATTTGGAAATTCACAACAACTTTTTTTATTAGAAAGTACAGCCGTTGAAAAACGTGATGAAAAAATGTCATTTTGGGACTTAATGGGTTAAGATAACATTCTTGAGCTAAATGACATAAATTGTGAACATTGTAGACAATAAATTTCTGGCCATAAATTTTAGCAGAGTGAGATATAAATATATTTAAAAATTTTTCAGCATAATGGCAGAAAGTCTGCACAAGAGATGGACTTGAAAGAATAAAAATAGCACAATAAAGCAACAAGAAATGCTTATAAATATTCTCATTTAAATGATCTTTCAACACTACTATTCCATCATAAAGTAATAATCTCCTAAATTCTGTGGCTTTATAATAATGTAATTCATTAAAATTTCTAGGCTTTCGATTAAAATCCTGTGGACAAGTAGTCTTTCCTACTAGCAACTCAGCAGATATTTTTGACACAGTGCTTGCGTGTAATTTCCATGGCCCATTCCACTTTTGCCAGACCAATAGTAATCTTCTGAATACACCTAGATAGACCAAATGCATTCCATCAAGTGGAAATTGCGATACCATACCGATTCCAAGTTCTTCAAGTGGAGAATTATGTCGATGATGATTTGGCTGGTTCCGATTGGCAAATGATTCATCTGTTCTAATAGGATCACTAAGATTGGGATATGTCATTCTGTTATTTACCCATTCACCTTCTACTGTACACTTTTCACAGGCAAAATATGCACCATGTTCTACAATCCCTTTCATCAATGAGCGAGCAGGAGCATCACAGATGAAGTTTTTAATGTAAAATTCAAATCTCTGACCATTAAACATATATCCATTCTCTTGCAAGTTATGAACTTCCTTAACAAAGTAGTACAAAAATTGATGAAGATCAGGCACAATTGCACTTCGAAATAATGTCAATGAAATGACAAAGGGCTGATTTTTAACACCAACAAGTCTACCAAGAAGAGGCCAGAAGTGTTCTCGGGAACTTTTAAAAAGAGATAATCCATCTGAATTGACATCAATGACAATTCTCTTATGAAGTTTTAGATAATTCTCAAGATTCATGGAATTTAAATTTGCAGTAATACTTTTATACCAAAGTTGACCTCCATTAATTTGTATTATTTGAATGTTTGAAGGAGTGTCAAGCAAAGTCTTATATGACAAAGGAATGTCAGGAAACAAATGTTTCAATTTAACTAACAACAAGTCAAGTTTTCGCATTGAAAGCAAACCACTCTCCAAGGCCCAAATACGCAATACTTTAGTAAGATAAGCTTCCTTTTCTCTCTCATTCTCAAAATGAAGTTTAATTTGGTCATTAGAATTTTCATTTGAATTTGCAGATTCGATAGATTCTGAATCTTTACTACCACATCCATCACTAATATCATTATTGAAATGAGCATCATTATCACTGACATCGACATCATTACTTGAATGATTACTTTCATTAAAATTATTATCATAATTATCATTTCCAACCTCATTTCTGTTTACATCTCCATGTTCTTTTTCAGCTTGCCTACGTAATACATCTGAATTATTAGAAACTGCTGCAGTGTAATCCTCCTGCATTCTAGCTTCTTGTACAATGTTATCTCTACCTTGATTTTCATCTTCTGAACTGAAACAGTCTTCTAATAAATCAACGAAAGATTCACGAAGAATCGAAGAAATCCTTTCAAGTCTTGCTCTTTTGTACTCTGCTTTGTTGATCCTTCTCTCAAGCTTTCTCTTAAAATACCTGATCTTAAAAAAAAGAAAAAATTGAATCCTCAATATAAGTAACAAACATCCTCAATATCCTACATAGCACAAGACATCCAGCGGACGTCCAAATTATGTCCGTTTTATGTCGGAACGTCCGTGGACATGTTACGAACGTCCTACCGACGTCCGTTTATGGATATCCATTACACGGCCATCAAAGGACATCCAGTGGATGTCCAAAATATATCCATTTTATATTCGATTTTTTTTGGACGAATTATGGACGTTTATTGTATCCCTTATTTAGAACATCCGTCGGATGTCCGCCACAGGATACTCAATGGATCCAAATCGCATCCGATTTACGTTAATAAATCCATTTGCGATATATGTAAAGCAACATATAAATTTAATCAAATATTTTGTATAATAAATTTATTTTTCGATGCTTACCCAGTGAGAAATGTTGGTCGAATTTACATCGATTCGACATCGATTCGACCAACATTCTCACTGGGTATTGATTGTGATAACGCCATTATTTAGGTACATAACCTCCGATTGCCGTATTATAGTACCGGTCTCTTTTATCTCATCTCGTGTGTGTAGCTGCGTATCTCCGGCCATCTATCCTTGAAATCTAAGGTAATCTTTTCAATCTAAGGTCAATATATTATTAGTGTAATAAAAATGTAGAATGCAAGTACAAATCAGTATTATCAGTATATATATGTTTTTTATATGAAATTCTTTTTATGTTGCAGCATTGCCATAAAAGCCGCATATTGTAATTGCATCTACAGCAGATATAATTATATGCTAATACTGATAGGACATTATATAGGAAAGCATAGAGTAAGTGTTAAAATCATTTAATTATATTATTCATTTGAACTCACTTTATTTAATATCTACGTCAGCAGATAATGAAGGTTATGGCAAATTTCCATTTGTGGCAACGCTGCAACATTAAGAAGATTTCACATAAAAATAAATTATTAATATAGGAAATAAAATGAGTTAAATTATATATATATATATATATATATGAAATAAAATGAGTTATACAAATACAGTATGATTAATATTAACATAATTGAATGATTGTAATACTTTCATGTCAAATTTTCTTTATGTTACAGGATCGCTACAAAGGAGATTTGTTGCAACCTAAATTTTCTGCTGCTGCAGATAATTATAGGTCTGTACTTTTCATATGCACATACTACTGACACTGATAGGACGATCTATAGGTTCAGCATTATGGGAGATGATGAGAGACCTGTGAGTGATTTGTTTTGTATGAAATATTTTTGTTGTGTTGTATATTTTAATGTATTTAAGGCCACTTTAACCAAGTCCGGTTAATTTAATCAGACATCCGATATCCAATAGGACAGTTACATAAAACAATTTCTCCTTTTGAATATTGGACCTCTGATTAAATTGATCGGTGTTTGTTCAAAGTGGCTCTAATAAAGCCGGTATTCATACTCCAATCTTATATTTAAGATTGTCTTAAATTCTTTATGTTTCGTCTTAAATATTGTATTATATCATTTTATTAGCTACGGATTATTTGAAGATGAACTTAAGATTATCTTAAATATAAGATCGAACTATGAATACCAGCCTAATTGTAACTTTCTTATCCCGATAGGAAAACAGAAAAAAGTGTATAAACTGATTAGCAATGATACAAAAGTGGCTTATAAATTAAACAAATTATGTTATATATTTATTTACTTTTGATATTAATATTAAAAGTAAATAAATATATAACAATTTGTTTAATTTATAAGCCACTTTTGTATCATTGCTAATCAGTTTATAAACTTTTTTCTATTATTGTTAACATTAATATTAAAAGTAAATAAATATATAACATAATTTAATATTAATTCACATTTTATTTTATATTATATATCAAGATAAACATTCAATCGCTAAAACGGACCGTGAATCGCAGAGTGGAAATGTTAATTGCAAAACGAACTCGTTTAGAAAATTTAGCGTCTGTTGTAAACAAGCGATATATTGAAAGCGATTCAGATGACAGCAGTTGTGGTCAGAATGGCGATAATAATAAAATGAATTTAGAAGTGAATGAAAAAGAAAATATTAATATTTCAGAAAATGAAACAGATTTTAGTAACGAAAGAAATGAAAATATTAATATTGTACATAGTGATGGAGATTTGAATACTGAAGTTGAAAGCATAATAAACATAACTGACAACAATAGTGTTGATAGTGAAGATTCAAGATCTGATCCAAGCTCTCATGATTCAAATTCTAGTGAAAATAACAGTGACATTGATGAAGAGGAGCATTTACAATTTGCTAATGAAAATGAAAGAGGCCAATATGTTGTTAGAATTTTGCGTGAATGGGTTCAAGAAGGAGGCATCATGTCAATGCGGAAGCTTGATTCTTTACTTGCAAAGTTTCATCATGTGTTCCCTATTGTACCACTTAGTTACAAGACACTCTTGCAGACTCCAAATCAAATTAATATAAAAGAAATTAATGGAGGAGAGTTATGGTATAAAGGGATAGCTTCAAACTTAGATCTAATGAATTTAGACGAATATCTACAAAATTTTAATGAAATTTTAATTGATATTAATATTGATGGCCTTCCCTTATTTAAAAGTAATTCAAAAAGATTTTGGCCAATTCTTGGAAAACTTGTAACATCAAAAAATGAGCCTTTTATCATAGGTATTTTTAAAGGAAACCAAGATCCTGATATGAATGACTTGCTCAATGATTTTGTGAGAGAGATGGCTGACTTACGTAGAAATGGATATGTACGAAATGATGTGAGCTACAGATTGTCAATTAGACATTATATCTTGGATGCGCCTGCTCGATCCAAGGTGAAATGTTGCATCGAACATGGTGGCTACTGTGCTTGTGAGAAATGTGAAGTAGTTGGGGAATACATTGATAATAGAATGACTTATATGGAACTGGATGAAATTCTTAGAACAGATCAGTCCTTCCTTAATCAAGAGCAACCTTATCATCATACTGGCCGTTCACGGTTGGAAGTGATTGGAGCTGGTTTAGTTTCCCAGTTTCGTTTGGATAGTCTTCATTTGGTGTACCTTGGTGTTTTTAAACGATTAATTCTTGCTTGGAAAAAGTGGAATGGATCTTGGAAATTACATCACAATACAATAGAAAATATTTCTCAGAAGTTGCTGAGGCTGAAAGGTTCCTGCCCTCGAGACTTCAACAGACCACCAAGGATCTTAGCTGATCTTTCTTTTTACAAGGCAACAGAATTTAGACGGATATTGCTGTATGATGGTATGCTAGTTTTCAGAGACTCTGTAGCAGATGAAGTGTATAAACATTTTTTACTTTTGCATTGTGCAATTTATATTTTGAATAGCCCGCTTTTGGTGCAAATGTATTGTAACTATGCCAATACATTATTAAGAACATTTATTTCCCATTCCGCTGCTATCTATGGACAAAAATTTGTTGTTTATAATGTTCACTCCTTATCTCATCTTGCTAATGAATGCGAGGCTCATGGAAAGTTGGATGGCTTTAGTGCATTTCAGTTTGAAAATAAATTACAATCTATCAAAGCATCATTGAAGTCTGGTTACAAACCCTTGAAACAAGTAGCTTTTCGTGATTTGGAAAAGGGACAAATTGATGTTATATTAGAAAATGGAGAAAATGTAGTTGTGCTTTCTTGGAAACGAAAAAAACATGTCGTAAATGAGGTTGTGGATGGGACTCAGTTCAGGAGAATCTGTGTCAATGATGTTATATTTAAATGCAATGAGAAAGATGCCTGTATTAAAACTTATAATAATACTATTGCAGTTCTTCAAAATATTGTGCATGTACAAGATAAAGTATACTTTATTGGTTTTTCCTTTTCTGTTGCTGAGGATGCATATGAATATCCTTTGCCTTCTTCTAATCTTGGAATTCTCAAAGTTGCACATAAGAATGAGGAAAGACAAATTTTTCTTCTAACCGAAATTGCATGTAAATGTTGGCTCATGCCTGATGGTGATGCTTATATATGTGTTCCTCTCTTGCATAGCATGCCCTTATTCAGATAATTTTTTACAGGCTTACTGTTTTGTCCGTAAGTAATTAAGATTTTTAAACATATTTCATTTTTGTCACTTTTATAAATCAAACTTTGAATTAATATCTAATGAAAATTTTATCGTATGAAAATTTTTCTTTTTTTTATTAGTTGGTTTCATTAGTTGGATTTTCTAAAAACATTTCTGTACAAAAAGAAAATTCTTCACGTATGTATGTGTTTGTGTATGTTGTATGTTGGTGGAAGAAAATTTTTATCATAAATTTTATCCTAAATAATACTTTTTTAACGCATGTTGCTCAAAATATATATTTCAATCTGTATTTTATCAAAAAACCAATTATATAATTAGTATTATTTATTGATGTAACTTTTTGATATATTGCCTGAGAATTTATAAAATTGTTTTTTAGTTATATTGTAATATTTATTTAATGCTTCTTTTGTTGTTTTGCAGTTTATTGTATTCAAGTATTTGAATGACGATGGTACCGAACCAAAGGACAAAGAAGATATTTTATGATATAGGGCTTGCTAAATGGATAATTACAGAAATTGATGATAAAATGATAGCAAAAATTAAATGGCCACCATTAAATCCGTCTATCCTTGTAAAAAAGGAAGCAATATTGAAATCAGATTGGTCAGAAAAATTTATCAAAATTAAAAGATTTTATGGTAAATACTATTGTCAGTTTACTTTACTATCGCACATTAATATTTTTTATTAATTATGGAAAATTAAAAAAAGGAGATTTTTAATTTACATATTAATTAATGTTATGTGTGACAAATGTATCAATATTGCTGAAAACTCAAATTCTGAAAAACAAAGATTTCTATCTTTTGATAAAATTATTTTACGTAAAGTTAAAGAAAGAATTTTAAATTAATTACTTTTAAATTATAAATTGAATATTTATATAAAAAATAAAAAATTATTGTAATATGTTGTACAATATACTTAATAAGTAAAATATTAAATATATATTTCATGATTATTTTGTAATGTTTAAACGAAACAAAAAATCTTTTATTAGTTTAATATTCTTTGCTGATAGCCTGCTAAATAAGTATATTTTCATTGTCTCATTCATTTTTTCTTTTACAGCTACTTATACTGATGCTGCAAATGCTTGCAAAATGTATATAGTCGATTCGAATTATGAAACAGATAATCAATTGGGAAGAGGTTTCAGAAAAAAAAAAAAACCAGCTCATTTGGACTCTGAGTCATCAGATAAGGAGTTTGAGCCAGAAATTGACTTAAACTTCAACATCAAAAGAAAAATAATGATCAAAAAATCAGATCACTGTAATACTCTGAAGAAAACATCCAATAAATCTAAAACTGCAATAAAAGCTCCTCCTCCTGTTCCATTGCCAGAAAAACCTCAGATGTCACCTGATAAGATTACAAGACAGCATACACCTCAACTATCTAAGCAGCCTACTTTTTTGCCTTCTGTCAAAGATTCCAACAAAGACCGTGCAAATTTTCTTAAAAAAATAACTTCGCAGAAGGATGAGGAAAAGAAAAGAGAAATATTTAAGAAAATAAAGCAAAAAAAACAAGATAAACAGAAATTTAAAGGGGAAAAACATAATTCGGAAAAGAAATCTTTCTCTTCCATCTCCACAAGGACTGTAGAACAAGATGAATTGTCAAGCTTATTTACTCCATCTAAAAATTTTGTCACATATAAAGGAAAATCTAGAGATACTCAAGTAGTCTCGCCATCTGTCAGTGGTGAGATTTATACACCAACAAACTTGTCTACATTTAGTCCCGCCAGTAGTCATACCTCTTCTCAGTCGGCTTGTCATAATTTCTTTACAAATCACGGAGAAAATTTATATGTGTCAAATGTTTCAGAAAATACTAATACTCAATCCACATCAATGGAAGATGAAATTATTAGTAAGTATAAGTTGCATATTTTTTTTGTATTTTTGAGTCAATTGTAGAATTATTTTATTAATTTGTAGAATAATTTCTCAATTTTTAGACTTTTTATCATTGGAAAACCTGATTCGTAAAGAATTTAGTGTAATAAACAAAGAAATTAGCACTTTAAGTAGCAAGATGGATATATGTTTAATGAACCAGGAAAAGCTGAACCATTTCTTATTGCCTGGTGAAAAAATTATAAAAAAACCACCAAATTTTCCATCGCTTCCAGTGAATACTGAAGCGCAGCTGAACTGTCTTGAAAATTTCTTAAGAAATGATGGCAACTTGTCTGCAACAGTAAGTGTTTTTGCAATATTATTTTATTATTTTACAAGTTTGTTGTATAAATTTGTTTCATCTCTCTTTTGTTTTTTATTTTTATTTTAGTCCATATATTTTTCCAAATATGTTGACCCTGCTAGTCTTGAGAATTCCGTGAGAAAAATTATGTCAAAAATTCTTACAAATACTTTGGCTCAAGACTTTAGTTTTCAAGGTCGAGGAAACAAACGTAAATTTCAAGCGCTAAAAATTTGGGATGTTATACAAGGTATGTTTTTAAATAAATTTATTATTTGTGTTTTTAAGCTTAAAGAGATACATATTTTATAATTGTAATGTTATTATTCTTATCTACTTAATTCTGTGTCTCTAAATATTTAGTTTTAGTTGACTTGCATTTGTATTGTCATTATAACATAACATAATGGAATGGGCCTTCAAGGAATAGGCTGACCAAGGCTGCGGTTGAGAAGACGCTCTGGATGCTTTGAAGCATTTGATTGACCAATCAGGATAAAAGGAGTAAAGATTTTTTTAACCTGATTAGTCAATCAAACGCTTCACAGCATACAGAGCGTCTCCCCGACCGTAACCTAAGTTATGCAAGAATAATAGTTTTATAAAATAAGAATGGATATCTTTATTACAAGTTTCTTAGTTTGGTTTGGTGAGATGAGATCATTGCTAAACAATCGAAAACATTGCGATAAAGACAGATATCTGTGTTTTATAAGACTGTTCTTTTTTTATTACAAATTGTTTATAGGTTTTTATAAAGAAGATTTTACTCTAGTATGTTTATATAACTTAATATATATTGTTAATATAAGGAAATAAATGTAATGCTTTTATTATTTCGCCTTTTTTTATATTGTGATTTTTTATCTTTAAATTAGAGGATAGCTGGTTTATAAATTTTAAAATATAACTATTTTTTAGTTTGACACTTTAAACAGATTATTTTGAGACTAACATATATAAACACACTATAGTGCATACGTTAGTCAAAAAATAATCTGTTTAAAATATAAAACTAAAAAATTGTTATATGCACTGCAGACTATGGTGTAATAAATAATAATTTTTTTAATTTTAGGTGCTCTATTGCAAAGTTTTGAAGGTGAAGCATTGACAACTGCCGAAAAAGTGGCTGGTTCGTGGCTTGCGAATGCAAAATGGCGTCAACAGAGTGACGGTACATCCTTGCGTCAAAGACCGCCAAAGGATGATTAAGTATGTTTAAATAGCTGGCTTCAATTTAAAAAATATTTAAATAAATATTTAAATTTTAGATTTTAAAACATTTTTTGGCTAATGAATAATATGAATACAGTATAGTGTGATAACTAGCAACTTTTTAATTTCAGATGCCTCCATGTACTCATTTATATAACTTCCCAGTGAGAAATATTGGTCGAATTTACATCGATTCGACATCAATTCGACAAATCATTCGTCGAATGATTTGTCGAATGATTCGACCAACATTTCTCACTGGGTTAATATGTATTGTTAATAAAAAGAAATAAATGTAATGCTTTTATTAACAAAATTATAACAACTATATATCAATATGGTATATTTTATATTCTTTTAGCTATTCTTTGGCTAAGACATTTACTTCTATCAAAGCTTTAAATAATTTATATTTCAGATAATCTCTTAATTAGGAGGTAAAAATTTCTTATTTACAGTTGTATACATGTTGTTCAAAGTTTCACATAACTTCAAATCGAATTTGTATCAAATTCCCAGTGAGAAATGTTAGTCGAATCTACATCGATTCGACATCGATTCGACCAACATTTCTCAATTGATATTGAATCGAGGTAGATTCGATTTAAGGTTATCTGAAACTTTAATAAGTTATCTACAGCTTTGATAATAAATGTCATAGTTAAAGTATAGATTCCTAAAATATTCCCTTAATAATATATCGGCAAATATTAGAATCAAGGGAGGGGGGAGAGGGACGATTTTCTTTTAGCGTCGAAAAAATATCGAAATTATGGACATGATCGAATCGAAATCGATCTTTAAATCGATGTGATTTCGACAAACGGTTTCGACATCAAATCGACATCGATTCGAAATTTATTTCTCACTGGGTATTAGTGTGTGGTGATCATTTATGCCCGATCAAATATTGATCCAGTAAAAAACATCTAACAGTTTTATAAAAAGTGTACTTTAAATTAAATAAAATTTTCTCTTTACTAAAAATGAGACAAGAATATTAATTTGACTGATATTTCATGTGTCATACGGCAAATTTTTTAAATATGTTAATTGAATGCAGGATAGAGAAGTACATTCGAGTTTCTAGAAAGCCTCTATTTTAATAGTATCTGACAAAACTGGTACAATATGCAAAATATCAACTTAAAGCCCGTATTACACTACAGGTTGCAGACTCGGTTGAGGAATTGATCAATCAGAGTAGAGAAATTTGTCGGCCGGTTGTTCTGATTGGTTAATTCCAACCATAATCGAGCTCGCAACCCGTAGTGTAATACGGGCTTAAGCCTGTGGTTTCCATATTGGCGTTTTGCGCTTGTTCATCATTTCCCGCTTATTCTGTGTATATATCTGGTGTGTTCTCGTGTCTTTTCATCAAATTTGCTATTCTGTTGCCATCATCTCGAGTGGATCCTTATTTTTTTGGTGTTGAGTCGACGAGTTCTTTTTAGGTAAGTGAATTTTATTTATAATTTCATGTTTAAATCATGTTCGTAACATTTAACATAAATAATTTAAGTATACGCAAAATATATCGCACCTTTTTAGAGGTTATAGTAAGATATGATATGCTCGGGAGGCAAGAAAAAATGTGTTTTTGGGGGCCTTTTAGGTATGATTAAATCATTTAAAAAAGTTTCAAATATAATTCCTTCACATTTTATCACTATAAATGCCGATGCCAAACGACGCGTGTACTCAACAAATGTATATTGCACGTATCTCATATATACACATGCATTATAATTTTTATTATGGTATATGATTTATGGTGACAAATATTTTTTCCATATACGCATAGACTCTTAATGAAATAATTGTACTAAACTTGCTGACACTTGACATACATAGAATTTTACAAGAAGATCAAGAAAAGTACTAAAAGATCTTTTATTACTAATACTATAATATTATATGTATTATATGAAACATTTTAACAGACTATACTTTAAACTTTACCATAAAAAAATATGTGAATATTGAAATAACAATATATATATATGTTTTTTTTAAATAGTTTATATATAGTACTTTTTTCTAAACTGTCACAATTGTGAAAAAAGTGAATGTTTCTTGGAGTTAAAGATAACTCTACAATCTGATTTTCTTGTCGTCTTAATAGTTGTATAACAATTGTCTTTCGTTTGTCTACTTTGTAGGTAAAATAATCATGCCAAAAAGAAAACCAATAAACACTATGTCAACTCGACACGTAAGAAAATTAATAAATAAAGAAGCTTTGATTCGTTATCAACACTTTTTAGATGAAGAAAGATTTTCGAATTTAGACATTGAGGACGAAAATTCGATAACCAACTTAGCTTCCAATTTATCATCTTCAATTGAACATTTAAATGAGAAAATATTTATTGCACATGTTAATAATGTAAACATTGAAGAGGTGTCTTTCTACTCAACTAATAATAGTAGTTCGGAAGAAAATAATAGCAATGATGCATTTCAAATTAATGCAGAATATCGCAAAAATGAAATCGTAAATATTAATCAGCAATCACAAAGAATCGAATTAAAAGTCCGTCTTGCAAAGTGGGCTGTAGAAAGGAACATTTCGCATTCCGACTTATCAGCGCTTTTGCAAGTGTTAAAAACCGACCCTCATAATTCGCATTTACCAACCGATCCGCGAACGTTATTGCAGACCCCAAGGTATACGGAAGTTAAAGAAATGGCACCAGGATTTTATTGGCATTACGGCTTAGGTCGCAACTTAATAGACTTTATTGAACAGAATTCTACAATGTTTGTTGAATTTGAAAATACTATTTCTTTGTCTATTAATGTCGACGGGTTACCATTGTCTAAATCTTCAACTAGTGTACTGTGGCCAATATTGGGTTGTCTGATCGATTATAGCATCGTTTTTTTAATAGGCACATATATCACGGAAATTGTAAACCAAGCGATGCTGCTGTATTTTTAAAAGATTTTGTCACAGAAGCTATCGATATTATTCGAGACGGTCTGATCTATAATAAGAAAATATATA
This sequence comes from Camponotus pennsylvanicus, assembly GCA_023638675.1. NCBI lineage: Eukaryota > Metazoa > Arthropoda > Insecta > Hymenoptera > Formicidae > Camponotus > Camponotus pennsylvanicus. Next base: position 35,648 of record JALHBL010000314.1, on the reverse strand, counting down.
AAGTTGTCATTAAACAAATAATTTGTGATGCTCCAGCAAAGGCTTTTATTTTAAATGTAAAAACTTTTTCAGGGTACTCTAGTTGTACCAAATGCTGTGTAGAGGGTGATTTTAGAAAAAATAGAGTTTGTTTTCTGGAAAACAATGCAAGAAGACGAACAGATGAAGACTTTGAAAATCAGACAGATGATCGTTATCATTTAGGACATAGCGTTTTAGCAGATATTCCTAATTTAGGTTTAGTATCAAATGTAGTATTGGATTATTTACATGTAATTTGTCTCGGTACAGTACGAAAAATGTTAAATGACATGGTTAGTGGCGAATTGCAGATTCGTCTTCCTCACATCAAAGTTGAACAAATATCTCATTATTTGATCGAACTCAGACCGATTATACCCGTAGAATTTGTCAGAAAACCAAGGTCCCTAAAATATCTTGCACAATGGAAAGGTACAGAATTTCGCCAATTTTTATTATATACTAGCCCTGTTGTGCTCAAATCAGTACTTAGTTCAAGTTTATATCATCATTTCTTAAGTCTTAACGTTGCTGTCAGAATAATGTGTAGTCCAAATTTATGTAAAAAATATTTAGATTATGCACAACAATTATTGAACCATTTTGTGGACAGTTTTAAAATTCTATATGGCGAACATAAAGTTTCACATAATGTGCACAATCTTATTCACATGCCTGATGACGTTAGTAGGTATACAAGGCGGATTCTAACTCGGGGATCTCAGGGGGGTGAGGGGCGGGGGGAAGGGGGAGAGGGGGTAATGACGTCACGCGGGGGGGTAATGACGTCACGCGGGGGGGTAATGACGTCACGCGGGGGGGGGGTGACGTCACGCGGGGGAGAGGGGTAATGACGTCACGCGGGGGGAGAGGGGTAATGACGTCACGCGGGTGGGGGTGATGACGTCACGCGGGGGAGAGGGTAATGACGTCACGCGGGGGGGGGGTGATGACGTCACGCGGGGGGAGAGGGGTAATGACGTCACGCGGGGGAGAGGGGTAATAACGTCATGCGGGGGGGGGTAATGACGTCACGCGGGGGAGAGGGGTAATGACGTCACGCGGGGGAGAGGGGTAATGACGTCACGCGGGGACCTCCCGGTACCCCCTCACCCCCTCACCCCCTTACCCTGTACAAGTAACATCTCTCGCGGTACCCCTCACCCCTCACCCCCTCACCCCAAATCGCAAGTAATATTATATTACATACCCGGTTATCGCAATGATAAGTAATGTTATCGCAACGATAAGAGTAATATTATATTATATTACCCGGTTATCGCAATGATAAATAATTTTGTCGCAATGATAAGAGTAATATTATATTATATTACCCGGTTATCGCAATGATAAATAATTTTATCGCAATGATAAGAGTAATATTATATTACATACCCTAACGCGCGCCGGAATCATCTTCAACGATTTTTTTCTCGGAAGGAATGCAACGCGTATCAGCGCCGATGTTCGGCTGCTTCGCGCCTTTGTTTCAAAGATAAGAAAGGATTAGATAAAATATGTATATAAGGACAATTGGATGTTTTATCGCAAGTATAAGTAATATTATATTACATACCCGGTTATATCGCAATGATAAATAATTTTATCGCAATGATAAGTAATATTATATTACATACCCTAACGCGTATCAGCGCCGATGTTCGGCTGCTTCGCGCCTTTGTTTCAACGATAAGAAAGGACTAGATGAAATATATACCCGGTTATCGCAATGATAAGAGTAATATTATATTATATTACCCGGTTATCGCAATGATAAATAATTTTATCGCAATGATAAGTAATATTATCAAGAGACACGGTAGTGTCTTGCGTCGAGTTCATCTCTCTAGCAAGACGCGCGCCGTGTCTCTTTACGCGAGACGGGAAATTGAGACCAGTTCAGATTATTTCATATTATTATATTACGATAACCGCTGAACGGATCGAGCTCTTATTAGGCTTAATCGATAGCTTATGTTCGAATTATATAGTAAAAGTGTCTTTATTTTTACTCTACGAGCTGTAGAAGTGGAAATATCGCGATATATAATTCTAAAATCGTGAAAATACGATTAAGAAACGTCCACGTCGTGGTCATCATCAAACAATATATATAGAACAAAATTTGGCGTCCGACTGCCGCTGTCGACACCAGATGGCGGAGGCGCTGGCGCCTGGCGCTTCGTAATTGACATATACATGTCAAACATATACATGTCAAATCAAGAAACGTATATGTTTGATAACCTTTACTTCACTACAGCTATAACGTGGACACAGCGAGTGACAATATATCTATCGACGACAAGATAGATGACTTTTGCGAAAATGCGACGCGGGATGCATTAACGGAAGGTTTTATGAGTCTCTTGAAACATACGGTGGATTAACTGGACGAGAGAATTCGCGCCACAAGGTGACGTCAAGTTTTCTGTTCAGCGCGCATGCAATAATAGTAACATTTATTTTCTTCTTGCAAATTTACGTATATTTATTATTTAGGTCTTATGAGTCTCTTGAAACCTACGGTGGATCAACTGGACGAGAGAATTCGCGCCATAAGGTGACGTCAAGTTTTCTGTTCAGCGCGCATGCAATAATAGTAACATTTATTTTCTTCTTGCAAATTTACGTATATTTATTATTTAGGTCTTATGAGTCTCTTGAAACCTACGGTGGATCAACTGGACGAGAGAATTCGCGCCACAAGGTGACGTCAAGTTTTCTGTTCAGCGCGCATGCAATAATAGTAACATTTATTTTCTTCTTGCAAATTTACGTATATTTATTATTTCCTTATATTTCTTTCACAGTACGTACTATTTATTGCAAAATATATGTTTATTCATCGAATTGTAACGATAAAAAATTGCGATTTACTTACACAAGCAACATATATATCTTATTGTTACCTATTTTACAAGAATTCTTGAGCATTTTGAAAATCATTTTCAATTTTCATATATAATTATTGGAATGTTATAAAAAATTGTGTTTCTATCATGTACTACAAGTTTTTGTATAAAAAATTGCGAAAATGCTACGCGGGATGCATTAACGGAAGGTTTTATGAGTCTCTTGAAACATACGGTGGATCAACTGGACGAGAGAATTCGCGCCACAAGGTGACGTCAAGTTTTCTGTTCAGCGCGCATGCAATAATAGTAACATTTATTTTCTTCTTGCAAATTTACGTATATTTATTATTTAGGTCTTATGAGTCTCTTGAAACCTACGGTGGATCAACTGGACGAGAGAATTCGCGCCACAAGGTGACGTCAAGTTTTCTGTTCAGCGCGCATGCAATAATAGTAACATTTATTTTCTTCTTGCAAATTTACGTATATTTATTATTTCCTTATATTTCTTTCACAGTACGTACTATTTATTGCAAAATATATGTTTATTCATCGAATTGTAACGATAAAAAATTGCGATTTACTTACACAAGCAACATATATATCTTATTGTTACCTATTTTACAAGAATTCTTGAGCATTTTGAAAATCATTTTCAATTTTCATATATAATTATTGGAATGTTATAAAAAATTGTGTTTCTATCATGTACTACAAGTTGCGTACAAAAGTTGCGAAGAGTATTATTTTTTATGCATAACTATTCTCTTTGTTATAGGATATGTCAAATAGAGCTGAAGCAGCAGATTGAATCCTTAACAGAGGAACTTCAAAGAATTAACGACGCACTACAATATCCGCTAGAGACAGATTTTTATGTAAAGAAACTTATTAATGCTAAGCACAAAATTACTATTGTTAGCAACATCTTACAAACCACTCAAGAGCGATTAAACAAAATTCATCAAGCTATCGAAAAGAGCACTGCTAAGAGAAAAACACTCTTAGATAATAGTTCTGCGTATAGTAGTACTACTGTTGAGTCGGATAAGGAAGAGCCAGCCAAAGTAGAAGCTGAGAAACAACAATAATTTTAAATGTAACTAATTATATTATTAATATTTTATTTTCAAATTATTACTTAACATTGATTACTTTGCAAGTTTTATAAAAGAAATTTCTTACAATTTTCATCGTAAATTATGGAAACTCCAGTAGTTAATTTATCATTACTTAGTATATTTATCATTATTTAGTATATAATTATAAATATAGTTAATATTTATATAGTTTATTTATTATTATAAATATTATAATTTATTTATTATAGATGAAGAACTCAAGACAGTTTATGATCCTTCTGAGGATTCGTATCTTTTAATAGATGCTTTGGAAGAAGATTTAGACATTCTGCATGCGATGAAACCTGTGATTTGTTTAGAAATAGGTAGTGGTTCTGGTATAGTCATCACAGCTCTAGCAATGGCATTGAAAAAATATAATGCTCATTTTATTGCAATTGATATAATCATCATAACATAGAATATTGAAATTCAAAATTTCAAAATTAAAAATAATTTATGCTTTGCGAAAGAAAATTAAAAATGAAAAGTAGTTTATGCAAAAGCATAGGAAGAAAAAATCATCATAACATAGAATATAACATATGGTTATAATATAATATTATTAATACGATACAATATAGTCATAGTTCAGTTTTAATTTATTCAAATAATATGTGATTTACCAAATATAAAAAGAAATTCGAACAAAATGAAATATGATTAGTGTTAGAAAATGTTATAGGTGACTTCAAATAACTTTAAAACTAAACTATGACTATATTGTATCGTATTAATATTATATTATAACCATACATTATAGATAATTTTCAATTATTAATATAATTATGAAATAATAATAATGATAATTTTCAATTAATAAATATGAAATTAGGACGAACTCTTCATAAGTATAAAATTTGAACAAATTATTTTCTTATATTATACCTATGACACTTGTGTGTGTATGATGTTTTATATATATATATATATATATATATATATATATATATATACACACACACATACATACACATATACCATAATTAATACACATTGTTTCACAGCTATCGAATACTTTCATAGATATATATAACAATTTATATGTAGTGTTTCAAAGCTAGCGAATAACTTTGATGACAAATTATATATGACATAGATAATTTATATAAAATGTTTCAGAGCTATCGAATAACATTTACACATATATATGACATTTTGTACGTAGTGTTTCAAAGCTAGTGAATAACTTTGATGACAAATTACACATGGCATAAGTCATCAAAAAATCATTCGATGGCTTTGAATTGTTATACTTGACATAGATAATTTATATAGTGTTTCAGAGCTATCGAATACCTTTTACACATACATATCACAATTTGTACATAGTGTTTCAAAGCTAGCGAATAAGATATATGGAAATAGAAAGCAAAGTAAGTATCGTCTTTAATTAATTTTTATAACATGTTATAATTTATATAACATTATTCTTATTTAAAATATTTTAGGTTATGTTAGACGATGAAGACTTTTTATTAGAATTTTCCAACATGGCCAATAATAGTTCTGGCCTTGTCACCACCGCCGCCATGACTTATGCCATGTGTAATTTGTCATCAAAGTTATTCACTAGCTTTGAAACACTACGTAGAAAATGTCATATATATGTGTAAATGTTATTCGATACTCTGAAACACTTTATAAAAATTATCTATGTCATGTATAATTTGTCATCAAAGTTATTTGCTAGCTTTGAAACACTACGTATAAATTGTTATATATATCTATGAAAGTATTCGATAGCTGTAAAACAATGTGTATGTATATATATATATATATATATATATATATATATACATACACATATACCATAATTAATACACATTGTTTTACAGCTATCGAATACTTTCATAGATATATATAACAATTTATACGTAGTGTTTCAAAGCTAGAACGTAGAATATTTAAATTTTCAAAATTAAAAATAGCTTATGCTTTGCAAAAGGAAATGAAAAATAAAAAGTAGTTTATGCAAAGTATTATACCTATGACACTTGTGTGTGTATGATGTTTTATATATATATATATATATATATATATAAAACATCATACACACACAAGTGTCATAGGTATAATACTTTGCATAAACTACTTTTTATTTTTCATTTCCTTTTGCAAAGCATAAGCTATTTTTAATTTTGAAAATTTAAATATTCTACGTTATGATGATATAAAAATATGTTTGTATATGTGTACATGCGTGTGCGTGTGTGTATGTAATATCATCATAGCATAGAGTATTTATTTTTTCTTTCTATGCTTTTGCATAAATTACTTTTCATTTTTAATTTTCTTTCGCAAAGCATAAATTATTTTTAATTTTGAAATTTTGAATTTCAATATTCTATGTTATGATGATTTTTTCTTTCTATGCTTTTGCATAAACTACTTTTCATTTTTAATTTTCTTTCGCAAAGCATAAATTATTTTTAATTTTGAAATTTTGAATTTCAATATTCTATGTTATGATGATTATATCAATTGCAATAAAATGAGCATTATATTTTTTCAATGCCATTGCTAGAGCTGTGATGACTATACCAGAACCACTACCTATTTCTATACAAATCACAGGTTTCATCGCATGCAGAATGTCTAAATCTTCTTCCAAAGCATCTATTAAAAGATATGAATCCTCAGAAGGATCATAAACTGTCTTGAGTTCTTCATCTATAATAAATAAATTATAATATTTATAATAATAAATAAACTATATAAATATTAACTATATTTATAATTATATACTAAATAATGATAAATATACTAAGTAATGATAAATTAACTACTGGAGTTTCCATAATTTACGATGAAAATTGTAAGAAATTTCTTTTATAAAACTTGCAAAGTAATCAATGTTAAGTAATAATTTGAAAATAAAATATTAATAATATAATTAGTTACATTTAAAATTATTGTTGTTTCTCAGCTTCTACTTTGGCTGGCTCTTCCTTATCCGACTCAACAGTAGTACTACTATACGCAGAACTATTATCTAAGAGTGTTTTTCTCTTAGCAGTGCTCTTTTCGATAGCTTGATGAATTTTGTTTAATCGCTCTTGAGTGGTTTGTAAGATGTTGCTAACAATAGTAATTTTGTGCTTAGCATTAATAAGTTTCTTTACATAAAAATCTGTCTCTAGCGGATATTGTAGTGCGTCGTTAATTCTTTGAAGTTCCTCTGTTAAGGATTCAATCCGCTGCTTCAGCTCTATTTGACATATCCTATAACAAAGAGAATAGTTATGCATATAAAATAATACTCTTCGCAACTTTTGTACGCAACTTGTAGTACATGATAGAAACACAATTTTTTATAACATTCCAATAATTATATATGAAAATTGAAAATGATTTTCAAAATGCTCAAGAATTCTTGTAAAATAGGTAACAATAAGATATATATGTTGCTTGTGTAAGTAAATCGCAATTTTTTATCGTTACAATTCGATGAATAAACATATATTTTGCAATAAATAGTACGTACTGTGAAAGAAATATAAGGAAATAATAAATATACGTAAATTTGCAAGAAGAAAATAAATGTTACTATTATTGCATGCGCGCTGAACAGAAAACTTGACGTCACCTTGTGGCGCGAATTCTCTCGTCCAGTTGATCCACCGTAGGTTTCAAGAGACTCATAAGACCTAAATAATAAATATACGTAAATTTGCAAGAAGAAAATAAATGTTACTATTATTGCATGCGCGCTGAACAGAAAACTTGACGTCACCTTGTGGCGCGAATTCTCTCGTCCAGTTGATCCACCGTAGGTTTCAAGAGACTCATAAGACCTAAATAATAAATATACGTAAATTTGCAAGAAGAAAATAAATGTTACTATTAGTGCATGCGCGCTGAACAGAAAACTTGACGTCACCTTGTGGCGCGAATTCTCTCGTCCAGTTGATCCACCGTATGTTTCAAGAGACTCATAAAACCTTCCGTTAATGCATCCCGCGTTGCATTTTCGCAATTTTTTATACAAAAAGAAGTGATATCCCTAAAAAAATACCTTTTAAAAAAAGGTAAAGAAAAAGCGTCGAGTTCATCTAAAAACCATCTCACAAAAAATAGCTATCACAAAAACTAGCTACCTTTATGTAAAATAATAAAAAATTAACTGTGAAAAATTTTCACAAAAAATAGTTATCTAAAAATTGTTTCACAAAAAATAGCTATCACAAAAAATAGCTATCTTTATGTAAAAATTTATTACAAAAAGTACTGATATGAAAAATTGCGTCAAGTTGGGGTGCAATTTCACTTTAAGTTTGTTAGTGTTATAAAATTTTATACATATGTGCTTTTATATAATTCGCTGCTGACAAATAGGTAGAAGTTCCGTTTAAAATCTACATTACATTTTTGTCATAAAGAAGAATATTTTTGTTAGAGTTGATTACGTCAAATGATTTTTAAATTTTCTAGAAAATTAAAATAAGATTAAAAAACTTATTTAAAAATTAAAAATTCAAAAAAATGAAAGATTACGTCAATAATTTTTCAATCTTCTACAAAAATAAAATAAAAGAACAAATTTTTTTAAAAATTAAAAATTAAAAAAAATATAAATTAAAAAAATTTTAAATAAAAAAACTCGGCGCTACCTAGTAATTATTGAAATAATGTTAATATGTAATTGTTCATTTATTATTATTGCCAATCAAATTGGTAGCGCGCCGAGTTTTTTTATTTAAAATTTTTTTAATTTATATTTTTTTAATTTTTAATTTTTAAAAAAATTTGTTCTTTTATTTTATTTTTGTAGAAGATTGAAAAATTATTGACGTAATCTTTCATTTTTTTGAATTTTTAATTTTTAAATAAGTTTTAATCTTATTTTAATTTTCTAGAAAATTTAAAAATCATTTGACGTAATCAACTCTAACAAAAATATTCTTCTTTATGACAAAAATGTAATGTAGATTTTAAACGGAACTTCTACCTATTTGTCAGCAGCGAATTATATAAAAGCACATATGTATAAAATTTTATAACACTAACAAACTTAAAGTGAAATTGCACCCCAACTTGACGCAATTTTTCATATCAGTACTTTTTGTAATAAATTTTTACATAAAGATAGCTATTTTTTGTGAAACAATTTTTAGATAACTATTTTTTGTGAAAATTTTTCACAGTTAATTTTTTATTATTTTACATAAAGGTAGCTAGTTTTTGTGATAGCTATTTTTTGTGAGATGGTTTTTAGATGAACTCGACGCTTTTTCTTTACCTTTTTTTAAAAGGTATTTTTTTAGGTTTGTATATATACAGGGTGGCCCATTTTAATCCATCCAGTCGAATATTTCGAAAACCAAGCCCGGGAGAGAAAAATGTTTCAGACAAAAGTTGTTTGGTTTCGAGGGGGCCATAAGATGGTACCATTAGTTTGACCTTGAAGAGTCATTTGAAGGTCACGTGAAGGTCACTTCAATTTTTTTAAATGGAACACCCTATATATTTTTGCACATTCTAGTAGCTCATCTCGAGAGCTTTCCAAAATACTATAATTAAGTTAGTTTTCATTAGGTACTTTCCGAGTTATGAGGCTTGAAATAATTTCTTAATTTTACATAAACCGTAAAATATCTTGTAAAATATTTATTTTTCGATTATCTTACCTTAATACTTTTATGTACAAAATAATGAGAGGAATCAATTGGTGTAAAGAAAACACATAGTTGTTTTGAAGAAGAAATATGTAATTTGCAATTAACAATTCCATATTTTTTCTTCAAAACAACTATGTGTTTTCTTTACACCAATTGATTCCTCTCATTATTTTGTACATAAAAGTATTAAGGTAAGATAATCGAAAAATAAATATTTTACAAGATATTTTACGGTTTATGTAAAATTAAGAAATTATTTCAAGCCTCATAACTCGGAAAGTACCTAATGAAAACTAACTTAATTATAGTATTTTGGAAAGCTCTCGAGATGAGCTATTAGAATGTGCAAAAATATATAGGATGTTTCATTTAAAAAAATTGAAGTGACCTTCACGTGACCTTCAAATGACTCTTCAAGGTCAAACCAATGGTACTATCTTATGGCCCCCTCGAAACCAAATTAAGAAATTATTTCAAGCCTCATAACTCGGAAAGTACCTAATGAAAACTAACTTAATTATAGTATTTTGGAAAGCTCTCGAGATGAGCTACTAGAATGTGCAAAAATGTATAGGGTGTTTCATTTAAAAAAATTGAAGTGACCTTCACGTGACCTTCAAATGACTCTTCAAGGTCAAACCAATGGTAACCATGTTATGTTCTCTTCGAAGCCATACAACTTTTGTCTGAAATACTTTCTAGTAAAACTTCCTTATCGAGATATTCGACCGTGTCCAGACTTTTTTAACACCCAGTATATATATGTAAATATATATTCTGCACGTATAAAATATATATGCAGAATATATATATTTTATAATCTTCTACATATTTTGTTCTATAATTCTCAATATATGAACATCAATAATGAAACTTTAAGTGTATAATAATACACAATATAATGCAACATATAACAATTACGAAATCATTTGTCGATGATAACTAAAAATAATCTCTTTTAGATAAAAAAATTCGTTGAATTGAACGTTAAAGGAGCAATTATTTCGGATGTTGAACGCAAGTTAGAAACACGCTCGTCAGAGATCGAAAGAGACAGAGAATTTCTTCAATCTTTGTTCATCGAATAAAAATACAAAGATCTATAACACGACAAACTATTCAAAAACCGAAAATATAACATAAATATTTGAAATAAGATATATAAATTGACATACGTAATTAATCTATTTTCTATACTATTTTCACATAACTGTCAGTAATATTTTAATCGTTGTTGATTATATGTAAGTAATTTTTACATTATGTATTGACTTTCTTTGTAATGCAGATTTAATATTTACATAGATAAAGGTATTTATATTTACAAAATACCTGTACATTCATATGTGCATAAAAGTACACATAATATATATATATGCATAATATTATATATATATATATATATATATATATATATATATATTTGTGATATTAATTAAATATTCTTATATATGTATGTAACTCTTTACTTAATATTAAAATTCAAATATATTAATTAAATGTACTAAGTATGTATGTGTGTATTAAATTTTAAATATATAGATAAAGTGTAAAATTTAATATAATCCAAATATAATCCAAAAATAAAAAGTAAATAAATAAATACGCTTTGTAATCTTTGTGAATGCGGTTGTTGCTAATCTATGTTTATATAATGTGAAAGTAGTTAGCATCATATAAGAAATTCAATTAATATGTTATTACTAATGCTGCATCCATCGTGTATTTTTCGATAATCGACCAAAACAATAACAACTTATTCGATACTAATAAATTAAAAGTTGTATATGTTTCATTTTTTTATAAATATTGATGATCGGTTGAAAGAAAAAATGTTTTCAGATCCTTAAATCTATAAATCTTAATCTTCAATCAAAATGGATCAAATCGAAACACTTACGACGAATATTCCTTACATCTTTGAAATAAGGAAGTTATCAATAAGGAGTGAAGAAATGTAAATTGAGAATTTCTTTAATTTTTCTTTTTTCACTAAAGAAGCACTGTCAAGCAACATTTAAATAAACACATTTACAGGTGTATTTTGCTCATAAAATTAAAAATTACATAGAATAGAAATAATCTTTCACAAACATTACAAGCAATTAATTTTCATTCCATACGTCAAATAAGAACACTCATTATCTTGTTTTTGTAATCCGTTTATCATTTGTAATCGCCATAATAAAGAAATATACAATCAAATGGTTTTGTAATATCAGCAGTTGAACATTCCAGAAATTAGAGAAATCCCTAGTAGCACACTTTATTAGAGCAATATTGACTAATAATATATATCCAATATTCTCAATGTTGGTCCAATATTGCAAAGTAGACGCGATTTCATTATAAGCCAATATTGAATTGTAATATTGGACGAATATATTATTTTTATCTTTAACCAAGATTGGCTAATTATACATACCCAATTTTTTTACATTGGATATAAATCAGTTTTTAATATTGGATCAATATTCTATAAATCAATATTATATAAATAGACTATATACAGGGTGGGGCATTTTAATCGCCCCAGGCGGATATCTGGAAAACTAAGAGAAATACAGAAAATGTTTCATACAAAAGTTGTATGGTTCGGAGAGGGACATAAGATGGTGCCATTAGTTTGACCTTGAAGAGTCACCTGAAGGTCATGTGAAGGTCACCTCCAACTTTTTAAATGGGACACCTTATATGCTTTTACATATTCTTGTAGCTCATCTCGAGAGCTTACCAAAACACTATAATTAAGTTAGTTTTCATTAAGTACTTTCCGAGTTATGAGACTTGAAATCATTTCTTAATTTTACACAAACCATAAAATATCTTGTAAAATATTCATTTTTCGATTATCTTACCTTAATACTTTTACGTACAAAATAATGAGAGGAATCAATTGGTGTAAAGAAAACACATAGTTGTTTTGAAGAAGAAATATGTAATTTGCAATTAACAATTCCATATTTTTTCTTCAAAACAACTATGTGTTTTCTTTACACCAATTGATTCCTCTCATTATTTTGTACATAAAAGTATTAAGGTAAGATAATCGAAAAATAAATATTTTACAAGATATTTTACGGTTTATGTAAAATTAAGAAATTATTTCAAGCCTCATAACTCGGAAAGTACCTAATGAAAACTAACTTAATTATAGTATTTTGGAAAGCTCTCGAGATGAGCTATTAGAATGTGCAAAAATATATAGGATGTTTCATTTAAAAAAATTGAAGTGACCACGTGACCTTCAAATGACTCTTCAAGGTCAAACCAATGGTACCATCTTATGGCCCCCTCGAAACCAAATTAAGAAATTATTTCAAGCCTCATAACTCGGAAAGTACCTAATGAAAACTAACTTAATTATAGTATTTTGGAAAGCTCTCGAGATGAGCTACTAGAATGTGCAAAAATGTATAGGGTGTTTCATTTAAAAAAATTGAAGTGACCTTCACGTGACCTTCAAATGACTCTTCAAGGTCAAACCAATGGTAACCATGTTATGTTCTCTTCGAAGCCATACAACT
>JALHBL010000314.1:0-17500 GCA_023638675.1 Camponotus pennsylvanicus | reverse complement strand
CGAGCCGTGCAAATGGGCCCCGCTACCCACACGGCCCATGACCCCAGCGACGGGGAGTACACGGAAGGGAGGACAAGCCCCCCTCCCCAGCACACCCCTCGCTCCCAGAGAGCGTGCCCACCCCCGCCCCCCGCCAGGCGGGACGCAGAACCCCCGGACCCAGCCCCCCCGAGAGGAGATCGCAACCAGGCCGACGTCCCTCCGTGAATTTACCCGGGTTCGCCTCTGGGCGCCACGAGACGACAGGGAGACCGAGGCGATGTGCTTGCACGTGAGGAGGGAAAGAGAGAGAAAGGAGTTAGAGAGGAAGGAAAGGGAGAGAGGGGAAGAGATGGAGAAGAGGAGAGAAAGAAGGAGGAATGTAGTGTGGAGAGGTGTAGAGGGGGGTAGTGCGGAGGAAAGGAAGAGGTTGATGGAGGGGATTGTAAGGGAGGAATTAGGGAGAAAGGTGGAATTTGGGGAGGTTCGGGAAAGGAGGGGGAGCGCGGGTATGGTGCTAATTGCGAAGATTGATTGATTGACCTTTATTAGCTTTTTCAGCTATTTGTAGTATACAATTTTAAATTACATTAAATAACATTAAATAATATATATTCCTTTAACATTCGCTTAAATGGTTCGATCCTATCACAATGTTTCATTTCGACTGGTAAATCATTATATAATTTCACTCCTTCATAAAACATACTCTTTTGCGCACTTCTTGTTCTGCGAAATTGTATTGCAATATCTCCGACCTGTCGCGTTTGTCTCTCACTCATTTCCTACTATTTCTAGTCTATTTCGTAGCTGCTCCGTCAGCAAATTCCTTACAATCTTAAAAATAAATAAACATACATTATAGTATAGCCTCTGTCTTACGGACATGAACTGCAACGCTTGCAGCATATGTTCCACTTTGGTATACCTATCACACTGTAATATAACCCTCATTGCCCGATTTTGCGCTACTTGCAATTTATCCAGCTGTGTCTCCCATATTCATTAACAACGTTGCACAATATTCGAAGTGAGGTGCTATGATTGCCTTATATACAATACATCTAGTATATGCCGATATACAATTTCCTATTCTATTTAAAAAACTCGTCTTCTTTCCTATCTTTTTTAACATAAAGTCACAATGATCTTTAAATCGAAGTTTATCATCAATAATTATTCCTAGATATTTCATTATCTCTACTCGTTCTATCTCAGTTCCGTCCAAGCATTTCAATACAATATTTCCTTTCAGTTCCTTTCTTACACTCTTAACTATCATATATTTCGTTTTTCCTGCATTCATTTTCAATTTATTTGTATTCATCCATTTTTCTACCATATTAAATGCCATATTCATTTCTGACTCTAACTGCTCACTACTTTCACCAGGTACATATATTAATGTATCATCCGCAAACATTTTTATACTACATCCTTCAGGGCAAATTTTAATTATATCATTAATATATGCAATAAATAACAAGGGTCCTAGTACAGATCCTTGCGGCACTCCATATTCAGTGGCAATTAATTTAGACCATTTATCGTTGAAACGAACCTGCTGCGTTCTATTATTTAAGTATGATTTTAACCATTCTAAAACCATCCCTTTAATTCCATATTGATATAATTTTTGTATTAATCTTTTTCTATCAATTGTTTCGAAAGCTCGCTTAAGATCCATAAATATTACTCCAACCATTTTTCCTTCGCTAACTATTAATTTCCAATAATTAGAAAAACAACAATAGGCAATAAAGAGCAAGAGAATTAAATTTAACTTAAAGTAAATAATCAGAAAATATAATTCATTTAAGTTATACAAAAAACTAAAAACACGGTAATAGAAATAAATACATGAAAAGGCGAACGTTTCTGGCTCTCGTTTGAGCCTTCTTCAGCGCATTAACAAACGCGCTGAGAGAAACATCATAAAAAATATGGATATTAAATTATCTTTCTTTAGTTTAAACAAATTAAAAAAATTCATCAAAGCACACAAAGATAATATTCCTAATGAACGTAAAAATAACGTTGTTTATAAGATTAACTGCTCTGACTGTGATGCTTCGTATGTGGGTCAAACTTCTAGGATGCTGAGGACTAGAATATCTGAACATAGATCACAAATTAATAGGAATGTTACTAATTATTCCGTGATCACTAACCATAGACTTCTTTTTGATCATGAATTTTGCTGGAACGATGTTGAAATTTTGGAGAAGGTTCCATACTACAGCAAAAGATTGATCTCAGAAATGCTTCACATTAAAAGACAAAAGAATGGTTTGAATTTACAGACAGACACAGATAACCTACCGGCCTTATATCAGGACATAATAAATAAGCTTCCGAAAATTTAAAAAGTCATGCAATTGTATATAAACAATATGTCTCGAGAGTTCCACACATTAACGGTCCGACCTCAGAAAGACACCGTTGCTTTCATCCGTTATAATTTTTTTACCGAATGCTCTCTCTGTAAGTGTGATAAGATCAACGTCAAAGTGTTTTGGTTAAGTGCATTTACATAATCTCTTTCATACGCTTGTATCGTGCCATTTTTTAGGATATGATTGGTATCATTATCAGGTCGGAGTTTGATAATAAATATTCCGCAGAAGACTTTTTGGCCCAACCACCATGGAGCCTTTTACGGTGAACGCGAGTCCACCAGCGATGCGTCTCAGGTCTGCATATACAGGATCCACCGACGATTAGTTGCGTAGCATTGAATTCAACATGTCTGTTCCGATTTTAAGATATTACGTATTTAAATTTGTACCGTTTGTTAATGCGCTGAAGAAGGCTCAAACGAGAGCCAGAAACGTTCGCCTTTTCATGTATTTATTTCTATTACCGTGTTTTTAGTTTTTTGTATAACTTAAATGAATTATATTTTCTGATTATTTACTTTAAGTTAAATTTAATTCTCTTGCTCTCTATTGCCTATTGTTGTTTTTCTAATTATTGTTAATTTAAAGAGAGCTTTTCTCAACGCTTATTAATTTCCATTCGTCAACAACAGTTTGAATTGCCGTTTCACACGAATACTGTTTTCTAAAACCTGATTGATGTTCTGTTATAATACTATTAGATTCCAGATACATTTCAATTTGCTTCTTTACCACTAATTCTAACACTTCCTCATATATTGGTAGCATATTAATAGGTCTATATTCACTTGCTTTTTTAGCTTTTTCTATTTTTGGAATCGGTATTATCGTTGATGTTTTCCAACTCTCTGGACAGCAACCTTCCCTCAAAGAATTATTTATTATTTCAACAAACTCTTCTTTTATTACATTAAACGTTGACTTTAATACATCGCTAGTTATTCCTTCTTCCGTCCCTTTCTTTTTTGGTAATCTCATAACAATTTCCTCTAAATCCTCTACATTAATCATCTCAAAGTTTTCTACAATTCCTGTATTGTCAATAGGATAAATAATTCTTCTACCCGTATCTCTAGACTTATCAATATTTATAGATTTCACTATGTTACTAATACTTTGTACGTAATATATGTTGAATTTGTCAGCTATATTACATCCGTTAATGTCGTCTATTATCTCAAAATCTATATTATCTATATCTTTTGTACCCCTTGATTCACCTCTAATTAATTCTTTCAACGTTTTCCACATTTTCGTAGGGTTTTCTTTATTACTATCTATCATATCTTCATAGTATTCCTTCTTCTTTTCCCTGATTAATTTAACTACCGCGTTTCTTTCAGTTTTAAACTGCAACCAATTCTGTTCCATATTGTCGTACACTGCCTTATTATACGCTTCATCCCTTTTATTTGCTGCTTCTCTTATATCATCTGAAAACATTGTTTCCCTTCCCAAACTTTTGGAATTCTAAACTTTTTCTTAGATGCTATAATGTCCAGTGCCTCTACTATGCTATCAACAAATTTTTTCGCTCTCCTATTTACTTTCAAATCTTGACCTTCCCCCATTCTGTTTTCTACTAGATTACTAAATTCATCTATACTAAATTTACTATAGTCTCTGGCATTAAATTCTCTATACTTACTTTTAATTTTATTTAAATATAACACGACTTTTAGCCACGCATGATCTGTTATTTTAGGTTCATGAATTACCTGTAATTGCACTTTATTATTAGCAAAAAGTAGATCAATAATTGTTTGACTATCCTTTGTGACTCTCGTCGGTTTATTAACATACTGTTTCATACCTAGACTCAACATTAGGTTTTGCAATTTCTTTGTATAGAACGAGTCTACCATAAAGTCTATATTAAAATCTCCTAATATCATACAATCTCCCTTTGTTGTTAGTTCCTCTACAGTATCCTCTAAAAATCTAACAAAATCAGCGTCTGATGCACTCGGTGAGTGATACACTACCATTATCGTACCTTTATACATTTTTTCTTTTATTTCTATTGCAACACACCAGCAATTCGAAATTATTTTTTTTGTCAGTAATATTTCATACTTAACATCGCATCTTACATATAAAATTGCTCCTCCTGTATTTCTATTTTCTGAATCGCATCTAATTATACTATAACCTGGAACATTCACCTCACTGTCTTCAATTTCAGCAGTCAATCTCGTTTCAGATAATGCTACAATTGCAGGATTCAATCTCTTCATAATCTGATGCTGTATCTCATCTTTATGCGCTAACAGACTTTGCGCATTTGTATATAATATTAAACTCTTCTTTCTTCTGTGATTGCTATTTCGTATCCTCCCAGCCGGCTCTCCTCTTTTCTTCCTGTATCGCCCTTCTGAATGTTGGACATTGCGGATCAAGCGCATCGTGCTCATCACTTATCTCCAAGTTGTATGCTTGAATTTTAAACATACAGTTTACGCATCTCTTCTTAGTTTCCCTGCATTCCAATGCTTTATGTTTTCCGGCACATTTGTGGCAAGTTTCATCTCGAGTACAATTTTTCGCAATATGAAAATAACCCCAGCATTTAAAACATCTTTTAACACTAATATGATTAAACACAGGGCACTTATTCCATCCTACACTTAGTTTTCCTTTACTCAATATTAATTCATATGTTTTTTTATCTGTTTCAATTATTACAGAACCTCCTTCCTTTCCTCTTTTTCGTGATTTACTATCATCATTTTGCTTCTCTTTAATTATTCTCTTCACAATTCTCATTTGAAATCCTTCATTCGCCGCCATTTTATTTTGCTTTTTAATTGTATCTATTAAATTATCATCATTCAATTTTATTTCCTCTTCACTAATATTGACAATCTTTATCTTCGGTTTTATTTGCGGTGACTCCGTAACCTTGAAATTCTCACCCAACTTGGCTTGTACCGTAGTCTTTAATTTTTCCATCTCCTCTTCTGTCTCACAATCCAGAATAACTGTTCCTTTGCTTCCTTTTCTTAACTTTGTTATTCCCACAGCCATGTTCTTGATATCTACTTTTTCTTTTATCATTTTTTTGTAGCTTCACTTTCCTGTTGCATCTTAGGTTTAATAATTATAATATTTTCATTTTTCTTCTCTTTCATTGCTTCACTATAGCTTCTTTGTGTTCTTTCAAGGGGAGCGTTAGCGCCTCCTTGTATCATTCTTCTAAAATCTTCCATCCACTCTCGTTTAATATTTCCCAATTCTTCTTGTACTACTTCCTTAATCAGCATCTTAACTTCTTTCTTGCATGCTACTTCATTTTTCATTTCTTTCACTGTTCTTACAATCCAATCTATTTTTACTTCAATACTCGAAGATTCACTCATACTTGTCGTTTTGCTTCCGCTTGGTGTTGTAATCGATCCCGCAGATCCTGTTGAACCCAGTCTATCTCTGGAGTTTCCCGATGATGATGTTGTCTTCTTCATGTCTGCTTCCTTATCACTTTCAATCATAAATTTCTCAAACGGACCTTGGCACGGCACATATTCATAGTTTTTATCATAAATTTTATGTTTACTTACACATCCCGGATGGTAAAAAAGTTTAACACATTTTTTACACGTCACTACTTGACTTTTTATTGCCTTCTTACATGCCGAGCATCGATATTCAACATATTCATCGTCCATACCGACCAAAATCGCTAATATCAGCGTGGCCGATCATTCACCTATATGTCCACCTACCACACGTCAGCACTTTTGTCACCTTTAATGTCTACCTGTCGAGACTTCAATGTTCCGTCCCGAGAAGAAAAAACACTTCGCTCACCAAACTGCATATCCCGGCTAGATAACACTCATGGTTAATCTCCGCCCATGCAGCTAAGACTTGAACAACTTTTTATCACTCTCCTTATCTATTTAACCATTTAATAATTAAAACTTTTACGGAGCGATGTTTGACACGTCCTCTCAATGGCAGAGAGAGAGAGAGAGAGAGAGAGAGAGAGAGAGAGAGAGAGAATGAGAATGTATATATTCGCATGTGTGTGTATGTCTGTAGCGATCAGGTGATCGCAGCAGGCGCCCAGCGTAAGCACCCGCGTCTGACGGTGAATCGCGCCACCCTTGCCTGCCTCTTGTATCCGACCCGTCATAAGTTAATTACTTCTTTTAATAATTCAAAAACTGAACGTCGGACGAAATTTTGCCAAAGGAAAAATCGTCTTAGAATTGACTCAAGAATGTGTCATTTCAAGGATAATAGGATTATTTTGGATCACCCATATATATATATATATATATATATATATATACAGGGTGTCAGGGAAATTTTAGCCCATACGAAGTAAAGAGGTAGATTGGCTCAAATTAAGAAGGAAGGACTTGTACTGTTTTGTGATATTCGTAATAATTAACGAAAAATTAATTAAAGAAGTTCGGCCAATGCGCGTGGCTAGAAGCATACGACGGCGAAGGCGGTCTGACTGTAACATAATGGCGGCGCGCGGCGAAGCGGTGATTGGGGAGAGGAGGAGCCTTCGCCACGCGCTTACACACTCATCGCTCCCCCCTCCCCAATCACCGCTTCGCCGCGCGCCGCCATTATGTTACAGTCAGACCGCCTTCGCCGTCGTGTGCTTCTAGCCACGCGCATTGGCCGATCTTCTTTAATTAATTTTTCGTTAATTATTGCGAATATCACAAAACAGTACAAGTCCTTCCTTCTTAATTTGAGCCAATCTACCTTCTTACTTCGTATGGGCTAAAATTTTCCTAACACCCTGTATATATACAGGGTGTCGCAGACCACCCGTATCAGACGAATATCTCAAAAACTGAGTGCGGCAGACAAAAATATTTCAGACAAAAGTTGTAAGGTTTCAAGTAACGCATTACACGGCGATATCAGTATGACCTTGAAGAGTGTTGTCAAGATCACGTGAAGGTCACCGTCAATTTCTTAATTGGAACCCCCTATTTTTTATTGCATATTCTTGTAGCTTATCCGGAGGGCTTTCCAAAACACTATAATTAAGTTAGTTTTCATTAAGTACTTTCCGAGTTATGAGGCTTGAAATCATTTCTTAATTTTACATAAACCGTAAAATATCTTGTAAAATATTCATTTTTCGATTATCTTACCTTAATACATTTATGTACAAAATAATGAGAGAAATCAATTGGTGTAAAGAAAACACATAGTTGTTTCGAAAAAAAATTGTAATTTGCAATTAACAATTACATATTTTTTCTTAAAACCCGGGGAAGGTAAACTCGGGGGTGGTGTGGCTCCACTCGCTCAAAGAAGGAAGAAGAAAAGGGGAGAGGAACCAAGTCCTCTCCTCCGGGAAGGGGGTTCGACAGTATCAACAGCCGTCGGATCCTAAGCGCGGAGGGGAGCCACAGCCAGGGGCCCTAAGTAGTAACAACAAGTTCCGGGTCTCTGCCTGCCCCTCCATACGCGCGGAAGGCCAGCGCTGAGGTTTTCGTCGTATACCGTTCGGTATACCGTCCGTCCAATAGGATGGACGGGAGTCCGACATATCCCTCGCCCTTCCCCAGGTGGTGGGGGTATGCCTAAAGCATTTCCTCAGCGTTACAAAAAAAAGTATAAATAATGGGAATATGACTCGGAATTTAACCACTCGCTATTTTGTTGCTCGAATCTCTCTTTCATTCTATTAGCGGCTTTGTATTTAATATTACACTTTACTAAAAGTGTTCCAACAGCTGTCCTCAAGCGAACCAGATCATCAGATCTCACATCCTTAATATTAATATCCTTTTTCGCCAAAATGTATTGTATACCCAAATATTTTTGACAGAAATTTAAAATTTGTTGTAGAATTATTTTTTTTGGTGAATTTGGGCATCTTTACAAATGATCTTTATAAAGTAGAGATAAAAGGAGAAATAGACAAACAAACTAAAACGATAGACAAAAAAGCTAGAGAACAGACAAAAAAGATAGAGAAAGTCGAATAATAAATTTAAGAACCACTAACTATAAGGAATATTCTCTTTTTAGTAACCTCAATCAAATAAATTTTATTTTTCAATCAAATCTTCAATCCTTCAAAGCTCCAAATCTTAAAATTTTGAAACAACTAATTTATTCTTTAGTCAAATGTATAATATATATTATACATTTGGAGTTATTTTGCTTACGAATTTAGACTCCCCTGGCGGGCCAACTAGACAAGGTTTCGACGTACTTGACAAATACTAGATGTATTCCGAACAAATTCTTGATTGAATAGACATAACTAGACAGATTTTGGACATATAGACGTCCAAATATAGTTCAGAACCAACATAAAACGTCCAGCTCTTGAATAGGCAGTCTAGATTTTGTCCGTCTAGATTTTGTCGAAGAACAAATGTGTCTAGATTATGGCCAAATTCGGTCCAGGTCATTTAACACTGGATAAAATTCGTCTAAACTTTGTCCAAGACTTGTTAAGAAAATTACTGTCTACACCCTGCACAAAACTGGTTCAGATTATCCATCATTTTTTGGCAGAAATCTGTCTAGATTTTATCTAAAACTTGTTTAGAAAACTAGCGTCTACATTCTATTCAAAACTGGTTTATATCGTCGAACACCTTAAGAAAGATGTCTAGATTTTATTCCGGACTTGTCCAAGCTATTGCATTAATGAATGCAGTTCGCTGTGATTCACATGTATGTACACACGCATTTTTACACACGCACACACACACACACACACACACACACACACACACACACACACACACACACACACACACACGCACGCACGCACACCAAAGAGAAATTTTGAAAGTTTAAGGAATAAAGAAAGCATTAAAATTCTTAAATATTTTATAATTTTATATTATTATATTTATATTATATTTATATTATTATATTATATAAACAAATAATTAAAAGACAAAAATAGAAATATTTTTTATAATTCAAATTATTTTATTATAAGCTTAATCAATTTGACAATGATTTGCTACTGGCGCTAGATATATTTCATCTTGTACTGTAAGAGATACAGCCGGACATCGAATGTTCTCAATTAATAAAAAATGCAGTTCATCACCCGGCTTTAAGTTTACAATATGCCTTGCTATTTGTATTGACTGTTCTACTTCATGTTCTAGCACAAATGCTCCACAGATCTCCCTGTTCTCGTGATTGAAGTTCACAAATCGTAAAATAGAGCAAAATGTTTCCTCCCAAGTATAAATTATACTATCATTAGAAAGACTATTAGGATTTGTAAATTCTATAGAAGTATATAAGGTACACTATTATATAATATTTTATGATATACTGACAAAAATTCGCAATGATAATTCGCAATACCCATCCGATTTAACACAATATTTTCCTCTACTGAAGGTTCTCTGGTAATCTGTTTCCCTAAAAAGTAGATATCGCCAACCTGATATGTCACTTGTTTTCTTGTACTAGTTAAGAGAGTTTCTAATTGTGATTTTACCGCACCGGATAAGTCTCCAGTCAGCAAAGTCTGTTCAAACAGATTTTGTCAATTTCTGCTACAAATTTTTGTCGATAGTAAGATTGCAGATTGTATAAAAAATTTGTTATATCAAATAATGATAACAGAATGTCAGCAGAAATGTTACAAAACCTGCTGACATAATTTGATAGCAGAAACTGAACAGGATTTGTTTAAAATTATCATAGCAGATTGGTGGCAGAAATCGAGCAAGATCTGCGCAACACAGTTTGATATCAGATTAGTTGCAGAAACCGAGCAGGATCTGCGCAATAAAATTTGATATCAAATTCTCGGCAGATATCGAGTAGAGCCTGCTGATATAACTGACGGCAGATTGATGGCAGAAATTGAACAGGATCTGTGCGACGCAATTTGACAACAGATTGTCGGCAGAAACCGAGCAGGATCTGCGCAATGAAATTTGATGTCAAATTATCGAACAGAAATCGAGTAAAGCCAGCAGATATAACTGACGGCAAATTGATAGCAGAAATTTAACAGGATCTGTGAGGCGCAATTTGATAGTAAATTGATAACAAAAATCGAGCAGAATCTGCGCACACAATCTCTGGTAGCAGATTGACGGCAGAAACGGAACAGAGTTGAGAATGATTCAATAGTTCCTTCACTTACCGCTACGTGAGCTGTACTTTCTCGTAATCTAATTTCTGTCAGAAATATATATAAAGTCGCGAATATGAATAAAAGACTAAAAATATAGTAATTATCATTTTAATTTTTATCACTTTAATTTCTGATATCTGATACAAGCAGATGAGATTCAGAATATTAAACTGATTGGAATCAATATGATAAATGGAAAATTATTCATGTACTGCCTATTTGAGGCATAAAGCAAGAATTTAATTCTAAATAAATTACATCTCCAGTTTTACAAGTTACATTTACTTTTATCATTTACTTTATTATTAATTTAATTAAATTAAATTAGTCCTTCGCTATATGAGATATAACTACAATATAACATATATTACATTAACATATATTACGATATAACATATGACATATGTCATTTTAGAAGAAAATTGTAATTGTAATTACTTGCCGATAATATTCTTATTTAGCACTTGTAATAATCAATTTTGTTGCATTTATATAATATTAATAAAAGTAAGCGCAAATCTTGTGCAGTTTCTGCTGTCAATTTGCCATCAGGTTGCATGCGCAGATTCTGCTCGGTTTCTGCTGGCAATCTAACATCAAATTGCATCGCGCAGATCCTGCTCGGTTTCTGCCGACAGTTTGTTGACAGGTTATGTTTTACAGACTCTGTCGCCAAAACAAAAGCTTAATGCGGACACAGATGGCTACGGTTCTGGTATGGGATTCTGATCGAATTTGCTGCCAATCTGCTGCCAACCTGCTAACATTTTGCTTACTGGGTCAATATTACTGTATAAAGCATGGTGCACTAACCATTGAATTAGGTGGCGATGAATAATTTGCTCAGTAGCATTTTGAGGTGATGTAACATGCATCCTAATACACTTGTTATTCCATGACTCAAAATTGAAAGTGGAATACACCCATAGAGGGCCCCAGTTGCGAACACAAGTAGTGAAATGAAGAAGAAGATGCACATTGTAATACATATGTTGGATACCAAAATATTCTTCAAACAATGTTACATATTTAAGCAGACAATTTTCAGCCACATTCATTTCATATCGAGTAATTTCATCTTGAGATAAGAGGAAAGTTCCAAACGAGAGCATAGCTAAGTGGTTTATATATTTATGAGGGATTAAGCACGTAAGACATGGTATACTATAATAAAAATGCCAATTTCGCCATTCTGATCCCTTCCATTGAGCTCTGCGTTTAATATCTTGGGGTTTCCTTGCTATGCCAGTAGGTGTTTTGATAGTCCTCATTCTTGCATTAATAATTCTTATTTTTTCTTCAGCTGAAAGAGCTCCAATACCAGGCTTCGAAAGTAATTCCGTATGATGCTGTGCATTACCTTCATGTACTGCATGCAGGTCATCAACAGCTGATCCAGAAAGCAAGCCATAATGATGTAAATTCATCAGTGCTGCTGGATCTTTGACTCCCTTCACAGGTGTACCGATGTGATAAGCAGCTATCATATTTTGCAAAATGCTCTCATTAGTTCGCAATTGTGGGACATTCATCTCAGGATTAGGCAATATAGGATATCGGATTCCTCTATTAACAGAAACTCCCAAAATATCACAAAATGTACAACCAAAATAACCATTATATTGAGTCATGTTTAACAATTTCCATCTTTCTTTTGAGTCAACACAGTGACAAGTAGGAATAAATCTGCTGGGGACAGTATGAACATTATCTGCTTTCCACTCTACTCCCACTGAACTGAGATAGTTGGCTTCTTCCACAAAAGGTTTAAGAAATACATTCATGATTGGGTTTATTGTATCCACCCAGACACCAGCAAGGAAAAGATACTTTTGTCGAAGATTTGGTGGAAGTTCATTAATTCTTATATATATAGGCAAAGCCTCCAATTTTGCACCTTTAGTAATTTTTACACCGTCAAGATTAAAAACATATGTGTAGTCGTACTCTGATCGCACAATACCATTTTGTAATAGTTTATTGTATTCTTGTCCATCAAAAATATCTTGCAAAGAATTAGGATTATGCTTTTTTCTTGATTGACGATACTTTAGTTTATCAGAAATTCCTCAGAAATAGTAAGAAACTGCTGAAATTGTTTCTTTAAATCTAAGGTAATGAAATATTTAACATTGTTTTTTGTTCTTCTGTTTCCACATTCACAAACAACTTGATAATTTAATTGTTCTCTGAGTCCCAAGTAATTCAAGCATTTGTTACAGTATGCATGATATCGTATCATTGTTGAATCTCTACGTATAGTTTTCCATAACTCTTTTTTTGATTTTGGTAAACATTTTATATCGACAAGAGCATTTTGTGACTGAAGATGGCGAACAATATTTTCATAGGTCCAGCTGTGACGAACACTCAAAGCCAGAGTAAGTACAAGTATATCCCTTACTCGGACATCATTAGACAATTGTAGAGAAGTATCCAATCTTGAGTGATCAAGACTTAAAAAGTTGGGTATATTATCAGCATAGTTGTTCTCTTGACCATTGTCTGTTTCATGTTCACTGCATTCAACACTCGCATCATCGCACTGAAAAGAAAACAGACATGAAGTTGATGCACAAAGATATATTAATATGCCTTAATATATGAAGTTTCACCAAACATTGACAAATTGAAATGGATATTTAGATATTCTTGCATTATCATTATTGATAAAAAATATATTATAATTTTATATAAAAATATTATTTATATACTGTGACGTTGCCGTCCCGACGCGCGTCCATCCGCCCCGGAAATCTTTACGGGGCGCGAGCCGAGCGGCCGCGCCAGAAAGAAATAGCGAGAGCCGTATCGAAATCCCCGGAGAGACGAGTTCTTGTCATGTTTCGCGCCATTATTGACTTATTTTTTTGTATCATTTTTGTACGTCGGGCAACCCGCCGGAGGGAAACCGGAAGAGGAAGAAGAGGGATTCTTTTGCGACAACCAACACGGCGCTCACGGATTTCGAGCCGAGAACAGAGACAACGCCGGAGAATCAGGACAGCGCAGAGTCGCGAGAGGATTTCGCCCCCTGCAAATAAAGAAAGGAAAGCAGTATAGAAACAGCTGTCTTGAGCCGAAATGACCGGTCCGGATCGGCGCCACCCTCAGAGGAAGGAGGATGAAAAATCTACCTCCTGAAGACCACAGATAGCAGGGTCGCCACCAATTACGAACTTTAAATTATCGGGGGCGTTACGGCCCCCGATACGGCGTTGTCACGGGGCGCATTGATACCTCGCGTGTCGCGGCGCTATTGGCCGTGAATCCGCGCACCCCTGCGCGCAGAATTGACGCCGCTATCGACCCTGGATCGCGAGATCCAGGGAATCACTCTGGCGCGGGCGCTCTCAGCCGATAGTCGATTGGTAAATTGTCGTTGTCGTTGTCGTAAGTGTGTCGCCGCCAAGGTCCGAACGAGAGGACGAGCCGAGGATCATCCCCTGTTCACGGGAGCGAGTATCGGTGAGGTTGCCCATCGCTAATTTGTAAGCCACGTACGCGATTCCGTCCGCGGACCGGCCGCTCTGTCGCCGTCGCCATTTTCGTGTTTCGTTGTTGCTCGGGCTTTGTACCGAGTTCGCGATTTTCGTGTATTTCGGGCGACTGGAGACAAGCGACCGAGGCATCAAGGACGATCGTAACGTCGGCCGTAGCTGATAAGGAACCGTTCATCTCTCTCCGGGATTCGGGGTGTCGTAAAACGCGTAGTGACCGGCTCTCGTATATCGACCACGTGCGCGGTAAATCGCGGGGAATGCGTTCGCTATCCGTGCTGTCGAGAAGAGTTGTCGAAGCCGCGTAAGACATCCCCGCAATCGATCTTCGGGCAATTTTCGTTAATAACACAGGCACACAAAAAGAAAAATATTTCATGAACCAGAGGGTAGACCCCACTATTCTTAGGTTTTTGGGGTCGCTGAAACAGAATATGACCATAAAAAATGATTTCAATTGCCCGTTTTCCCGCTAGCACCCCCATACCACCCCCTGACGGGGGTTAAATGTAAAATTTTCGTAAAAAATTAAGATGTATATGTATTTCTATGTTTTTTGGGGACGCTGAAACCGAAAATGATAACAAAAAATGAATTTAACCCCTCTCTTACCCGCTAGCACCCCCTTACCACCCCCCGAAGGGGGTTGAATTTTTAATTTTTGTACAAAATTAAGATGTATGTGTATTTCTATGTTTTTTGGGACGCTAAAACCGAATTATGATTTCTGTCCTAATCATAACCGTATTTATTTTACCTTTTGATATTTTTAACTTATCACCTTATTCTAGACAAGATATTTAAATTTCGTTTTCCGTGTGCATTTTGTTTTTTCTTTGATTTTAATGTTTTTGCTCTTCACCGACCAGTCTTATTTACGTTTAAAAGATAGTAGAACCAAATTATAAATACATCTAAGAGCTGATATTTCTGATCGGTGAAGTATTGACGTTTACAACATAGGAGCTGGAGGTACTCTTAGACTTGTCTAATTAACAGGTAATTGACTTTGGATCGATGTAATTTTGAGCGTTGAGCCCATGAAAACTTTGATTCTCCTCTTTTTTCTAAAAGCGTTAGCGCAATTCACCGAGAGCCAACTTTCATATGGATCCTGCTAGGTTCTTTTAAATGATTGTGAGGGAGTGTAAGGGGGTAATCGAGTGAGTGGATATCATTTTGTAGTCATTTTCGATTTCAGTATCCCAAAAAACATAGAAATACACATACATCTTAATTTTGTATAAAAATTTAAAATTCAACCTCCTTCAGGGGGTGGTAAGGGGGTGCTAGCGGGTAAGAGAGGGGTTAAATTCATTTTTTGTTATCATTTTCGGTTTCAGCGTCCCAAAAAACATAGAAATACATATACATCTTAATTTTTTACGAAAATTTTACATTTAACCCCCGTCAGGGGGTGGTAAGGGGGTGCTAGCGGGAAAACGGGCAATTGAAATCATTTTTTATGGTCATATTCGGTTTCAGCGACCCCAAAAACCTAAGAATAGTGGGGTCTACCCTCTGGTTCATGAAATATTCTTTTTTTGTGTGCCTGTGTAATTAGCGTGTATGTGAGCGTGTGACCGTGTGCGTGTGACGACGTGGCAAAAGTCGTGCTGTCTTTGTCGCGCTTGTTGCTTGTATGAATCGCGCATATTGTAAGGTATTTGTCGTACGTTTGAGTGTGTCGCGGTGCATAATAGATTACAGCGAATTAAGAAAGTGTCGAAATTCGAGGGTTTCGCGTAGATAGAAAGCGTTACGCCGAAAAGAAGTGAAGTGGCGTCCGACGGCTATCGAATTTCGATCGAATCGAACGCGCTCGTCGCAAGCGAGATTTTTCGTCTTCGCAAATTGCTTGATTACTATCGCTCAATTATTAAGCCTCATTTCAAACATAGTGCTGTCGATTAAAAGAGCGAGTAACAAAGGGAATAGATCTGTTAAATGAGTCATCGATGAGATTGTCGAAATTGTCGTTACGTTTCGAAACGCCGTTCGGCTTCGCGAAGTCCGGTCATAAAATCGGGTCCGGAAAAACTACAAATATCAAAGCTTTCTTATGGTCTCGATTTCGTATCGTTATTGTTATCACCGCTGTCGAAGAAGTATCTGTTGTACGTTATTTCAAATCTTCGAAATTATGTCAACCGCAGTTATATTTCGATAATTCAGTCCCGCTAATTTATGTCATTATTATTATTTCTTTCTGGAACTCGTTATTTCTTTTACTTTATATTCTTTTCTATTATACTTCATTTATTTAAATAAATTTGTTATATTATCTTTTCTATTAGATTCGCGTAATTTATTTGAGCGTTCGTTTGTCGTGAGCGTTAAATCCCGTCGTGTTCGTCAATTTTCGTAATCACCGACCGCCTCGCATAAAATAATTCAATATCCTTTTCAACGGACCCTGCTCCTCTACCGTTAGGTGAGCTAGTCGGCCCGTGGCGAAACAGGCTAACGTTTTTCGCGTTATTCTGACGATTTTGCGAATTGATACGTGAAAGACCGTATCTGGCGCCCAACTTCGAGATCTCGAGACGGCCTTCGCTTCGCCGCGGCTCGCGCGAGAACACCCTCCATCTTAGTTCCTCCGAGCGCGAGTATCTCTATCCGCCTTGTGTTTTTTTTTGATGGCGTTTTCGCTCCCCCTTTTTCATCCTCCTCTCCAACACCCGAGGAGGATTGAAAAATCAAAAATAAAAAGCGTCGCAATACATATATATATATATATACAGGGTGATCCTGAAAAACGATATGTCTGTTAAATGACGTATTCCTGACACCATTCTAAGACAATTTTTCCTTTACCAAAATTTGATTTGAAGCGTAGTTTTTGAATTATAAGCAAAAATAGTTAGTAAATCACGCGTCGAGTACAGAAGGCAGGCAGGAGCGGCGCGGCGTGCCGCGAGCGCGGGCGCAGCTGACCGCCCGACGGGTGATTACCACCGCACGAGTCGCTAACTATTTTATCTTATAACATAAAATTATGCTTTAAATAAAATTTTGGTAAAGAAGAAAATGTCTTAGAATTACGTCAGAAATACGTGTTCCTTAAAATAACGTTATTTTAATAATGAAAAGTTGTTCCGGATCGCCGGCCGTCCGACGTTGCAATCAGCTGATTGCTACACGCGATGTGTGTATGGCGGAGTGTGTGCGTAAGAGAGAGAAAGAGAGAGAGAGAGAGAGAGAGAGAGGGAGGGTAGGAGGGACAGACATTCATACACACGCACGCACTTTTTTTCTCGCTCTCTTTCTCTCTTTTACGCAACACTCATACACTCTCTCATTCAGTCTCTCACTCACACTCTTTCGGTCACTCACTCACTCACTCACCTGCTTACTCACTTGCTCACTCACCTTGTAGCAGCGTAGCGAATCTTCATGCTATGTATTGTTGTTATCTGCTGCACGATTATGATTGCTAGAGATGCGCCACACATCGAAATTTTTTTCGATTATTAGTCTCACACTCGATTGACACAATACACATTACACGATAACGA
>JALHBL010000313.1:0-77111 GCA_023638675.1 Camponotus pennsylvanicus | reverse complement strand
TAAGGGGTTACATCTATATGAAAATTTTTTTCCAGGCAAATTTTTTTTATTGGCTAAAGGGATGTAAAAACATCCCAAAAATGATACCCAATAGCAATTATGGTCAAAAAAATTTTTAAATGATCCTCAGAGCTAAATTTCTGAATCAATCTCAGATACTCCGAAATGCCTTTGAGCGCTTGGCGTGTCTATAGTAGCAGTTTGGGGTTGTTTAGCTCTCAGTCAGTATTTTTAATAGAAGTTAGAAATCTTAGAATTACTCACACACAGTATAGATGGCGGTAGCTTACTACAGGTGTACTAAAATTAAATTGAGTGGCCCGTCTCCAGCTATATAATCAAAACAAACAGATGCTACTTGCACAGCATGTGTTGTTTGTGTACGGTTGATGTTTTTAGTGTACAAGTGCATTTTTTTTTGTCAAAATGAGTAAAGTAGTGTATAGTGGCAAGAAAGGTAGTAAAACTGCCGCGTGAAAGCCGCGAACCGCTCATCGTCGAAAACGAGAAAAGACGCTAGGCAGGACATAAAATCCTCAAGGAAAGAAGCTGAGGACCAAAATTTTAACTTGGAAGGGATACTTTATGGTCCTGGGATAGCGGAGTAAAGATAAAAAAATCAGCAAGCTCCTATTTTGAATTTTTAATGTAGTAAATCTATTTCAAAACTTTGAACGCGTTTTTCTCGAAACCATGTTTTTCGAATTGGCAAGATGAATAACTTTTGCAATTTTCATTCGATCGACTTGAAATTCGAACTGTAGCTTCTTAGATATATTTTAAAGAGAAGTACACACGATTTTAATGATTGATTAACAATTACGTTTTTTATAAACGTTTAAACATCAATTTTTTGTTAAAAAACGAAAACAAAAATTCAAATTCATGTCTATTTGCGAACAATTAATTTTTTTTAATAATCATGTGTACTTCTCTGACAAATTTAGTGTACATTATGAAAAAAATTTTTATTTTGTCCTAGGTGCAGATGGAAAAATGTTATTCATCTTGCCGCAGACCTCCTTCAGAAAAAGACACTCTACTTTAACCGTCTGTACTGCCGCCATTTTGGAAAAGAATTAAAAAAAAAAATTTTTTTGTACACCTCATTATATGTATAATAAACCCTTAAAACTACATTTTGATTGTTTTATTGCTTCATGAAAAAAAAAATCCCCGAAAAAAGGTCTATTTTAAGAGCCGTCTGATAGATGTAACCCCTTAATGCTTTTCCATAATTTGTAATCGGTATATTGATCAGCAGTCACAGCTTTAAGATAAGAGTTTATGGTTTCATTCTTGATTTTTTGCAATTCCCTCCTTAATTGCTACGCTAGGTGGATATATCTATTTTTATCCTCAGGGGCTTTAGAGTACTGCCATTTTCCTGGCTTTTCTTTTTTCAGCGACAAGTTTCCTAATTTCCTTTGGATAGTTGTTACCAGTGGATTGCCTCTTAATCTCGGGTGTATTATTCCAAGCTGCCTGTTGAATATCTTTAGTAAATCTTTACACTTCTTGATCCTGTTGATCCCTGGTTTCAATGGTACTTTTAGGTTTATTATATTGCTTAGCTCCTCTTAAAATCCTCCCAAGTTATCTGTCTATTTGTCAGCGTAGGATTTTCTGCTTTCAGTATTACTCTCCCACTCAAGGTGAGCAGTACTGAGGAGTGGTTCGAACACAAGTCGTATCCTTTCTCAATTTTAATATAAGTCATTGGAAGTTTTCTGGATATAGAAAAATCCAGTAAGTTAGGGACTTTATTAATATCCAATGGCCAGTACGTCGGTTCGCCTGTAGAATGCCAGTTGCACCCATGCTTCTTTATCGCTTCCATCAGTTCTTTACCTTTAGTGGTTGTAATTCTAGAATCCCATATGGAATTCGTTGCATTATAACCGCCTCCGATAATAAATTTCTCCCCTAAACTTCGCAAATACCTAAAATATATATAATCCATTTTCTTTAGATTACTTCGTAGAGGACAATATACTGGGTGAGCCATTTTAATCCGCCCACGGGAATATCTCCTCAGGTAGGGGCGATAGCGGAAAATGTCTCAGACAAAAGTTGTATGGCTTGAAGGGGGCCATAGGATGGTGTCATTGGTTTGACCTTACAATGTCGTTTGAAGATCACGTGAAGGTCACCTTGAATTTTTTAAAAGGAACCCCCTATTTTTTATTACTTATTCTTGTAGCTTATCTCGAGAGCTTTCCAATACACTATAATAAAGTATTTCTTCATTGAGTACTTTTCGAGTTATGAGGCTTGAAATGATTTCTTAATTTTACATAAACATGTAGTAAAATGTTCATTTTTCGATTATCTTACCTTAATACTTTTATGTACAAAATAATGAGAGGAATCATTTGGTCTAAAGAAAAAGCATAGTTGTTTTTAAGAAAAAATATGTAATTGTTACTTGCAAATTACATATTTTTTTGTTAGAAACAACTGTGTTTTTTCTTTACACCAATTGATTCCTCTCATTATTTTGTACGTAAAAGTATTAAGGTAAGATAATCGAAAAATGAATATTTTACTAGATGTTTAAGCGAATTATGCAGCCAATATATATCATCATGCGCTGCTATTCTTCTTTTGTCTTCATATTTCTTCATCCTATACATATGTACAGTTTTAATTATTATTATCATGTAACATGTAACACAAAATATAATAATAATAAACAATAAAAATTACATTATAAACAATAATAATTACATTACTTACCACGCGACTTCAATATGCTTTGCATTTTTCCAAGTATTTCTGTAATCTTCCAAGTATTCTGTAATCTTTTTAATTAATAAATGTATCACCAAAGGAACAAAAAGAGAAAGAAAGAAACAGAGAGAGATCATAATAATAATATTTACATTTAAATATATAATAATTATGGTTATGCAGCAAATATATAAACTTCTGTATAACTATAATTATAATTATGTAGACAAATATATAAATTTATGTGTAATAAATATAATTATTCAGAAAATTATCCATATTTATAAATATAATACATATCAATTGTATACAATTATCTTATATATGTATAGTTATTTAAATAGTTATTATTATCTTATATATGTATAGTTATTTAAATAGTTATTTTAATAGTAATATATATTTGTAATTTATATATTTGTGTAGTCATAATAATAAATAATACAACAATAATATAACATAATGAGAGAAAGAATCTTCTGCATAGCCACATAATTATGATTATATAGTATTTCTGCAATCATAGAAGTTTATATATTTGCTGCGTAGCCAAGAATGATTGTAGAAATATCATATAATCATAATTATATGGCTACGCAGAAGATTTTCTCTCATATTATGTTATATTATTTATTATTATGACTATGCTGCAAATATAAAAATAATTATTATTAATGATAGAAAGAGAGAAAAGCTTACCTGTTTAGGAATATTTTCTTCCGATATATCCATATTATCCATGTTTTTCTGTTAAATCACTACTTCACAATTATAACACAATTATTATAACACATTATTATTATTACTATTGACAACAATTTATTGATAATTGTCAACAATAACAATAATTTGACATATAAGGTTATGTCAATTATTATTCCCGCTACTTCGACATGTCTCCAACTCAAGTTACTATATTTCCTTATACGGATGCTTAGAACGAATCTTATTGGTGAATCATTTTTGCTTCTTAGTTCCGCTCGCAGCCAATGAGAGAACGTATAGACGAAATAATATTGTTTTTCCGATTTTTATTAATAGAATAAAGAATGATAATTATATGTTCTAAACCATCCTTGGTTGATAAAAAAACTGATGTGCAAAAGATGACACCGAACTATATTATTGTTATCGAGAATAGCGACCAGAACCGATCCGAGCTCGGTAAAACGCATACTTCCTCCGTCTTTTGCCAACCGTAGGTTGGCAGCAGTCGCGAGTAAAAAATGGTCCATCATCAATGTGACTTTATGTTTTTAATATTATTGATAAAGGATATCGGACAATAATATATCATTTCGCAATAGGCACAAAACCAAACAGAAAGACTGCAATGACTACAATAATCTGGGGGCACATTGCCCCGAAAAGTTCTATTCATTATCCATAACATGCTTTAACATGACACGTCCCGTTACATCCATTGTTTTCGCGGGGTCAAAGATAGAAATGCCATATATGTACAGAATATTTTAAAACTACCATACTTTCTCTTAATGACAGATTCTTTAGAACATTTCATGACGAAAATCCAATACAAAAATGTCGAAGCTATAAATATTTTTGTATACAAAACAGTTTTGAAAGAAACTGATTTTGAAAAAGTGAATTTTTATTCTGTTTCTGTCTTACAGAACAATTTTAATATATAGTTTGTATATATACAGAATTTTCTTAAGTTACCTATTTTTTTTAACATAATGATAAAGTCACATAAAGATTTGCAAAAAAAATTATTATACAAATAACGGGGGCGCCCCATTTGACCACGTTAATATTGACCACGATGATATTGACCACGTTGATATTGATCATGGTGATGTTGACCACGGTGATATTGACCACAGTCCCGATTGACCATAGTCCCGATTGACCACAGTCCCAATTGACCACGGTGATATTGACCACTGTGATCTTCATTTAATATTACCACTTTTACCCTATTTACCACTATATTGACTACGTTGATATTGACGACGTTGCGATTGACCACAATCCCGATTGACCACAGTTGATATTGACTACGGTTGATATTGACCACAGTCCCGATTGACCACGGTGATATTGATACACAGTAATATTGACCACGGTGATATTGATCACGGTGACATTGACCACGGTGATATTGACCACGTTGCGATTGTCCACCTTACCTACCGGCGGGGTGGTTGCGGGAGGGGGGCCAAAGGCCCCCTTGCGCGCGCGCGCGTGTGTGTGTACATATGTGGTCAATATCACCGTGGTCAATCGGGACTGTGGTCAATCGGGACTGTGGTCAATCGCAACGTAGTGAATATCAACGTGGTCAATATCACCGTGGTCAATATCACCGTGGTCAATATCACCGTGGTCAATATTAACATGGTCAAACGGATCCCACTCACAAATAACTGTACGTTACCTAATTGTATGTAATTTATTATATAATGTGTATTAGAAAATTTAAAAAAAAATCTATTAAAAGAAATAGAAATAGAAATAAAAATAGAAATTATAACTGTAGAGATTCTGTTATTTCAAAATATTTCGTAAATATAAAATTTCATCAAAACATCTAGTGAATGCAAAATTTCACAGTTTTTTTAGGCGAAGACAAAAGAGTTTTTTATATTTCAAAATTTATTTATATAATATTCTAATTAATTTTCATAAATAATTATATCTTCCGGAACTAATATGACCGTACGTTTTTGAAATTTTCTGTTCAAATTTTATGATTTTTATACGTATATAGCACATGCAATCAAATTTATCTATTTGAAGATTAAATAAAGATTAAATATTACTTTATTCTAAATTTTGTATCAGTTTTTATTTTCACCTTAATGGCATGTGTAGAATCTAAATATCTCTACAATACAATTACAATACAGTTATAACTATATTTACTTTCCACTTGATTTCTCATTCAAACATGATATAAAATAACAAATTTAAATGGTGCGAGATTATTGCAGCAAATGCATCTCGATATCACGTTGTATTTATGTGCGCAGATTACTATTTATTACTATTGTGATAATTACAATTTGATTAAAGAAAAGAGGAAGAGGTTATTTAGCAGATTTTACCTTCGATAGAATTAAAAAAAAAATTTTTTTATATTGTATGATCATTAGAAATAACCATTAGATGAAAAAAAATTCGAACCATAAGACCAATTATTAGTTAATTATTAGTTTGTCACTATTATTAGTTTATTACCATTAATTATTAGTATATCATTATGATAGTTAAGCTATCATAATGACGTCATTATTAGCTTAGCTTAGCTATCATAGTACATTATTAAAGTCTTTAGATGTTATCTTGCTACCTGGGTATCATCTTCAAGATAAAGATAAATACAGTTCATAATGAAAAAAGATAATTTTTTTATTATTCTTAACACATGTAGGTGACCATAATAAATAGTGATTATATATATGTATAGGACATTAGTTACAGACTAAAGTTGCTACCGGCTATGAACTAGAGCTGTTACTTTTGATAACTTCGAAGATTCGAAGCTTCGAAGTTAACTTCGAAGCTTCGAAATTACATTTATGCAAATGCGAATTTATATAAAAAATG
Source organism: Camponotus pennsylvanicus (assembly GCA_023638675.1). Taxonomy (NCBI): domain Eukaryota; kingdom Metazoa; phylum Arthropoda; class Insecta; order Hymenoptera; family Formicidae; genus Camponotus; species Camponotus pennsylvanicus. The sequence continues at coordinate 70,805 of JALHBL010000313.1, read as the reverse complement.
ATGAAAATATTCTGAATAAATGTGAGTTAATTAACATATATGCTCACACACACAAAATTATTCTTGAATTATAATTTTGAAATATTAAGAAATAAATGCTCTTTGAGACTTTTTACCCACTCTGTATGTATTTATTAATGTTTCCTTTTGCCTCTTTAACAATTTTTTAACTTAAAATTTTATAAATTTTTCATATATTCTTATTTTTATAAAATTTTTAATATAAAGTCCTTAGACGTCTCCGGTGTCAAAGATTGACCTCGTTTCGGACATTCTCTAGCCAAGTGTTCCGTCGATCCGCGCACATAACATGTTTTCTTCATCGGTGCCCGCTTGCATTGCGGCGCGATGTGTCCTATCTCCAAACATTTGTAACATTTGATCGGCTTTCCCTTGGTCAACGGCATCTCCATCTTTCCGCTTATCGTTCTCGTCCCATTTTTCCTCGTTCCAGCGTCACTCGATCTCTTATAGTCAAGTTGGACCTTCTCAAATACTTTCAAAATTCGGCTCCTGTTTGGTAATTCATCATGCGAGCCTGATCCTGCAATCGCTGATCACACCCTCGATAATATAATCTAGGATCTCGTCCCCTGCAATCGGTATCCAATTGGCAAGAATCATTTTGTCGTAGTAGTAGTCGCAAAATGGCTCTCCTCTCCTCCCACGCTTTCGGATTATTCTCAATTAATCGTTTAATTAATTCGCTTTTTGTTCCATATGTGGCTAGTCCCCGCTCGCGAAGAGTCTCCTTCAACTTAACCACGGTAAATTCGCCTCCAAATTCCACACCCGGTCTGTTACTCAGTGTCTCTTGTGAAAGGTTAAATAGTACACTGTCACGCAACTCGCGTTCACGCGGAACTCGACATTAACGACCGCATAAGAGAAGTACATAAGAGTTTATCACACCAGAAACAATTCTATGTCCACACTCGCGCGCTTTCAACATCAAATTCGCATCGTAACAATTAAAAGGGCTTATCTCTTTTAAGGCAATTTGTAAAGACGCTCGAATCCCACTTCTGATAGACTGTAATCGGCGAAATGTGAATCGTTAGATTGATCTCAGTCACGAGCTATTATCGCGCGGAATAAATGTTCGTTACTTGTCTTGAGGCGAAATGTGAATGCCACGTCTTCTGTTCGGTCTTAGCGGGCTGCCCCTGTCTCAAGACGAGACAAGGTGCCTTCGATCAAAACAAACGGTCAATACAGTGAAAAGAAAAGTTCTCTACCATATTGCAAAATTCGCAATAATTATTAAGTTTTAGGCAAAAATGTCTCAGCGCATGAGAAGCGATCTGTCTACCGCTTCTTATACTCTGAGACATTTTTGCCTATAACTTAATAATTATTGCGAATTTTGCAATATGGTAGAGAACTTTTCTTTTCAGTTTGATCCAATCTATCACCACTTTTCGTTTGATCACTTAATAATCACACACTACAAGCGGTTTACCGCTTCTCATGCGCCGGGACATTTTTGCTTATTACTTAATAATTATTGCGAATTTTGCAAAATGGTAAAGGACTTTTCTTCTTAGTTTGACCCAATCTATCATCACTTTTTGTTTGGTCCCTCACGAATCGGACACCCTGTATATTGTATATGTTAGGCTCAAAGACCGAAAACGTTCACTGAGCGAAAAAACCGATCACAACGCGTTCTGACTTTTCAAATTCAGCCACAACGCGAAATTTGTGTTGTGGCACTTTCAAAAACGCTCATAACGCGTTTTGGCATATTCAAAAAGGCCACAAAGCGAAATTCGTGTTGAGGTTCTTGTGATAACCGACCGAAACGCGTTCTGGCAATGTGAAAATGCCACAACGCGTTGTGGACGCCTATTGATGCAGCCATGACGCGATGTAAGACAAATGCAATCTATCAACGGCCGACGGATTCATGTACATTCTTGTTCATCATTTCATTTAGCGTATTTCTAGAGTGTGGACGTTGTTGTTTTGCGTGCTAATCATGTCTGATAAAAAGAAGATTTTTTATGATAAATTGAGTGAGTTGAAGAAGACAAGCACTGATCGGAGTGTTTTTATCGATAACGAGCGGTACGAAATATTACTTTAAGAAGTAAAAGAAGCTCAGTTACTTCGAAAAAATAAGCAATCGCTATCGTCAAAGCAGTATCGTCGTATAAAGCGATACGATATTTTAAAACTTGGTGATACTGAAAAACTGATTGAAAGTGGTTCTGAAGGCATGGACGATTCTAAAATTCGCTATTTCTGTAAGGCGGATGAGCTATTTGATGTATTAGAGGCAGCACATCTCAACGTGGGACATAAAAGAACAAGAGGTAAGTACATTTTTGAAATTTGATTAGATTTGATACATACTTACGTTATGTTACAAATTCCAAGATGTTTTTGGCACAATATCGATATCGCGAAGTATATTTAGACATGTTAGATATGATAGTAGTTAATAAAGTTTTTAGTTTCATAGTCAATAAATAATTAATAATTTGTATTTGTCTAATATTTTTCTATATTATTTTTATTTATGTTTCAGTTATGGAAGCTGAACTAAAAAAGAAGTATTGTAATGTTACTCGTCAAATAATAAATCTTTTTCTGTCTTTGTGTGAACAGTGTCAATTGAAGAAAAAGATACCAAAACATGGATTAGTTGTACAACCTATTTTATCTGACTACATGAACTCTCGATGTCAAGTGGACTTGATTGATATGCAGTCGGAGCCAGATAAAGATTACCGATTCATTATGAATTATCAAGATCATTTAACCAAATTCACAATTCTTCGTCCTCTTAAGACAAAAACTGCCGAGGAAGTGGCCTACCAACTCATGGACATATTTTGTTTATTCGGTGCTCCATGTATACTTCAAAGCGACAATGGTCGTGAATTCGTAAATAAAATAATTAAAAGTTTGGCCAATATGTGGCCTGGAATGAAACTTGTTAATGGCAAACCGCGACATTCTCAGAGTCAGGGTTCGGTTGAAAGGTCGAACCAAGATATTCGTGACATGCTGGTAGCGTGGATGGCTGACAATAATACGGAAAAATGGTCTGAAGGACTCCGATTTATTCAAAGTAAGAAGAATCGAGCTCTTCATTCGGTAATTAAGACAAGTCCTTATGAGACTATGTTTGGATCAGCGCAAAAGATCGGACTTGCGGATTCCTCTCTTTCCAGTGACATGTATTCTTCTATAGAAACTGAAGAAGAATTGGAACAACTTCTTTCTTCGGTAAAGAACTATAATCAAGATAAGACTGATGAAGAAGAAGTCAACGAACAACTTAGTGAAGATAAAAATGGATCTCAAACTGTAGAGGTTACACAAGAATCAAAAAAAGAAGATGACAGCAAAATTTATTGTGTGATTTGTGAAAACGAAACTTCAGGAGCTCACAAGTGTTCAGGATGTCATCAATATGTTCATGTTATTTGCGGAGAAAGTGATGAGAATAATGAGGGTTTCGGACAGAACATTACTTGCAAGCTCTGTATAAGGAAGAACAGTATCAGCGTTGAGAGAGAATGTGCTAAATCTGGTCAAAAACAACAAGCACAAAAAATGATTTCATTTTCTAATTTAAAATTTCCTAAAGTTGCTATTGGAACTAGTGTAGCGGTCAGAGTGCCTGACGTTGATAGAGGACGCGCAGCTCCCAGAAATGTCTTAGCTGTTGTTGCCGGAATTAATTCATCAGGGCTTTATCAATTAGGTACCAAAGAAGGGCTCCTTGAGCGATTTTATGCTCGCAATGAATTTATAGTTGCTGAGAGCAACTTTATTGAACTGCAAGACGTACCCTCGACATCACTAACTCTTCGTTCAGCTTCTACGTTGTCATCTGGAAGCAAGCAAGGTTTTATAAGCTGCCACTGTAAAAGATACTGCATTGACAAAAAATGCAAATCTCTCTCTAAAAATATAAAGTGCAATTCCAAATGTCACAATAATAGTTCTTGCAAAAATAAATAATTTATTAATAATTCCTACAAAGGGACCAATATATATTATGAACAATGTTTATTATTAGAAAAATACTGATTAATGAAGATTTCTATCACAAAATCTTCTTTGATTAAAAGAGCCATAGTATTAATAAAGATAACTTCATTTTCTTTTACAATTCTCAGTCAAGAAGACAATTTTGTTTCATTTTAATTGAATTAATGTCGATTATTTTATTTTATGAATCCTTGATACTTACGTATGAAAAAAAGTATTGTAGATTTTAGTCAAATAAAAAAATTTATTTGTAAATGATTTTGTCCATTGATTGCAAATTTGTTTTTAATAAAAGAACTCCCACAAAGAGAACAACTCTAAACAGTATTTTATATTATTATTAATAAAAAAATATTGACGAATGGAAACTTCTATCACAGAAACTTAATTGTTTTAAATTTTATTGTAAGAGCTATAGGATTAATAAGGCTAACTGTTAATTTTCTTTATAATTTTATTTTTATTGCATCATTGCTGCATCAATAAACGTCATATTTCAAAAATTTAACTACCTCTTGTCCTTTTATGTTCCACGTTGAGATGTGCTGCCTCTAATACATCAAATAGCTCATCCGCCTTACAGAAATATAGCGGATTTTAGAATCGTCTGTGCCTTTAGAACCACTTTCAATCAGTTTTTCAGTATCACCAAGTTTTAAAATGTCGTATCGCTTTATACGACGATACTGCTTTGACGATAGCGATTGCTTATTTTTTCGAAGTAACTGAGCTTCTTTTACTTCTTGAAGTAATATTTCGTACCGCTCGTTATCGATAAAAACACTCCGATCAGTGCTTGTCTTCTTCAACTCACTCAATTTATCATAGAAAATCTTCTTTTTATCAGACATGATTAGCACGCAAACCAACAACACTCTAGCAATACGCTAAATGAAATGACGAACAAGAATGTACAGTAGGCGCCAATAATGCCTTAACATATGAAATTGGTCGCATTCGGGATTAATAATGACTAGATATTATTAAGTTATTAGTCTCGAATGCCATTATTGACGCCCACTGTACATGAATCCGTCGGCCGTTGATAGATTGTATTTGTCTTACATCGCGTCATGGCTGCATCAATAGGCGTCTACAACGCGTTGTGGCTTTTTTACATTGCCAGAACGCGTTTTGGTCGATTATCAAAAGAACCTCAACACGAATTTCGCTTTGTGGCCTTTTTGAATATACCAAAACGCGTTATGAGCGTTTTTAAAAGTGCCTCGTCCCAAATTTCGCGTTGTGGCTGAATCTGACAACTCAGAACGCGTTGTGATCGGTTTTTTCGCTCAGCGAGCGTTTTCGATCTTTGAGCCTAACATATATATATACAGGGTGTCATGAAAGTGATCATAATTTTAAAAAATTAAGGTAGATTGGCTCAAAGTTAGAAGAAAAGTCTTGTACAGTTATGCAATATTCGCAATAATTAACGAGAAATAAATTAAAGGAAATCGGCCAATGTGCGTGGCTAGAAGTGCGTGGCGGTGAAGGCGGTCTCACTGTAACATAATGGCGGCGCGCGGCGAAGGCTCTTCCCCTCTCCAATCACTGCTTCGCCGCGCGCCGCCATTACAATGAGACCGCCTTAGATAAGTAGATTCGTGTAAATTTTCGAATGAAATAAAGTTGCAATCGAGATTTATAGTGTGAATATTAGCAAATTGAGAAAATGAAGAGCTGGGTATGGCAGTATTGTTTGAAAGCTACTGACGGCCAGTCAGCAACTTGTGAAATGTGTGATACCGTTCGTATGTGATATGAACTGCGATTAGAGAAATGATCGAATTAGAAGCAAAATCTTTTACTCCAGTAGACTCGGAATCAAGTGCATAAACATTGTCAAATAGTGCATTAGACTTTCTTTTTAAAAAGTCTGTAAATACATATTTAACATCCGCAGCTCAGCAGATTCAATTATACCTTTGTGAGCCACAAATTGATATTAATATGGATCCTTTTCAATGGTGGAAATCACATAAAAAAAAATTTCCATACTTAGCTCGGTTGGCGAAAAAATATTTATGTATTCCCGCGACATCCGTTGCATCGGAGAGAATTTTTTCAGCTGCAGGCAATATTGTTTCGTCACAACGAAGTTGCCTTGCCTCTGAAAATGTTTCAACGAATATTTTTGTATTTTAAAATAAATTCTTATTAGAATAAGTAATCATGTATTTTTATTTTTAAGAATAAAATAAAATATATAATTTTGTAATTTTTCCAAAAAATTAATTGTAGGTTATATTTTGTATGTATAAGAAGAATATATAATATAATTAGATTTCAGAAAACATAATTTTTGGAGAGAAATATGGAACAAATAATCACTATATATGTCTACAACTAATTCAATAATTTATATGCGTCACTTTCTACGCAACAGTAATGATAAAATAAATATTTCCAAAGAGATAAAAAAATTTACGTGGCTCGTTATTAGCTTAGATGTGTGTTTTACTCGCTCAACAATTACACACTGACTCCAAAATTCCTATTTCGCAATTTATATTTCACCCCTAAAAATTCGGAATCACGAGTTCCGAAAAGCAACATAACGTCATAACATGACAAATATTTGCTTTTACTCACAATTTTATTATGAATACTTTATCGGGAAAAAAAAATATGTATTTCTAGAATTCTAAACATAAAAAATTATGAATTAAAAATAACTGAGCATTTATTTCTGACTCGTTATTTCTCATTTCTAAAACTTTTATTTTGTAGTTCTGAATGTATGACTTTGGAAGGTTATTATTTGGAAAATTATTATTAACTGAAACTAAATCAAACAACGCGATATGCAAGTACATAAATATTAAAAAACAGATATGACACAATTAGCCAAGTATAATAAATTATATGCTATTTATTTATAATCTACATTAAATTAGAATTAGGATTCCTTTAATTCCTAAAGCGCATTTTTTTATAATTGATATTATTGTAAAATAAAAATAAAAATAATAAAACATATATATAATAGAATATATTTTATTCAGATTTTGTCATATAATTTTATAAATGTATCGCGGTATTATAACCATTATTATTTCGAACCTTTGAAGCTTCGAAACTTCGAAATTTCGATCTTCGAAGATTTTAATATCGAAGCTTAGAATCTTCAAAGCTTCAAAGTTCGAATGTCGAAGCCTTCAAAGTACATCACTAGCCCTACTATGAACACAGAAGAAGTTTAATTATTTTTTTATTTTATTAATTTTTTTATTTTGTTTTTCAAATTTTTTATTTTAAATTTTTTGGACATATTAATCACTGCGTTATCTTTTAAGCTTTTTCTATTAATAATTGCACACAATTCGATAGTTCTTTTTCCTCTGTCCAACAGGATTAATCATGAGTAACATTTATACAATTTTTAAAACCTCGTGATGTTGTGTAGTGAACATTATAATTGTATCTAGAGTAAAACTTTTACAACTTTGACGCGGTATAGGAGCTTAAATCTGGAAACAATTAATAGTATTTTACATATGTAGTCACCTATTTAAAGATAATACATGCTATAATCTAAAATTATATTAATATGATGGCAGAGCATATAATAAGCGATCATATTTTATTAGTCACTTATTAATCATGAAAAGGACTTAGATAAGAATAATCATAAAAGAACTTATTGTTAGATAGTTATATCTAAACTAATAATAATTTTGGTTTTATGGATCGAATTTTTTCTCATGGTTATTTATAATGTTTTTATAGTTTTCTAATGGATTCTATTTATCTATTATTTCTATTTCTATTTTTAATACTCCTTATGATCATAAAATACAAAGAAAAATTGTTTTTTGAAAATCCTGTGCGGACCAAAAAACGCGTTATATACATATAAATGACCTTCCTCCTTTATACATATTTTTTTTACATATATTTCTTTATTAAATAGAAAAATCTATATTATTATTTATAATTCCTTTAATTTGTTCTGAATATGTGTATGTGTATGCGTGTAATTACACATATATATATATATATATATATATATATATATATATATATACTGGATGTTATGTTAAAAAGTCTGAACACGATCGAATATCTCGATAAGGAAGAGTTTTACTAGAAAGTGTTTCAGCCAAAAGTTGTATGGCTTCGAGGGGGACATAAGATGGTGTCATTAGTTTGACCTTAAAGAGTCACCTGAGGGTTACGTGAAGGTCACCTCCAACTTTTTAAATGGGACACCCTATATACTTTTGCATATTCTTGTAGCTCATCTCAAGAGCTTTCCAAAACACTAAAATTAAGTTAGTTTTCATTAAGTACTTTTCGAGTTATGAGGCTTGAAATCATTTCTTAATTTTACATAAACAATAAAATATCTAGTAAAATATTCATTTTTCGATTATCTTATCTTAATACTTATATGTACAAAATAATAAGAGGAATCAATTGGTGTAAAGAAAACACATAATTGTTTCGAAAAAAAAATGTAATTGTTAATTGCGTTATTTTTTTTTTCGAAACAATTATGTGTTTTCTTTACATCAACTGATTCCTCTCATTATTTTGTTTTTCAAATTTTTTATTTTAAATTTTTTGGACATATTAATTCCAGAGAAAGATAGGGATGTATGTGGGAGGAGGTCGGACATGTCTTTACGCCCATTTGATCAACGAGCGACAGAATCCATCCGTGGCAACGGCATTGACGCATATCCTGTGGAGAGAGCATTCACACATTTTTCAGCCTAACGAATAATTGCTAGAAAACAATATTTGCAGTCTAGAAAAATATGTGAGGCGCAAGTGGCTGGATCGGGAATCGAACCCGAGTCTTTCGCTTTCCGGACAACTGCTCTAGACCACTGAGCTATCCAGACCTCACACCTAATGCTGCTTTTGAACACAGTGATATGCGACTCCAGAGCGATGTTGGTATCTCACTCGATGGATGCAATGCCGATTGCCACGGAGAAATCCTTGAAAGGTCGCTCGCTGACCAAATAAGTGCCGGTGGAGGTATTCGCGTGCATGCTGGCTTCCGACTGGCCTTCCGTATGAAAAGGCACCGACGAGCACAACGCCGTAGAGTGACCACATCCCCCAAGATCCCTCTAGTATATACTAAAATCCCCACTGTACCAAATAGCAGTGGCGGATGGGCCCAAGATAGGGCCGGGGCAGGCCTCCAGAGAAAGATAGGGATGTATGTGGGAAGAGGTCGGACGTGTCTTTACGCCCATTTGATCAACGAGCGACAGAATCCATCCGTGGCAACGGCATTGACGCATATCCTGTGGAGAGAGCATTCACACATTTTTCAGCCTAACGAATAATTGGTAGAAAACAATATTCGCAGACTAGAAAAATATGTGAGGCGCAAGTGGCTGGATCGGGAATCGAACCCGAGTCTTTCGCTTTCCAGGCAACTGCTCTAGACCACTGAGCTATCCAGACCTCACACCTAATGCTGCTTTTTAACACAGTGATATGCGACTCCAGTGCCGATGTTGATATCTCGCTCGATGGATGCAATGCCGATTGCCATGGAGGATCCTTGAAAAGGTCGCTCGCTGACCAAATAAGTGTCGGTGGAGGTATTCGTAAAAATGGAATTGAATAGTATTCAGCGTTCCATAGCTGGAGATTCAATAATTTACCGTTTTGTCTTGGATAATATAAACAGAATTATTTCAACACATTTACTATTACGGTAAAATTTAATGAACCAAATTGCCATTAACGTTATAAATTAAAGTAAATATATATTGTACAAGTAAAAAATATGTAAATTTTTTTCAGGCACGATTCCAATTTGACAGTTATGTATAATTTTGGCCTAATTTATCATTGAATAAAACAGTATCGATTAATATACAAACAAAACATATTTATATACATGTCAAAGAAAAAGTTAGAAAGGCAAGCTACTATGATCGCACAATATTTTCAATCTTATGTAACTTACTCAATCATTGATACATGGCTAAATAATATTGTGCAAGAAGTACTATCCTGTCTAAAAGCTAAATATCCTAAGCATTCTGCATTCTCGATATCTTCTGAGCAATTTACTTTTTGGAGAGAATACAACATCAATGATAATTTCTGGAAACCAACAGAATCGAAACAAATTATGTATATTCTTGAAGAAATTATGTTTTCCGAATTAGGCGTTCATCAATTACATCACTTATTGGTAACATTAGATATCAAAACTAAATATATAAATTATGTAAGTTACTTTATATTATATTAAATTACAGTATTATATTTTTTTATAATATTTTGTTATGCAATGCACAAACATAACTATTTTATATCTTATAAATGTTTAAGATAATTTTCCTAATATAATTTAATGATACAGATTCTAGAATATTATCAAGGATGTTTTCTGTCTATTGCTATATCATAGCATAGCTAAAAGACTAGGTTTACGCTGTTTTCCGAACTGTAGATATGACGGCGATGGTTTTGTAACGGCAATCATATGGAAACCAAAATAGTTAGTATACAAAATAGTTAGCATTATATAATTTTAACTTGAGAGTTTTTCAATCTATCTGAGATAAATATATGTATATAAATGTATATAAAATCATTTTTTAATTATTTCCAGTTATACAGAAGGTTTTCAATCGGTAGAATATTTTCATATGATGGAGAAATCCTTACTGTATCCGTTGAACATTGCGAGAGGGAAATGTTGCATTACTCATGGATCCATTATATAATATATCGGTAAGCAAATTTTTATATATAGTTTTTCTATTAATTTTAATTAGAGATAATTGATGAAAATAACGATCAATTATAACTATTGTAAATAATACGTTAGTCAATGAGTCAATATTTTATAAGCAATAAATAAAATTCCTTTCACTTTCTTTTCTATAATTGAAATATTATTTATGTATATCGTTTTTCAGCGAATACAAAAGATAATGTTTAATCTTCGCGTAATTTCTGTGAATTGATAAATCATTATGATATACTTCACAATTGGAAAGTCAATAACTTGATGAATTTCTTATCACGATGTTTAAGAAGTAATATTGAAGATATAGATATCGATTATGAATAAAAAATATTACAAATTCAATAAAGGTAGTGTATATAATATAGCAGCATTGTATATAATATACTTATATATATATATATACAGGGTGATTCAAAATAACCCTATTGTCCTTGAAATGACATATTCTGGAATCAATTCTAAGATGGGATAAACTTCCGAAAACGACCCACGCTCGATTGTCACAAATTTTTGTAGAAACACTGTAAATGATGTCAAATAAATGACCTTAAGCGTATTTTTACCAATACAAACATTTAATGCTAAAAATATTTGGCTGAACTTCCGAAAACGACTCACATCCGATTGCCATGAATTTTTGTAGAAACCCCACCCCCCAAACCCCCACACCCCCTTAACCTGAAAGAGTGGAAAATGCGGTGTCCCCACATGTACTTTGCAAGAAAAATCAAAGTTTACAAATACATATATTCTATTAAATATATTTCTAAACAGTTTTCGAAATATTAATTTTTAAAAGTCATAACAAATCAAAACTTTAGAAAATTGGAATTTCGTATATATATAAGGGTCGGACTCAAATAGATTTGGAGATATAGGCTGAAAAAGGATAAAAATAATAAATACAAAAATTCGCGTGGAAAGTCATAAATGTAGATATTATAATGTAGATATTATAATTTTACCATGTCATATATGTTTAAGAAGAAATATATTTAATAGAATATATGTATTTGTAAACTTTGCTTTTTCTTGCAAAGTACATGCGGAGACACCTCATGTTCCGCCCCCACCCCCTATGGGGGGGCTCCACTTTCGGAAGATATAACCTAACCCAACCTGTGTCTCAAGTGTAGGAAATACCTTGATATACACATTAAGAATACATATTAAGAATAATTATTTGAATACATTATTGCAATTGTCCCAAATAGTGTAATAGACAATAACTTATATATAACTTTATTTAAATATTTTTAGCATTAAATGTTTGTATCGGTAAAAATCCGTTTAAGGACATTCATTTGACATCATTTACAGTGTTTCTACAAAAATTCATGGCAATCGGGCGTGGATCGTTTTCGGAAGTTCAGCTCTAAGATGATTTTTCCTTTGGCAAAATTTCATCTGAAGCTTATTTTTTGAATTATTAAAGAAAGTAGTTAACTTATGATGGGTCGGACATAAGAGACAGGCAAGGATGGAACGATTCACCGTCAGACGCGTGTGCTTACTCGGGGCGCTTGCTGCGATCAGCTGGTCGCTACATATGATATACACACTTGCGAATACATACATTCTCACTCTCTCCCTCTCTCTCTCCCTCTCTTTCTCCCTCCCTCACTCTCTCTTTCTCTCTCTCATTTGCTCACTTACTTGTAATCATTATTGCTGTTACTTTAATTATTAATTACTTTTTAATATTATTTACAATTTACAATTTTGCTTTAATTATTACTATTTTTTTAAATTGTAGTTTTTTTAAATAATTAAAACAAAAGAGTAAATAATAATAAAAAATAAATAATAATTAAAGTAACAGTAAGGGTGAGGTCCCATGGCACGTATTGCGATACGCGCGTATCGGGCGTATCGAGCTTCGATCAATGACAAACGATCCGCCGTTTTTGATACGCTGATGATCCGCTGAATTCATTATTCGAACGGATCGCATAGCGATCCGCTCATACATATGTATGGTATATATTGTTCCAGCTTTTTTATATATATGTACATGTATAAAATATACATATGTAAAGTATACAGAGCAAAAATGACATGTGGAATTGCTTTACTTGTAATTACTTCACTTTTTAGATGCATGCATGCTTGTGTGCGTATGTTCAGTACGTCGGAGTTTGGTTTCTATTGTTCCATGAAGCGAATTACGCGGAAGCGGAATCAGTGAATCACCAATCACGAGACTGTTTCAATGTAATCTTTATCAGAATAATCCCGTGGATTGGCGATCCGCTGAATCCGCTACCGCGTAATCCGCTCCATGAGACAATAGAAAATCAAACTCCTGCGTATCAAAAACGTAATACGCGCCATGGAACATCACCCTAATAATGACTACAAGTGAGTGAGCAAATGAGAGAGAGAGAGAGGGAGGGAGAGAGAGAGAAAGAGAGAGAGAGAATGTATGTATTCGCAAGTGTGTATATCATATGTAGCTACCAGCTGATCGCAGCAGGCGCCCCGCGTAAGCACCCGCGTCTGACAGTGAATCGCTCCACCCTTGCCTGCCTCTTATATCCGACCCGTCATAAGTTAACTACTTCCTTTAATAATTCAAAAGCTAAGTTTCGGACGAAATTTTGCCAAAGGAAAAATCATCTTAGAATTGATTCAAGAATATGTCATTTCAAGGACAATAGGGTTATTTTGAATCACCCTGTATATATATATATATATATATATATATATATATATATATATATACAGGGTGAGTCATTTTAATCGACACACGCAAATATCTCGTAAAGTAAGCAGGATGGAAAAAAATATTTTATACAAAAGTTGTAGGGTTCAGAGGGGGGACACCTGATGGTAACCTTGACTCTGAAGCTTGGAGTCCAATTTAGAAGTCATTTTAAGGTCTTGATTTTTTTAAATGGAATCACCAATTTTACATATCATATTCTTGTAGCTGGTGTTAAAACCTTTCCAAAACACTATAATAAAATCCTTTTTCATAAAATACTTTTTGAGTTATAAGACAAAAAATCGTATGCTGCGCGTAATGTGGCAATATTTTTAATTCTATTTCTACTTTTAGCGTTACCCAGGAACAACGGTGTGGACGTAGTAGTTTCCTATTCCCTTTGGGGTGCTTGATTAGCGTGAGTCCCCTTGCCTCTCACGATTCAGGGTACTTGGTTAACGAGTCCCCTTGTCTTTCACGATTCGGGGTGCTTGATTGGCGTTGCGATGCTCTAAGTGTATTGCTGAAAAACGTCTTGCTTTAGTGCTGGAATCAATTAAGCATCGAATTTTTTATTTAAATGAATATGTGATCATAAGTTGGCATAAAATAACATAAAACGTAATTTTAGAGAACTCACTTAAACTCAGTTTGATTGGGAATGTCATAATTATAATCTCCAAGCTGAATATTGCATACGAGAAAATCGTATGCTGCGTAGCGGTAGCGCCATTGAACTGCTGGTGATATTTGCTGCCCGGCGCCTCACGTCTGCCGTGTTACGCGCAGCATACGATTTTTTGAGTCTCATAACTCAAAAAGTATTTTATGAAAAAGTATTTTATTATAGTGTTTTGAAAAGCTATTGTAGTGTTTTGACGTCAGCTACAAGAATGATATGGAAAATTGGTGGTTCCATTTAAAAAAATCAGGATGACCTTAAAATGACCTCTAAATTGAACTCCAAGGTCAGAGTCAAGGTTACCATCAGATGTTCCCCTCTGAACCTACAACTTCTGTATAAAACACTTTTTTCCATCTTGCTTGCATCGATTAAAATGACTCACCCTGTACATATATGTACATGTACACGCACCGGCAGGAATGGTGTCCCGGTATATATATATATATATATATATATATATATATATATATATATATATATATATGTGTGTGTGGACGGCCGACGTCATACGCACACACACGAAGCGCGCACGTAGCCAAGAATTTATTACTTCATTAAATTTTCTTTTTATATAATTTAATTATTATTTAATTTAATAGAATGAATGCCGACCTTTAGTGCACGCGATTAAGCCGCATTTCTTAAAGAAAGAAAAGAAAAGTACGCATATCGATACTAGAGCGCAAGAGACACGTATAGAAATAGCGCGGTGTCCCGCGTGGTATATAGCTGTCTCGCTCGCACTCTCTCGTTCGAGCGTCGAGCGAGAGAGACGGCTATCGGACACCTCTAACTCGGTATCACGTCTTACAGTGCTTTCTCTCTCGCTCTTGTGCCGTGCGCGAAGGAGGCAACATCGGAATGCCCCCCCCCTCTACCCCCACTTTCTCTCTCGCTGCCCGGCCCGCGTACATGCGCGCTTCGCTTGTATGAGTGTGACGTTAGTGAGCATCACACAAGCATACCGGGACACCATTCCTGCCGATGCGTGTACATGTATATATATATATATATATATATATATATATATATATACCCATTTTAATACATCCAGTCGAATATCTCGAAAACCAAGCCCGGGAGAGAAAAATGTTTCAGACAAAAGTGGTTTGGTTTCGAGGGGGCCATAAGATGGTACCATTGGTTTGACCTTGAAGAGTCATTTGAAGGTCACGTGAAAGTTACCTCAATTTTTTAAAATGGCACCCCTATTTCTTATTACATATTCTTGTAGCTGACCTCGAGAGCTTTCCAAAACACTATAATCAAATGTTTTTTCATTGAGTACTTTTTGAGTTATAAAGCTCCAAAGTTGCAATTTGAAAAAATTCAAAATATCTCGTAAAATATTCACTTTCCGATAGTCTTATTTTACATGATCCAGCCAGTCAAGGCGAGATCCGAGCATGATCCAGCCAGTCAAGACAAGGTCCGTGTATGATCCAGCCAGTCAAGGCAAGATCTAGACATGATGCAGCTAGTGAAGGTAAGATTCGAATATAATCCAGCCAGTGAAGGCAAGATTTGGACATGATCCAATCAGTGAAGGTAAGATCCGTGTATGATCCAGCCAGTGAAGGCAGGATTTGGACATGATCCAACCAATGAAGGTAAGATCCGTGTATGATCCAGCCAGTCTAGGCAAGATCTAGGCATGATGCAGCTAGTGAAGGTAAGATTCGAGTATAATCCAGCCAGTGAAGGCGATTTGGACATGATCCAACCAGTGAAGGTAAGATCCGTGTATGATCCAGCCAGTGAAGGCAAGATTTGGACATGATCCAACCAGTGAAGGTAAGATCCGTGTATGATCCAGCCAGTCAAGGCAAGATCTAGGCATGATGCAGCTAGTAAAGGTAAGATTCGAGTATAATCCAGCCAGTGAAGGCAAGATTTGGACATGATCCAACCAGTGAAAGTAAGATCCGTGTATGATCCAGCCAGTGAAGGCAAGATTTGGACATGATCCAACCAGTGAAGGTAAGATCCGTGTATGATCCAGCCAGTCAAGGCAAGATCTAGGCATGATGCAGCTAGTGAAGGTAAGATTCGAGTATAATCCAGCCAGTGAAGGCAAGATTTGGACATGATCCAACCAGTGAAGGTAAGATCCGAGTATGTTCCAGCCAGTCAAGGCAAGATCTCTATGGAAGGAACTGTTCAAAATTATCTCCATTGGCTTGAATACATAATTTCAATATATATATATATATATATATATATATATATATATATAAGATATATATATATATATCCAGGGTGAAATATAATATTTCAGAAACGGTGCACCACAAAAACATAAAACCTGTGCCGTTAGATAAGAATTGTAAAAAGACTAATTTACCGTATAATGATAATTTTTAAAAACCACCCCTTGGGGGTGAAATCTAACATTTTAGAAACGGTATACCACAAAAATATAAAACCTGTGCCGTTAGTTAAGATTTCTACAAAGACTAATTTAGCGTATAATGATAATTTTTAAAAACCACCCCCTGGAGGTGAAATCTAATATTTCAGAAACGATGCACCATAAAAATATAAAACCTGTACTGTTAGTTATGACTTGTAGAAAAATTAATTTACCGTATGATAACACTTTTTAGAAACCACCCCTTGGGAGTGAAATCTAATATTTCAGAAACGGTGCACCACAAAAATATAAAACCTGCACTATTAGTTATGACTTGCAGAAAGACTAATTGAGTGTATAATAACAATTTTTAAAAACCACCCCTCGGGGGTGAAATCTAATATTTCAGAAACGGTGTGCCACAAAAATATAAAACTTATAGGGGGAGTTCCCCTAGCGCCGGACGGCACCTAGTATCGGATATATGTCATATCTATGCGAATAAAAACGCGATCGGGTGGTAATTTCGGTGACAGGGCGGAGAAAGTATAGTAATCCACGTGCAGGATGCGACACACTCCAAATTTGCATACGCAAGCTAGGAGGACTGTTAATCGATGCGTTTGAAGATAAAACGTTGCATTGTATAATTTAGAAACAGGTCATACTTATGAAGATTTGTTGTCTACAATACATGTTCTTGTATTATGAAGTATTTTGATAAATAGTTTCAAATATCTATGTGCTTTTTGCATAAAGTAAATTAGTTTTTACGAATTCGTTATCTTTTAATACATTTATTGTCCCCTGGCTCGGATAGAATATTTTGTTCTAATCTTGCCAAATACTAAAAATGTCAGTATTGCATGTCTGTGAAGAAATAAGTTTAAAAAGAAGACGAATCGATCAAAGAAAATAAAGAAAACTAGAACACTAACATCTAAACATACAAACGATGACACTACCTGTGTAGTTTGCCTAGAGAACAATGAAAAAGATTGAATTCAATACTCCAGCTGCTAGGAATGGGCTCACGAGGCATATGTTGATATCCCAGAGTGTTCTGATAATTATATTTGTGATCATTATAAATTATTTTGAAATTATACGGTGTTTAGGGGATCTATTTTAACCATGTCCGGTACTAGGCGCCACTTCAAGATCGTACAAAATTTTATACCAGTTTGACACTGATTTAAATATTATATTATAAAAAAGTTGATTATTCCGTTCATTTATTCTCATTTCTAATATTGTTAACTAATAATTAATGCAAAATATAAAAGAAATAAAATACATTTTTTTAATTTATCTACAAAAAACCTTAAGTGTCCGCTACTAGGGGAACTCCCTCTACCGTTAAATAAGACTTGTAGAAAGATTAATTTACCGTATAATAACAATTTTTAAAAACCACCCCTTGGGGTGAAATCTAATATTTTAGAAACGGAGCATCATAAAAATATAAAACTTATGCTGTTAGATAAGACTTGTAAAAAGACTAATTTACCGTATAATAACAATTTTTAAAAACCACCCCTTGAGGGTGAAATTTAATGTTGCAAAAACGGTGTACCACAGAAATATAAAACGTATGCCGTCAGATAAGACTTATAGAAAGACTAATTTACTATGGAGTAACAATTTTCAAAAATAAAAAAATATCCCTAAAAATAATATGCAAATATTTTCCCCCAAAAAGTAATTTGTAGAAAGGGTATAAAATTTTACAAAAAGGTGAAATCCCTCTAAAAAAAAGCTTACAAAGGTAAAAAAAATACGCCAAGTACATAAAAAAATATTCTACTTTGTATGCATCTCTTTAATAAAAAAATTCCTTAAAAATAATTTTTTACAGTAATTTTCCCTCAAAATATTATTTTCTTAAAAAACAAAACCTCAACAAATAATTTTCATAAAGAAATATTAAAAAATAAAATATCAAAACTAAATATGAAATCAATAATTACTATTAGCCAAGTACTTAAGAGCAATTTGTAAATTTGATATAATGTTTGCCGTGAAATACCAATTTTATACAGTAGAAATATTATACATAAATTCTCCCTAAGAAATTAAAACGCATTTTATATTTATTCAGAGAAAATTGATTTTTAAAATATTTAATGAGAATTAGGATTCTTTTAATTTTTAAAACACTTTTTATATAATGTATATAATTTAAAAAAAAAGTTTTACGCAAGTTTTAAATCGCACAGTCTTTAAATCGAAGTAAGTTATGAAAACTTGGCATGCCCGGATCGTAATCAAATACAGATTAAATATTTAATTACATAATGCCTAATATTTTACATTTTATTGGAGATATATTTGTTTATAATGTAAACAATCTGTATGAAATTGTATATATAATGTCTAATATTTAAATTGTATATATAATTAAAATTGTATATATAATGTCTAATATTTTACATAAGGTCTAATATTTTACATTTTATTGGAGATGTTTATTGGATATTTGTTTATAATGTAAACAATCTGTATAAAATTGATATTTCACGGCAAATATTATATCAAATTTACAAATTGCTCTTAAGTACTTGGCTAATAGTAATTATTGATTTCATATTTAGTTTTGATATTTTATTTTTTAATATTTTTTTATGAAAATTATTTGTTGATGTTTTGTTTTTTTAGGTAAATGATTTTTTGAGGGAAAATTACTGTAAAAAATTATTTTTAAGGAATTTTTTTATTAAAGAGGCATACAAAGTAGAATATTTTTTATGTTTAAGTACTTTCCGAGTTATGAGGCTTAAAATCGTTTCTTAATTTTACATAAACCGTAAAATATTTTGTAAAATATTCTTTTTTCGATTATCTTACCTTAATACTTTTATGTATAAAATAATGAGAGGAATCAATTGGTGCAAAGAAAACACATAATTGTTTCGAAAAAAAAATGTAATTTACAATTAACAATTACATATTTTTTCTTAAAAATAACTATGTGTTGTGTTTACACCAATTGATTCCTCTCATTATTTTGTACATAAAAGTATTAAGATGAGGTAATCGTAAAATATCCATTTTTCGATTACCTCATCTTAATACTTTTATGTACAAAATAATGAGAGGAATCAATTGGTGTAAACACAACACATAGTTATTTTTAAGAAAAAATATGTAATTGTTAATTGCAAATTACATTTTTTTTTCGAAACAATTATGTGTTTTCTTTACACCAATTGATTCCTCTCATTATTTTATACATAAAAGTATTAAGGTAAGATAATCGAAAAAAGAATATTTTACAAGATATTTTACGGTTTATGTAAAATTAAGAAACGATTTCAAACCTCATAACTCGGAAAGTACTTAATGAAAACTAACTTAATTATAGTGTTTTGGAAAGCTCTGGAGATAAGCTACAGGAATATGTAATAAAATATAGACAGTTCCATTTAAAAAATTGAAGGTGACCTTCACATGTCCTTCAAGTAACTATTTAAGGTCAAATTAATGACACCATCTTATATCTTGTTTAAAACCATGTAACTTTTGTCTGAAACATTTTTGCGTATCTCGCATATTTTTGAAAATATTGTTAAGATTAAAATGAATCACCCTGTATATTTTCTACGCAACGGTAGACCCTCTTTGCTACCATCACTAGACTGGCATAGACGGTATTGCTTTTCGCGGCGGTTGACCGCTAATAGAATACACTTAGAATGGGGAAAACGGCACCGAGATCTAAGCTCTGCTTATAAATTATATATTTTATATGATTTTTCATCTTTTTATACAAGCGCATAAATATATAAAATATATATTTTTTTTATTTTAGATACTGTATCAAGTTGTCCACCAAAATGGATGAATAATGTAGATAAGATATTTTTCTCATTTTGAAGGCACTCATTACGTACCAACTGAAAGCTTGGCAAAAAATTATCCTACTAATATCGCTGTTATGCACGAAGTATTTTCTGGTCGGTAATGTGTATAATAAAATTTATGATTTATATTATACGTATTTTAAAATCATACATAAATAATTTTTTAACTTTTTTCTATGATGATATTGTGATATTATAAGAATAAAAAGGTGCAATGTTAATATCGTATTACGAAAAATGAAATATATTAAGAATATATGTAGAATTCTTTTTTTATATATGTATCAATAAATTTTTGTGAATCCAGCTTAACTAGTCAAACTTTTTTATTGGTGAACTAACTTGAATTTCCACAACAGTGCTCACAACAGCGATTTCTAATTTCGATTCGATGATTTAGCTCTCGTCATATGCAATGTGTTACACAATTCTATAATTAAAAATTAATTGACAAATTGACAAATAACAGTCAATAAGGCGCGGAATCTGGTGTGCGGTTCTCCTTTCATTTAATATATAATATTATTTAAAATATTAAAATATTGTGATTTGCGCGCAATAATTCTTTGCATTTTTATATTTTTACTTAAAATTCATAACTTGTGGATGTATCATTATTAGTATACCGTAGTATGAAGATTAGAATTATTCGGGAAAATGTGCTCAGATTACTGCGAGATACTGCATTGTTGTATCTGTGCATCGATTGTGAAATGATTTATATAATCTCATATGTTATTTAATATTTTTTATAATGCATAATACCATACTTATCTATAAAACGTTGTCAATATTTGGTGATCTTTCGAAATGATAGTCCGTACTTGTGTGTAAATATTATACATTATTAGCTTTATTGAATATAGTTAGTGGAGATAGAGCAATAAGTGTAGTTCATTTGTACAACTGCATATTTTTGTAATCATCAATATAATTTAAATGTAGTTAGTCATTAATATAAAGATAAAATATATGTATGTATTTATCCCGAATGATGTAAAAAATTCATACATGATAACTGTTATAAATTCAAAACTAATTATATTATTATAATTATATATTCACAACTATAATTATAGAGAATACTATTCGTGTTTCCTCTTTCACTCATAACTTTTACAATCAGTTTGTAATTATCGGTCATATATAATGTCGAAAATTAATTATATTTCCAAGTTGAAAAAATATTGTTTATACATATATATATATATATATATATATATATATATATATATTGTGTGTGTGTGTGTGTGTGTGTGTGTGTGTGTGTGTGTGTGTGTGTGTGTATATATATATACATACGAACTGGCTTGCCGGTTCCCAAGATTCGGGAGTAGGAGGGGGAGTCGAACTTACGAGACTCTTGACTATTAAGAAAACCAGAATATGTTTAAGCTTTAACAAAAATGATTACAATACAATAGACTCGCACGTTGAACGCAGAAATACACTGATAGCTTAGCCTAATCGGTCGGAGTTATCGGTCGTGGACGCAGGTATTCTGCGAGTCGGATTTCTTTCGCTACGCGCGAACAGGAACTCTTGCCGAGAGCGCGGATTGACCGCGTGTTTAGGATTGCGGCGCGAGCGTGAGTTATAAACAGTCGATCGGACGCGAGTATTCCGCGAAGGGCTGGATTCAGGTATGGTCAGGATTGTCGAATGCCGGGGGCACCCTGGCTGCGGAGAGGTTGCACCCGTCTCCGTCGACAGGAACGGTCAGGATCGGTTGCTAAGAAGTCGTAAGGATTCCTCGATTGCTCCCTGAGGCTGTGAGCTGGTCGGATTCCGGACGAGAATAGGTATCGGAGCCTCGCTCGAGCCCGCTTATATGTCTGACGCGGCCGCTGGGTCTCCCCACTTCCGCGTCACGGTCGCGCCGCGTTGGGCGAATCATCGAAGGGGGGAGCCCATCGGTGGAAACGCTTGGGGACGCCCAGAGGCGCCGAGTTTATTTGGACGGCTGGTCGGCCCGGCGGATGCGTTAGTGTGACTCTAGGGTGTCATCATACCACCCTCCTCTTCAAGGCGATTCTGTTAGGCGGCGGATTGCGCGTGGTCGGCCGTGGGTGTCGAAGTGGATGATCCACTGGCCTGTCGCGGACCCTGTATTTGCGGCCAATTACTGCATTCGCGAATGGGATCTCCGTCTCCTAAGCGGACCGGCACCGGGGGTGCGTCAGCGAGGACCGATCGGATCGAAGTCGATGACCTCGCTGTTGCCGGCCCGGTCGTTGGCCTGATAGCTGGCGATCCGGTCGTCAGCCGCCCGCTATCAGGTGGTCGGCTGTCCGGCTGTCAACGGACCGATTGTGGTCGGTGGTCCAGTCGTTGTCAGCAGCCTGGCCGTTGTCGATGGCGGCCTGGTGGCCAGAGCGGTCCAGTTGTGGTCGGTGGCCGGGTCGTTGTTGGCGGCCTGGCCACCGACATTGGTGGTGGCTTGGTGGCCAGAGGTGAGCACCCGATCGTTGTCGGCTGCTTGGTGGTCGATGATAAGTTTTAGTATAGGAGGTGTTGCCCCTCGCCACCGTCATTGTTCGTCCTCAGCATCAGGGTGTGAGCCCAGGCAGGGCGGCGAGGAAAATCGTCTTCTGACGGTTGTCGCATCGGATCGTTGTGTCCAGGCGTGGTGGTTGTTTACTTCGTCGCCGGAAGGCGTCGGGATCCGGTGCTGCGGGCGTCACTGCCAGAGTTGGCTGCCTGGTGGTCAGCGATCGGCTGCTCGGTGGTCGCCTGTCCCGATGTCGCTTGTTCAGCGGCCGGCGGTCCAATTGTCGGCGGCCTAGTTGTTGGTCGTTCGACGGTCGGCGGCCTGGTAGTTGACTGTCCGACTGTGGTGCAATCGGCGGCGCGCTCTCCTCCTCGTCAGAGCTTATCTCTCCAAATAATTCTAACATTAATTGCGAACTCATGATGGCAAATGGTGACGGCAGTGGCGCTCATGCCGCCTTATATATTCGGGAGAGTCGGTAGTGGGGAGGACAGAGTTGTTCGGCAAAGTCCCGGTAGGAGACTCATCCTAGGGTCCAGATGCTCGTGATGCCGGGAAGAGATGGCGCTGTCCCCACTTGTTTGCGAGTAGTATGGAGTGTGGCTAGGTGGCGCCTCCGTTGGATTCTCCGTTGCTGTCGGAGTCCTCCGGTGTGTTCGATACTGATTTTAGATCTTGTACGTGGATATGCCGGTACCATTTTTCTTGCTCGTCTCGTAGATCGACAATTACTGGAGAAATTATATGGCGGATTTCTATCAAACCCGCGAATCGTGGAGCGAGTTTGACATTAAATGCCTCGTCGTGATTTAACAGGGGCCGTTATCGCTTCCACACCTTATCCCCCAGACATGGGCGCCAATCGCGTCGTCGGAGATTGTAGTGGCGGTCTTGTCTGAAACGTCCGCGCCAGGTGAATCCTGGTAACTTCGTAGGCTCCTTCTAGACCCTGTCGGTATGTCTCTGGAGTAATCGGATCCTGGGCAGGGCGTCGGTCGACGGGATGCGATGGTGCTAGTTTACGCCCATGTACGAGGAATGCCGGGCTCCGTCGCCTCATGCCGCGCTGTGATGGCAAACTGCAACGCATCGATGCGTTGGTCCCCATCTCGGTGTTGGTCTCCGACGTACTGGGCGACCATTGTTTTGATGGTTCGGTTCGCTCTCTCTACGGGATTACAATGCGGAGCGTAAACGGACGAGGTCCGGTGTTTGATACCGAAAGAGGACAGCGGAATTGGCGTGAGGTAAACTGGGTAGTGTTGTCCGGGATGAACTGGTCCGGACATACGTATCGATAAATAATGCGGCGTGTTACCTCCGTTGCCAGGTTCGTAGCAGTAGCCCGCCATAGAAGCACCATTTCTACCCACTTACTGAAGCGGTCTTGTGCGGTCAGGAGCCAGGTATAGTCGCAAGCGGATCGCGGCAAGAGTCCAATCAAATCCACGGACACCTGTTGCCAGGGGACGGCGACTGGTGCGGCGTGCAGGTTCCCTGCCTTTGTTGCGGCATTTTGTGAGCCAAACAGTTCAAGCAGCTTCGCACGTACCGGGCGATTTCTCAGTACATCCCTGGCCAATAGTAAAGCCGGGCTATGCGCGCGGTGGTTTTTGCCACGCCCAAGTGATCGGCGGTCGGATCGTCATGCATCCTTTGCAGTACGTCCGGTCGCTGATCCCGGGGAACATATTGTTTCCATTGGTCGACGGCCGGTGTCTCTCGGAAGTCCAGGTCGTGGAGGATGTGCTAAAAGAGCTAGCCGTCCCGTATCTCAAAGTCCGGGTGATCGGTTGGTCGGCACTTCACCTCGTTGAGAAGGCGGCAGGTACCAAGGACATGTCACGCTGCGTTTGATTGCGTTGAGTTGCGCCTCCCGAGAAAGTGCATCTGCCATTTGATTCTGACCCCCTCTTCTGTACCGGATATCAAAATCGAATTGCTGTAGCTCGGTCACAACGGTGAATCGGTATCCCTCCAAGTAATCCCGCATCCGACGAATGCCCCAGACCACAGCGAGACACTTTAACTCCGTGGCGTTATAGTTTCGTTCTACGGCGTTGAGGGTTCGACTGACATATGCGATAATACGCTCCCCTTTAGCCTGGTGTGTTAATACGGCCCCCAGGCTGTGGGAGCTGGCGTCGGTCTGTAGTTGAAACGGCACAGCGAAATCCGGGCATACCGGTGTTGTGGTCAGAGCCTCCTTTAGGCGACGGAAGGCACAGTCCTCAGGGTCTCCCCATGACCATCGGGCGTTCTTTTTTGTGAGCGCGGTGAGCGGTGCAGCCACAGTAGAGAAATTTGAAATGAACCTTCGATACTAGGAAGCCATACCCAGAAACTGCCTGACCTTGCGCACAATGGTAGATGCCATCCCGTTATGGCACTTACTTTTTCCGAATCGATGTGTATGCCTTGTCGATCCACGACACGGCCTAGGTAGCGAAGGCTATCGCAGCAGAAATGACACTTCTCCGGGTGCTTCAAGCGCAGTTTCGCCTCTCGTAATCGTCGGAAGACTTCTCCGAGGTGCCGAAGGTGTTCGCCAAAAGTTCGATTGGCGATGACAATGTCGTCTAGGTATACGGGGACATTAGGTTCTAACTCAGGGCCTATCACCGAATCCAGCAGTCTCTGGAAGGTTGGTGCCGAGTGTAGGCCAAAGGGCATCAGTAAACTGGAAGAGGCCCTTCCCCGGTACGGTGAAGGCAGGTTGTTGGTCGGCTCTCGATCGTCAGCGGTACTTGCCAGTAGCCACTCTGCAAATCCAATGTTGTCAAGTACCGAGCTCCTTGTAAGTTGTTCAGAGTGACCGTGATGTGCGGCAGAGTATAAGCGGCCTTTTCAGAAGCGGCATTGAGTTTGCGGAAGTCAATACAAAACCGATGCTTCCCATCCTTCTTCCGCACGATAACTACTGGCAAACTCCACACTAGTGAAGGGTTCGATGATGCCTTCCTCGAGCATCTTATCGACTTCTTTGATGATGGCCTGCATGGCCGGGCTTTTAGGTCGGTACCGCTGTTTGATGGGTGGTCCAGGTTTTAGTCGGATACAGTGTTCCGTTCGGTCGGTCGGCCCTTTGATGGATTCGAACCTTGGTAATTCTGTCGCCAAAAAACGCCTGATGCCTTTTCCTTGGCGAGCCTAAGGCCCTGTCCTGTCATGATCGAACCCGTTTTCGGAGCGGTATTTGTCTGATTTGGGGGTGGTGGTGACAAGACGTATCCCATTTTAGCTCACAGATCGGTGCCGATAAATACTGTGCTTGCGAGGTCTGGCAGTACGAAGAAATTGTGCCAGTAAGTATTTCCTTGCCAATAAAGCGGCAAACGGATCGTCTCGGTGACTTCGACCCGGGTGTTGTCGGCTAGGAGAATATAGTCCCCTTGAGGTTGGGCCGTTCTTGGGTATTTCTGGACTCCTCCCTGACACACGAGACCTCCGACTCCAGATCCAGGAGAGCGGAGAATCGGTGCCAGCGGATCCACACTTCGATGTGCGGCCGAGGACGGTATTCTATTCGGATTTGGGCTGGGTGACGGCCGCTACGTCCCCGGCCCGTCTCGCGTTTCTCGTCGATGAGACAATCCCAGGTCAGAACGCCATCTTTGCTACACCGTGAGCAAAACTTCTTAGGTAGACGCTTACAGTCCAATCTAATGTGACCTCGCTGTTTGCACCGCCAGCAGCAGTCCTCACGGTTGTATGTCACCGTGGCAATCGCAGGCTTGGCCGTTGGCGCCGGCTCGGATCGGGTTTCCTGGAGTCGGTGATTAGCCTCTTCAATCTTCGCGACCCTTGCATGCAAATCATCCATGGACATCTGGTCGATAAGCTGGATGTATAGTTGGTATTCCATGTTCTCATAGATTTGTTCCAGCTGCTCTCGCTCGGAATATCCCCCGGCTTGTCGCATCATGGTGAGTATTATGCCGGAAAAGGCTCGGAACGATTCCCCTAATCGCTGGGAATGTCCACTAATTTCGCGCTTGAGGCGCTTCAGGTATCCAGATGACAGATAATAGTTGCGGAATTGTTCGCAAAAACTGGCCCAGCTTCCCTACGCTTCGTGGTTATTTTTATACCACAGGAGTGCCTCGCCCCGTAGAAGCTCTGGTAGTCCTAGGAGCAGGTCCTAGGAGCATCTTCCTCGAGACCATAACTGGCTCCTCCGTTCTCTCTGGCAAGTGAGTTTTTTTCCGTCGAAGTGGTGGCCCCACTTTCGGATCTAATTGATAATCTTGATGCGTTCTATCGGACTTAATGGCGGCATCGCTTCGCTCCTTTCCAGAACGTCAACGATATTATTTCCGGGATTGTCGGTCGAGTTGGCGGCGTAGTATAAACGAAGTCGGCGTCGTAGTCCACTTAGCCGGTGGTGTTGACGTTATATTGTTGAAGATGTTCCAGTCTTGTTCTTTAGAAAGGTTGTTAATCCAGGCAGGATTTACGCATGCTGGCCTCTCCTTTAAGCAGGTCCCTCGGGAGCCATGTAACGATGCGCCTATCCCGAACGCCACGGTCTGGCTTGCCGGTTTCCAGGATTCGGGAGTAGGAGGGAGAGTCGATCATACGAGACCCTTGACTTTTTAAGAAAACCAGAATATATTTAAGCTTTAACAAAGATGATTACAATACAATACAAGACTTGTGTCGCACGTTGATCGCAGAAATATACTGATAGCTTAGCTTCGGTCGCGGACGCAGGTACTCTGCGAGTCGGATTTCTTTTGCTACGCGCGGTCTTATAGAGGCTCTTGCCGAGAGCGATGCGGTGCGGATTGATCGCGTGTCTAGGATTGCGGCGCAAGCGTGAGTTATAAACAGAGTCGATCGGACGCGAGTATTCCGCGAAGGGCTGGATTCAGGTATGATCAGGATTGTCGAATGCCGGGGGCACCCTGGCTGCGGAGAGGTTACACCCGTCTCCGTTGACAGGAACGGTCAGGATCGGTTGTTAAGGTCGCAAGGATTCCTCGATTGCTCCCTGAGGCTGTGAGCTGGTCGGATGTCGGATGAGAATAGGTATCGAAGCCTCGCTCGTGCCCGCTTATATGTCTGGCGCGGCCGTTGGGCCTCCTCACTTCCGCGCCACAGCCGCGCCGCGTGGGACGAATCACGAGTGGGAGAGCCCATCGGTGGAAACGCTTGGGAGCGCCCATAGGCGCCGAGTTTGTTTAGGTAGCTGGTCGGTCCGGCGGATGCGTTAGTGTAACACTAGGGTGTCATCACACACATATATACAGGGTGTCCCATTTTAAAAAACGCACCTCGATAATTATTCAACGAAGCATTTTTAGCAAAAATGTTTCAGACAAAAGTTGTATGGTTTCAAGGGGGACATAACATGGTGTCATTAATTTGGCCTTGAATAGTTACTTGAAGGTTACGTGAAGGTCACCGTCAATTTTTTTAATGGAACTGCCTACTTTTTATTGCATACTCTTGCAGCTCATATCGAGAGCTTTCCAAAACACTATAATTAAGTTATTTTTTATTAAGTACTTTCCGAGTTATGAGGCTTGTGAAATCATTTCTTAATTTTACATAAACCGTAAAATATCTTGTAAAATATTCATTTTTCGATTACCTTAATATTTTTCTTACCTTAATACTTTTATGTACAAAATAATGAGAGGAATCAATTGGTGTAAAGAAAACACATAGTTATTTTTAAGAAAAAATATGTAATTGTTAATTGCAAATTACATATTTTTTCTTCGAGACAACTATGTGTTTTCTTTACACCAATTGATACCCCACATTAATACTCCAAATGACTAAACATCGCTTTGAGAAGGTAAATATTCCGAGCATCAAAGATTCTGGTGCCATTCAGCAAATAGGAAACAAACCTTCTCCTTTCTAAAACAAGACTTTAACAAAAATTTAATTTTTTGGTTCAAGTTGTTCATTTTTAGAATACGTGCAAAGTGAGAAACATTTATTTATCTCTTGCTTTATATAAATAAAAACTATTTATATTCAATATTACTCAAAGAAACAATGCACAATACTATTATAATGAAAAAGTGAAAATTATTTCCAAAAGAATTAATTTTTTTTTTTTTTAATAATTAATTTTTTTAAATAATTGTATTTACCACGCGATAATAATCATCCTTGTAGATACCTCTAGCTAGTCCAAAATCTCCAAATTTGATGACACGATTCTCGTGATTTCTCGAAGATACTAAACAATTACGACACGCTAAATCTCTATGTACGAAACGCAACTCTTCCAAGTAGCAACAACCTCACGCAACATCATCGCACATGGCGAGCAAATCTTGCAAACGCAGAGCATATGAATCTGACACTTGCACGACAATCTCTCAAATATTTTAACAGATCACCAGTTTCCATCAATTCCAACACTAATAATGGAGAATCCCCATCTAAACAAACAGCCAATAATCTTAATATATGTTTATGTCGAAAATAATTCATAAGCCTGGCCTCCTTTAAAAATTTCTTTTTCTCATTGGAAGAAGCATCTTTTCAAAGCATTTTTATTGCAGCGGATATCTCTGTGCCCGATCTTTCTAAATTCTTCACATTTCCTTGAAATACCTGCGAAATATTTCGCAAAAATTGTCATGCGTACTTCATTAGAAAATGTATAGTTTAATGTCAAGTAATATTATATTTTACTTTATATTAAATAATTCAACGAAAAATATATAATAAAGTGCATGTTTGTTTGTTTCGTTGGACCATCTAAATTTTATATTACTTATAATCTATTATAAAAATGTAATTTATATCTTTATTAGAAAACACCTATCTGTTTCGTTGATCTAGAAATCAATTTGAAACATTGCTTGAAAAATTAATTTCTACCATTTCGAATGCGCCGCTACCAAGAAGTTTTGTAAATGTGATTTGTTTACGTTCGATTTTAGTTATCGCATATTCATCCGAATTATAATGTAACATAGGAATGTAAATCATATTGAATTGAGTGTTTCGGCAAGGTACTTCATGTAGAATCGCCAATTCTATGTCGGTCATTGTTGAAGACAAAAATTGTTCATTATAACCTCTGCGTTGACGATATACTGTTACAAAATTTCATCTTATGTAATAATATGCATTATAAAATTTGTTTTTTAGCAAATTTATTCGTTTAATTTCATATAAATAAATTAATATTTTCAGTAAATTTTTAGGTATTATATCATATATAGGGTGTTCCATTTTAACTTTGCCATCGAAATATCTCGTAAACTCTAAAAGATACGAAAAAATGTGTCAGACAGAAGTTGTATGGCTTCGAGGGGGACATAAGATAGTGCCATTAGTTTGACCTTGAAGAGTCACCTGAAGGTCACGTAAACGTCATCTCCACCTTTTTAAATGGAACACCCTATATGCTTTTGCATATTCTTGTAGCTCATCTCGAGAGCTTCCCAAAACACTATAATTAAGTTAGTTTTCATTAAGTACTTTCCGAGTTACGAGGCTTGAATTCATTTCTTAATTTTAGATAAACCGTAAAATATCTTGTAAAATATTCATTTTTCGATTATCTTACCTAATACTTTTACGTACAAAATAATGAGAGGAATCAATTGGTGTAAAGAAAACATGTAGTTGTTTCGAAGAAAAAATATGTAATTTGCAATTAACAATTCCATATTTTTTCTTAAAAACAACTATGTGTTTTCTTTACATCAATTGATTTCTTTCATTATTTTGTACATAAAAGTATTAAGGTAAGATAATAAGGTAAGATAAAAGTCAATTGTTGCATAATTCCACATAGATTTGTAACTTTCTATGCAAAGTGAAGTGTATCCCGCATCACAAACACGGGTTGGGTTAGGTTATATCTTTTGAAAGTGAAGCTCCCCGCAGGGAGGCGGGACATACTGTACCTACGCATGTACTTCCTAAGATGAAGCAAAATTTACTCTTAATCATGGTGGAAGAAAACCAGGTGTGCTCATACGCATATATTTCTAATAGCCAATGAGAAAGTGATGCCAGATACCGCCATTTTGCCGCGGCAATTTGAATTCGACGTGATATTATTATTATTTTATTTATTTATTTTGATACTTTTACTTAATTATTATTACTTATTTATATACTTATTTATTATTTATTACTCATTATTTATTATTTATTATTTATTACTTATTATTTATTATTTAAATTAATAATTTTTATAAATATTTTATTAATATTTTATATTTTAATAAAATATTAATAAAATATTTATAAAGATTACACAGGCCCACAAAAAAAAAGTGTCTGACCTCGGCATGCAAAGCATGTTTTCTTACGTATTTTTTTGCGCTGAATCCAAATCTGAAGTCAAAATGGGGGGTTCTCCGGGCCGATTTTGAGTAAATAGCTGTTTAAAGTAAAAAAATTCTGAAAATTAGTTTTAAACACCTAATCTATCATTTTTAAATAAACAATGTACCAAGACCATTTGAGTCTTATTACCCAGAAGACAAAAGGCCCACAGAGCGAGCATTTTGACCCAATAACTCAAAAACCATAAACCCCAGCCAGGTCAGAGGCCTCAGTTCAAATCTAAACAGGCTATATAACACAATCATCATCAGAGCTTACATAGAATGAGAGCCTCAGTTTAAATTTGAGCTGACTATAATTACATAACTCCTAAACCCCAGGCACACCGGAAGCCTGAGCTAAGTGTCAAGCACGGATCCAGGGGGAAAGGGGGGCAATGAGGGTAATCGCCCCCCCCCCAAGGCTCCTGGATGTATCATGAAAATGAAACTTTTTGTGTTAGTTGAGACCTTTTTTTTAGCTTGAAGACCCTTTTCATACCAATAACATATGATACGCCCCCTCCCACCCAAGGCAGGTGTCTGGATCCATCCTTGCTAAGTGTGCTATAATCACCGTCATTGCCCCCCTTTCCCCCTGGATCCGTGCTTGACACTTAGCTCAGGCTTCCGGTGTGCCTGGGGCTTAGGAGTTATGTAATTATAGTCAGCTCAAATTTAAACTGAGGCTCTCATTCTATGTAAGATCTGATGATGATTATGTTATATAGCCTGTTTAGATTTGAACTGAGGCCTCTGACCTGGCTGGGGTTTATGGTTTTTTGAATTATTGGGTCAAAATGCTCGCTCTGTGGGCCTTTTGTCTTCTGGGTAATAAGACTCAAATGGTCTTGGTACATTGTTTATTTAAAAATGATAGATTAGGTGTTTAAAACTAATTTTCAGAATTTTTTTACTTTAAACAGCTATTTATTCAAAATCGGCCCAGAGAACCCCCCATTTTGACTTCAGATTTGGATTCAGCGCAAAAAAATACGTAAGAAAACATGCTTTGCATGCCGAGGTCAGACACTTTTTTTTTTTTGTGGGCCTGTGTTATTATTATTTATACAAATTATGTCATTGTAGGCAATGAGAAGAGTAAAATTAATTAATTTTAAAAATATTATTTATTAATATTAATACAATTTACTTATTAATACAATTTCAAAATGAAGAAGAGCATGTAATGCACATTTATATTTTTGTATTGGTAATTTTTCTCATTTTTTTAGCTTTTTTTCTTTTAAATGCATCATTTTTTAATTTTTTATTTAATTTTCGAACACGGATATATGTTCTTGTACGTATTAAACATAATAATACTTTCTTTGGTATTACTAAACAATTTTGATCTCCTGTTTCGATGATTTTTGATGCTAATGTGTTGAAAATCCATGGTTCCTTACAAATAGAGAAACCATGGTAATCCTGAAATAACTTTTCCATAATTTTCGCCGTTTCAAATAATTCCGTACAAGGGCTAATTATTTTTCCTTTAGAAATATAATTAATCCAGTCGTTATCTTAAGGATTAACCAATAATTCGGTTGGAGTTCCTAAAAACGGAAATTCACTCCGAAATCTATAAGCTGCATAACCTGCGATATATTTAAGGCCTTCTTCTTTTATTACATCAATTGTATTCAATTCTTCGATTTGATTCAGAAGCTTTAATTCATCTTCAGTTGGGGAATATTGTATATCTATAATTGTATCTATATATCAAAAACCGTATAAAACAATATAATAAATGGTACATTATTTTCTATACCTGTAGAAATAAATATTTTTATTACAATTTCCTACAACCTAGAAGATATAGTTATTTTAATAAAAAACGATTAAAACGATAAATTTTATTCACAACGGAATCGATTAATTATACGACTATTTCTTTTTCCGTATACATACATATCCAAGAAGAACACGAAGTCAAAGTAATGTCACTTTGCCGTCATATTGACTAAATTTACATCGTTTTGGTCATGATTTAATCAAGATGACGTCAAATTGATATTAGTTTGCTTTTTGTGTTCTTCTTGAATTAGCTTACCAGGTTCATCATTTTCATCTTCAAATTCCACAAATTCGTATAAATCTTTATCTTTATAGAAATCTTTATCCGAATGTGTATTATATTGCATGTTCTCTAGGATTAATTCGGTCTCATCATAATCATTTTTCTCTTTATTCTTTTCTCTCTCTTCTTCTTTCTCGTCTTCAACGAAGTCGATATCGCTAGTTAAGCATTTTTCTTCTAACGAATCTTGTATAGAGGTATTACTGCCGATAGTGAAAACATCTGATGAATGTTTTCCTAACACGTACCAGCGTAGTCTGTATCGAAATTGCAATGTTGGTGTTGGGTTATCGTAATTTACTCCCATAGCTCGGATGTACGCAAATAAATTTTCGATCACATCTTGATTAAGGCGATTGGTCATGATATACTTTATGTTTGCATTTTTACTTGTGATGTCTTCGTATAGATGCATTAACGAAGCATCAGATAATAAAATTCCTTTCTGAAAGGGAAGTAGACTCTTTCGTTTATCTACTCTCATATTTTTCATCATATTTGTCACTTGATTTAAAATATCATTTTGTTTCTTCAGATCTATACCATAGGTATGAAGTCCTTCATGATTACCGAACTTGCTCATACTATTAATAACATCAAACCATTTATTAAATAGACTGAGAAAACATGCAGTTTTGCGCCACATCAAGCAATCGTTCATAAAGCCACGAAGACCGCACCATTCAATTGCAGCTGCATTAGTGTTTGAAAATATCTGTGTAGCTAATTTAACATTTTACCTTTGAGGTCCTGTGACGTCTAGATGCAGTCGTGATAATTTATGAGCTATTTTTAAATCCTTGCTATTAATTTCTAGCAATCTTTCTAAGCAAGATTTATTAATAAATTGGCCACTTATATGCAAACCGGAATCTAATAGATGATTTCTTAATAATTTTATCAGATGTGGTACATCGGCAAAAACGTGTATTTTTTTTGTTACATCACATGGATGTTGGAAATAAGTTTTTTCTCTATCTACGACAGACTCAATTTCAAGTTCTTTTAGAACAGCTTGATTCGTAGTTCCCAAATCGCATGTTAGAGCAACGACCGTATAACCATTATGATGTAGTTCTGTGATTACATTCAGAATAATACTCTTCGTCATATCCTGATCAAATTGGTAATATACCGGTTGTTTCCACTTCTTAAACAAACCTCTACCAACAATGACCTGGCATTTCTTATTTGGTCCAATCGCTCTTTCTTCTCTTCTATCAATTGCAATTTGTTCCATAATGTGTATTTCGTCAAAGCATAAAACAGTCATTTTTTCTGTTTCTGTCATAAATTGACCTTTATATTTCATTATATCCACAACATTTTTTAAAATATCCTCAGTTAAGTCAAATACTGCTGCCCATCTCCGAAGTGTCGACATTCCAGAAAGAGGTATGTTCCGTGCCTTTCGTAAATATACGTAGGCTTTCGGACTTACACTGCGCAAGGACATTGCAGCTGCTATGTCTTCCGAAGACCAATGCGTTTTTTTCTGCGAAGGATTAAGGAGCATTTTAATTTGCCCCGGGGTAAATACTGAGCTCAATATTTTCTGTATATTTTTTTTACAGTATTTTTTTCTTTTTGTTTTTGTTTAGCAAGTTTGCGCTGTAAAGCTCTGATCAATAATTCCGATTTTTCACATTTCCTTCTTAACTCTTTTATTTCATGATGGAACTCTTCTGAATTTCTTAACTCTTTTATTTCTGATCTCTCAAACATTGTATCAACATTATCTGTAATTATTAATAAACGTATCTAAACCAAATTTTAAAATATTAAAGATAAATATTATAAAATTACTATAAAATATATTAATCATATAAGAAATATATAAATATTAATCATATATATATATATATATGTATATAACTTATTATATTTTATATATTAATATATTGTGAACAGTTGTTAATATATTGTGTAATTTTAATTGAAAATTTACATTTAAAGCCAAAAAATTATATAAAATAATAATGCACACTTTGGATTGCTGAAGAAGATGCTACTTGTACATCTTCGCTAATTGATGAGACTAAATTCTGCGTGGGGACTGCATCAGGTTTCAATATACGTTTTTTCGGTGTTGTGTAATCTAAAAGTGATTCCATCCACGAATCCTCTTTGTATGCTGTTGAATCGAAGTGAGCAGAACAGATGCGTCCTATGTACAGAATGTATTATTTTATATATTTTTGTATATTATTTTTATATATTATTTTCTTATATATTCTTCTTTTTTTTATATATTATTCTTTTTATGTACAGAATATATTATTTTATTTTATATTATTTTATATTAATATTATATTATATTATATATTTATGATATTATATTATATTATAATATTTTTTATTGTATTGTATTATATTATATTATTTTATTTTATTTCTTTATATTATTTTATATAATATAATATAATATTATATTATATTAATATTAATATATTATTATTATTATATATTAATATTTTATTTTATATTATATATATTTTATATTATATTTCATATATACCATTTTTCACATTGACATTTTCTTTTCCACAAGCTGCTACCCATTCTAATAATAGTTTTATTTTTTGGAAATCGAAAAAACAATATTTTTTAATTTTCGGGAATCGTTTTTACATGTTTTTATTGAACATGTACTCATTGTGATATGTGCAAAAGATATGTTTTAAAATACAAAGCCTCAAAGTCATGAAGACATTTGAAATAAGTGAAGTCATTTGATATACTTTAAAAATGGCCGCATCTGGCATCTGCGCAGAACCGTACGAAATTCGTCTCGAGTATGAGCACACCTGGTTTTCTTCCACCATGCTCTTAATGAAGATCAAGATTAAGTGAACTTTGCTTCGTCTTGAAAAGTACATGCGTACATAGTGTGTTCCGCCCCCCCTTGCGGGGGTTCCACTTCCAGAAGATATAACCTAATCCAACCCATATCCGTGGTATACCTCGCTTTGCAGAGAAAGTGAGAAACTCACAGAACTTCATGTTAACTGTACAACAATTTGTCTTGTACTAACTCACCTTTTCTTAAATAAAGTCCTTTTCAAAGTCATAAGAAATATCAAAATCATAGAAGCCTATCATTCCACTACCTGATTTCAATATAAGAAAGGTAAACAATGTCAAACGACAACATAGTCTATATACGGTTATAAAATTACATATTATTCATTAGACATTTTTTGTTTATAACTTTTTAATAAACAATGACCGCCGACTAAAACCTTCACAACATTACTTAGAATGATGATCTTGATAACATCCCACACAGTACAAATGGTTATTTGCCGACTGATAGTCGACATTTTTTAGTCAACTTGAAGTCGTCTTTTTAAGTCGACGTTTAGTCAACTATTTCTAGTACGGTTTATTGTTAACTTTAACTATCGACTATGAGTCGACTTAAGGTCGACCATTTTCAGAAAATTAAAAGTCGCCTTTCGGCAAAGCGAAAAGTCGATTAAATTAGGGCATTTTCAATTAAATTAGGCATTTTCAAAGACTTGGTTGATTTAATTTCATTATTCTTTAATTGTATTATACAGGGTGTCGAAAAAGTATGGAACCGGTCAAATATCTCGAAAATAAAGCATTTTAGAGAAAAATCGCAAAACACGTGTTCGATCATTTCAAGGGGCTACTTTTTTAAGGGGGTCGAAGGGGGTCGCCCCTCAAGGGGGTCCAAGGGGGGCGACCCCCCTTAAAAATCTTAAATGGGACCCCCTATTTTTTATTGCATATTCTTATAGCTTACCTCGAGAACTTTCCAAAACACTATAATAAAGTATTTCTTCATTGAGTACTTTTCGAGTTATGAGGCTTGAAATAATTTCTTAATTTTACATAAACCGTAAAATATCTTGTAAAATATTCATTTTTCGATTACCTCACCTTAATACTTTTATGTACAAAATAATGAGAGGAATCAATTGGTGTAAAGAAAACACATAGTTGTTTTTAAGAAAAAATATAGAATTGTTAATTGCAAATTACATATTTTTCTTCAAAACAACTATGCGTTTTCTTTACACCAATTGATTCCTCTCATTATTTTGTACGTAAAATTATTAAGGTAAGATAATCGAAAAATGAATATTTTACAAGATATTTTACGGTTTATGTAAAATTAAGAAATTACTTCAAGCCTCATAACTCAAAAAGTACTTAACGAAAAAGTACTTAATTATAGTGTTTTGGAAAGCTCTCGAGATAAGCTACAAGAATATGCAATGACAAATAGTAGGTTCCATTTAAGAAATTGAAGGTGACCTTCATGTGACCTTCAAATGACTCTTCAAGGTCAAACCAATGGTACCATCTTATGGCCCCCTCGAAACCAAACCACTTTTGTGTGAAACATTTTTCTCTCCCGGGCTTGGTTTTCGAGATATTCGACTGG
Source organism: Camponotus pennsylvanicus (assembly GCA_023638675.1). Classification (NCBI taxonomy): domain Eukaryota; kingdom Metazoa; phylum Arthropoda; class Insecta; order Hymenoptera; family Formicidae; genus Camponotus; species Camponotus pennsylvanicus. The sequence goes on along the minus strand of JALHBL010000313.1, from coordinate 33,150 downwards.
ATGGATTAAAATGGGCCACCCTGTATATAATTATTCAAGAGCGACGCAGTAGCGACGCGAAGTACATAAAAAACAGGATCCAAGCATTGAGAGTCACTGTTCTCGACGCGGCGGCGCTACCAAGTAGCTTATCCGGAATTTCACACAAATAAACTTTCGGTTAAGATATTTAATAAACTAAAGCCGTAATAAAAAATCTAACGACACTTTTATGATATAATATGAATATAAACTTTCGATTGCGACCAGTTTCAATAAAATCGGTGCAATCAATCCTGAGAAGTGATGATCAAATATCAGAATTGTGACATTTTTCGTTCTTCTCTTTCTTTTCCAGGTTCAGATTCACATACATATGCTTGCACGCACACACGCAAAGCGAGTTTATCCCTCAAGCGGCGTTCACATCGTGCGTATGATTATTGCTTCGATGTGTAAAATGCTTTAAGAGACAAAATCATATGTGTGCATGTGCGTGCATACATGTGATATGTATATGTATGTGTGTACGTACGTGTGAGAAATTAATTTATCGTACAGTAACAATTTTTAAAACTACTCCTTCAGTGGAATTTAATATCTTAGAAACGGAGTCGTAAAAATACGGCTTTTGCTGTTAAATAAAATTAAAAAAAAATTATTTATCATATAGTAACAATTTTCAAAAACCATCCCTTAAAAAAGCAAATTTCAAAAACCATCTCTTGAGAAACAATATCTCGAAAATGATGCGTCGCAGAAATATGGGACCTACACCGTTAATTAAGGTTTCTATAAAGACTAATTTACCGTATAATAATAATTTTTAAAAACCAACCCTTGGGGGTAACATCTAATAATTCAGAAACGGTGCACCACAAAAATATAAAACCTGTACTGTCAGTTATGACTTATAGAAAGACAAATTAAGCGTATAATAATTTTTAAAAACCACTCCTTGGGGGTGAAATCTAATATTTCAGAAACGGTGCACTACAAAAATATAAAACCTGTACTGTTAGTTACGACTTGTAAAAAGACTAATTAAGCGTATAATAACGATTTTTAAAAACTACTCCTTGGGGGTGAAATCTAATATTTCAGAAACGGTGCACCACAAAAATATAAAACCTGTACTGTTAGTTATGATTTGTAGAAAGACTAATTTGCCATACAGTAACAATTTTCAAAAATAAAAAATATCTATAAATAATTTACAAAAATTTTCCGCCAAAAAAATAATTTAAAAGGATATAAAATTTTACAATAAGGTGTAATATCCCTCTAAAAAAACTTTACAAAAAATAAAAAAAGTACGCCAAGTACATAAAAAATACTCTACCTTGTATGCAACAAAATGTTTAATAAAAAAAGTCCATAAAAATAATTTACAGTAATTTTCCCTTACAAAATAATTTTTCTAAAAAACAAAAATAATTTTCCTAAAAAAGTATTAAAAAATAAAATATCAGAATTAAATATGAAATCAATAATTACTATAAGCCAAGTACTTAAGAGCAATTTGTAAATTTGACATAATATTTGCCATGAAATCACTTACATTGTAGAAATATTATACATAAATTCTCCCTAAGAAATTAAAAAGCATTTTATATTTATTCAGAGAAACTTGATTTTTAAAATATTTAAAATCAACACTAAATGAGAATTAGGATTCTCTTAATTCTTAAAACATTTCTTAATATAATGTATATAATTTAAAAAAAAATATAATGTATATAATTTAAAAAAAATATATAATGTATATATAATATAATGTATATAAAATATAATGTATATAATTTAAAAAAAAAAAAAAATAAAATTAAAAAAAAAAAAAAAAAATAAAAAAAAACGTTTTACGCAAGTTTTAAATCGCACAGTCTTGAAATCAAAGTAAGTTATGAAAACTTGGCGTGCCCGGATCGTAATCAAACACAGATTAAATATTTAATTACATAATGTCTAAGATTTTACATTTTATTGGGGATATATTTGTTTATAATGTAAACGATCCGCGCGGGCACATCAAGTTTTCATAACTTACTTCGATTTAATCAGTTCACTAGTAATGGCTCATATATGGCCAAAAAAAAGTGCCACAACTGGTAATGGCCCATCTATGAATAACTTTGCCAATTTTCAACGGATTTGCATGAAACTTGATACACCCACATTTTTCGGGTCGCTGATGACAAATTTGGGATCGAAATTTTAAAATTCAAAATGGCGGATTTAGTATGGTGAATTAATTTTGTTATTCTATTATTATATTTGTTATTCTATTAGAGAAGATTCAAATTCGATATGTTCAAGTTTGAATATCTTGAACTAATCCGTTATCTGCGACCAAAAAACGTACCGAGTGTGATACTTGCACTTATTTGGACAGCGAGCGACCTTTCAGGGATCCTCCATGGCAATCGGCATTGCATCCATCGAGTGAGATTCCAACTGGAGTCGCAGATCACTGTGTTATAAAAAGCAGCATTATAGGTGTGAGGTCTGGATAGCTCAGTGATCAAATGGGCGTAAAGACACGTCCGAGCTCCTCCCACATACATCCCTATCTTTTTCTCGATCTTTTCCAGAAACGCCCATTTGATCAACGAGCGACAGAATCCATCCGTGGCAACGGCATTGACGCATATCCTGTGAAGAGAGAATTCACACATTTTTCAGCCTAACGAATAATTGTTAGAAAACAATATTCGCAGACTAGAAAAATATGTGAGGCGCAAGTGGCTGGATCGGGAATCGAACCCGAGTCTTTCGCTTTCCAGGCAACTGCTCTAGACCACTGAGCTATCCAGATCTCACACCTAATGCTGCTTCTTAACGCAGTGATATGCAACTCCAGAGCGATGTCGGAATCTCACTCGATGGATGCAATGCCGATTGCCATGGAGGATCCCTGAAAGGTCGCTCGCTAACCAAATAAGTGCCGGTGGAAGTATTCGCGTGCATGCTGGCTTCCGACTGGCCTTCCGTATGAAACGGCACCGACAAGCACAATGCCGTAGAGTGACCACATCCCCCAAGATCCCTCTAGTATATACTAAAATCCCCACTGTACCAAATAGCAGTAGCGGATGGACTCTAAGATAGGGCCGGGGCAAGCCTCCAAAAACATTTCCATAATGGAATATCAAAGTTAATCACTAGAAACCACCATATTGAATCTGCCAGTCTAAATTTTGCAATTTTGTCTATAGATTCATCATAAGAGACTCGAAAAACGCGAACATATCGAATTTGATCTCCATAATGAAATAAAATTAGTTCGCCATATTGGATTCGCCATTTTGTATTTTGAAATTTCGACCCTTGATTCGTCACCAGCGACGCAAAAAATCCCTTATTATAAATAAACTTTCATGTAAAATATGAATTTATTTGTTCTCACCAGTTTTGGCACAAAACGTTGATTTCGGATGTACCAGTGAACTGGTTAAAGACTGTGCGATGTAAAACTTGTGTAAAACGTTTTTTTTTTAAATTATATACATTACAACTTACAAAAACTTGGCGTGCACGGGTCGTATTAATCTATAATTGAAATTAATTACATGTATATAATTTCGCAAACTTTGTAAAATTATGTATATTTGTAAATTAGTAAAATTATGTATATTATAATGTGACCCGAGCACGCCAAGTTTTTGTAAGTCGTTTTGGTCTTAATTTTATTAGTTCCGAATTTACTTGGCAAAGCTTATGATTAATTTCAAAATTAAATATTTCATAATAATAAAAATGCGTAAATTGTAATACAACTTGGGTACAATTTTTGTATGTAATTTTTCTTAAATCCTTTAATTCCAGGTTTACTTAGTAAAACTTATGATCTTAAAACAAGTCAATTAGTTTTTCTCTTTTAAATTCAAAATTGGCGATTAATACAATCGATGTTATTGCAGTAAGTGTTAAATTTTATGACATACTATTTGTAATCTAATATAAAACCCGCAATATATTAGTACTATTTCATATATTGTACAAATATTTATTTGGATCCCACATAATAATGTATTTTTATATATCATACAAAGTATTGAACTTATTTTGAAAATCATTTTCATTTTATCGAGAACATATAATACATAAATGCAAGATAGAATATGTGATAAATTTATTTCAAATTACGAATCCTATCAATTGCTCCAATGTACTTGGCTAGTTAATTATTGATTTCATATTTAGTTTTGATTTTTTTTAGAAAAATTATATACAGGGTGGTCCTCGTAACGGTCGCCACGATTTTTAAGGTACTTACAATAATCTAACAAAAAAATGTTTCAAACAAAAGTTGTATGGCTTGAAGGGGGCCATCTGACGGTGGCAATAAGTTGACGTTCGAGAGTCATTTGAAGGTCACGTAAAGGTCTCCGTCAATTTCTTAAATGTAACTCCCTATTTTTTATTGCACATTCTTGTAGCTTATCTCGAGAGCTTTTCAAAACACTATAATAAAATATTTTTCCCTCAAGTACTTTTTGAGTTATAAGACTTGAAATCATTTTTCCTAATTTTACATAAACCGTAAAATATCTTGTAAAATATTCATTTTTCGATTATCTTACCTTAATACTTTTATGTACAAAATAATAAGAGGAATCAATTAGTGTAATGAAAACACATAGTTGTTTCAAAGAAAAAATATGTAATTTGCAATTAACAATTACATATTTTTTCTTAAAAATAACTATGTGTTTTCTTTACAGCAATTGATTCCTCTCATTATTTTGTACATAAAAGTATTAAGGTAAGATAATCGAAAAATGAATATTTTACAAGATATTTTACGGTTTATGTACAATAAAATTAAGAAATGATTTCAAGCCTTATAACTCAAAAAGTACTTGGGGGAAAAATATTTTATTATAATGTTTTGGAAAGCCCTCGAGGTAAGCTACAAGATTATGCAATAAAAAATTGGGAGTTCCGTTTAAGAAACTGACGGTGACCTTTATGTGACCTTCGAATGACTCTCCAAGGTCAAATCATTGCCACCATCTAATGGCCCCCTTCAAGCCATACAACTTTTGTTTGAAACATTTTTTTGTTAGATTATTGTAAGTGCCTTAAAAATCGTGGCGACCTTTACGAGGACCACCCTGTATAGTTTTTGAGGGAAAATTTTTATAAATTATTTTTAGCAATATTTTTTTATTAAACGTTTTGTTGCATAGAAGGCGGAATATTTTTTATGTATTTGGCGTACTTTTTTTATCTTTATAAGGTTTTTTTAGAGGGATTTCACACTTTTTTGTAAAATTTATATCTGCAAAAATATATACGCATTTTTAGCATTTAGAGGCCAACTACACTTTTGTATTACTAACTCATTTATTAATTGCTATTCGGTACTTTTAGTACGTACAATGTTTGTGTAATGTCCATTGATTATATTCTTACCTACATGAAAAATTCTACTAATAACTTTATACGTATTCGCACCAATACGTATTTTTTCCGTAGGTATTAAATTATTTTGTCTCTTTTAGTTCCTGTATACTATATTACTATATATTACAAGTCAAAATTATTATTGATTTAATTAAGTTTTTATCATTACATATTTACTGTTATAGATTTCATTATTATTGCAATATTCTTTATTATAAAATAAAATTTCGTTTCACGTATAAAGAATCAAAAAAAGTTTCTGAAGTTCAGATTTAATTGAATGATAAGACATGCTGCAATTCTGTCATTGTATTACATCTTAAAATTAAAATTTAACTATTACTAGATCTAAAAGAAAAAAAGAAGTTAAAAATTAGAAATAACTTACAGATGTATGTAATAAGTAAATAATAATAATATAATAATTACCATAAAAGTTTGTTGCGTATCGTAACAAATATTATTTTATAAGGCAGCATTATCAACTTATAGGCCCATATTCTGAATCCTTTTTTATCGATAAAAATGCTTCTAAAAGTGGCCTGTAGCCAATCAGAAGGCTTATATGCCACTTTTAGAGGCACTTTTATCGATAAAAGAGGATTCAGAATATGGGCCATATAGTCCATCCTCCCACAACTTAAAATATATTTCCAGTTTTTACAAATATAATGTTACTCTTTTCCTATTTCCATAAAACGTCTAAATTATTCCTACAAGTAATCTATTCACACAAGTTATGGTTATGCAGAGAAAGATTATCTATGTACATAATTATATATAAGTGTGTATAATTCTATATAGTTCTATAGTATATAATTATATATATATATATATATATATATATATATATACATATACATATACAGGGTGTCCGATTCGTGAGGGACCAAACGAAAAGTGATGATAGATTGGGTCAAACTAAGAAGAAAATTCCTCTACCATTTTGCAAAATTCGCAATAATTATTAAGTAATAAGCAAAAATGTCACATGAAGGTTTAATTTTTTTAATGGAAACCCCTATTTTTTATTATGTATTCTTATAGCTTATCTCGAGAGCTTTCCAAAACACTATAATAAAGTATTTCTTCATTGAGTACTTTTCGAGTTATGAGGCTTGAAATAATTTCTTAATTTTACATAAACCATAAAATATCTAGTAAAATATTCATTTTTCGATTATCTTACCTTAATACTTTTATATGCAAAATAAAAGAGGAATCAATTGGTGTAAAAAAAAAACAGTTGTTTTTAAGAAAAAATATGTAATTGTTAATTGCAAATTGAAGGTGACCTTCATGTAACCTTCAAATAACTCTTCAAGGTCAAACCAATGGTACCGTCTTATGGCCCCCTCGAAACCAAACAACTTTTGCCTGAAACATTTTTTTCTAAAATGCACCGTTTGTGAGATATTTAGGTGTATCCAGACTTTTGGCGCACCCTGTATATATATATATATATACAGGGCAGACCATTTTAATCAATACACGCGAATATCTCGAAAAGGTTTTTTCAAAAAATGTGTCAAACAAAAGTTGTATGGTTTCGAGGGGGACATAAGATGGTGCCATTAGTTGGACCTTGAAGAGTCACCTGAAGGTCGCCTCCAACTTTCGAAATGGGACACCCTACATGCTTTTACATATTCTTGTAGCTTGTCTCGAGAGATTTCCAAAACATTAACATTAAGTTAGTTTTCATTAAGTACTTTTCAAGTTATGAAGCTTGATATCATTTCTTAATTTTACATAAACCGTAAAATATCTTGTAAAATATTCATTTTTCGATTATGTCACCTTAATACTTTTATGCACAAAATAATGAGAGGAATCAATTGGTGTAACGAAAACACATAGTTGTTTCGAAGAAAAAAAATGTAATTGTTAATTGCAAATTACATTTTTTTTCTTCGAAACAGCTATGTGTTTTCTTTACACCAATTGATTCCTCTCATTATTTTGTGCATAAAAGTATTAAGGTAAGATAATCGAAAAATGAATATTTTACAAGATATTTTACGGTTTATGTAAAATTAAGAAATGATTTCAAGCTTCATAACTCGAAAAGTACTTAATGAAAACTAACTTAATTAGTGTTTTGGAAAGCTCTCGAGATAAGCTACAAGAACATGCAAAAGCATATAGGGTGTCCCATTTAAAAAGTTGGAGCTGACCTTCACGTGACCTTCAGGTGACTCTTCAAGGTCAAACTAATGGCACCATCTTAGGTCCCCCTCGAAACCATACAACTTTTGTCTGAAACACTTTCTAGTAAAACTTCTTTATCGAGATATTCGACCGTGTCCAGACTTTTTTAACACCCAGTATATATATATACAGGGTGTCCCATTTTAAATAAGACCTCAAATATCTCCCGAATAATACGTTTTACAGAAAAATGTTTCAGACAAAAGTTGTATGGTTTCGAGGGGGCCATAAGATGGTACCATTGGTTTGACTTTGAAGAGTCATTTGAAGGTCACGTGAAGGTCACTTCAATTTTTTTAAATGGAACACCCTATATATTTTTGCACATTCTTGTAGCTTATCTCGAGAGCTTTCCAAAACACTATAATTAATATACTGTTTTAATTGAACTTAATATATTATACTATATTATATCCATTTATAAACAAAGTTTCGAAACTTATACATTCTTTTATTACAACATCGCACATACTTTTTCGTTTATATTGAATTGTTTTATTTTATCTTATCTTATCTTATTATTGGTGGAATATATAATTTATTATCATTCATTTTTAGTTACACACACACTACTAACTACAATAACATTCAATTGTTTCTTAATCAAGCATAAAATATCTCTTACCTACGTGAAATGTAAATCCGGACAAATGGAAACACTTTCTTTTTGGAGGCTGTTTGAAGTGGTATAATCTTTCGGCATAAACGTGATAGTTGCCTTTGTCAATACTAAACCTTTCAATAAAACACATAAAATTATTCCAAACATAATTTGCATTTTTCGTAAACGTTTGCACTCAATCGGTTTCCGTTGAATCCTCAATTAGTTGTTTTTCTCACTCTACTAATTCTGATGTGCTAGTCGAATTGATATTAATTCATATATATATATATATACACACACACACACACATATTTTTGATAAATTCCTTCAAATTCAGTTCTAACGAATCACAAGTTATTATCTTCTAATATTATATTGTTAGATTTCTCTTTATGTTCGATCACAATATATATCTTAAGATTAAATTAAGGGAACTCTTAATAAGTACATAATTTCTATTTTTTTAGGAGAACAAATGTGAAATATGAACAATGTGAAATGATACATATTCATTTGACTGTATCGCGCTAACACAGGAATATAATTATTATATATTAATTTCTTTTTAATTTCTTTTAATATTGTAGTAGAAAAGCAGAGTCAATAAACAAATAATAATCGCAATCAAATTACACCAAAGAAGTTATAGAATTACAGATCTTGTAACATTTTCATCCTTATTTAAGTGCACGCAGCGTGTAATTTCGAATTTCACTTAAAATTCACTTAGAATTCACTTAAATATTTGCTATATCTTTGTTTTTATTAAAAATATATAATTATGATTAAACAAATATAATTATGTACAAAATAAATATAATTATGACAATTCGTTTGTACGATTGTGTTAGTACGTACAATTACGTACGTACAATACTATGTATGCTTTTTAAAATCCACTATTCGTACACAATTCTGTGATATTCATATGACACAGTTTGAATCAAGAGATAAATAACGCGGTAGCGTTTCACAGTAGTAACTGACTTCGAATGATCAATCTGACCATGTATTGCCATGACGTCTTATTAGCTGCATTCCGTTTGTAATTTATTTTTCTCCGCGGAGATACTCGGCGTTATTTTAAAAGGAATTAAAATTGTTTGACAAAAAAGTTATATATATAACAAAAATAGTTTTATATATAAATAAAAATAGTTATATACATAATTGTTTAATTTTATTAAACTTCTTATATCAATTTATTTCCGAGTAATCTTCTCTTTGGCATAAGAGGCACGTTTATTATATAAAAAAAGATATTCTGATTATAAGAAATTAATTAAATAATGGATTTAAAAAAAGTGATTTATATGTTTTCTGTGATATTCATATAATGCATTTTAAATCAAGCGATACGTAACGCGATAGCGTTTTTACACTAATATAAATAAGTATAAATTTACAATAGCACATAAACTAAAATAAATAAAATAATTAATTGTACGAATTATTATTATCGTTATTTGCATTGAATAAACTTATAATATAATATAATAACTAATATAACTTTATAATATAATATAATATAACAATTTATAATATTAATTACTTTATTATTTTAATTATACTATTGTCATTTTATATATGACAGTCTTTATATTATGTACTAATATTTATTAATGCATAAAACCAAATTCTCTCTTTCTCTCGCTATAAATTAATTGCTTTATTTCCAAAAAATTGTGATAGACGCCTTAATCACATTTTGTTAAATACATATGAAAATAATTGATACTTAATCGATCTCCTTGTGTGTTAACTTATTCAGTTCATTCATATATTAAATGATATACAAAATTTTTATTTTTAAAAATATTTTTATATTATTAAAGAAATTCTTCTACATAAGAATAATTTAAACAAATATTTATGTAATGATCTCTTTTTAAATTCATGCATAATAATGGACGTATTTTCAAAAATTTTATAAATTTATAAAAACTTTATTCCCTCTAGCAATGATATACAGGGTGTTCAAAAAGTCCCGGACCGGTCGAATATTTCATAAACTATACACTTTAGAAAGAAATGTTTTAGACAAAAGTTGTATGGCTTGAAGGGGGCCATAAGATGGTGTCATTGGTTTGACCTTAGAGAGTCATTTGAAGGTCACGTGAAGGTCACCGTCAATTTCTTAAATGGAACCTCCTGTTTTTTACTGCATATTCTTGTAGCTTATCTCGAGGGCTTTCCAAAACACTATAATAAAATATCTTTCGTTCAAGTACTTTTTGAGTTATAAGGCTTGAAATAATTTCTTAATTTTACATAAACTGTAAAATATCTTGTAAAATATTCATTTTTCGATTACCTCACCTTAATACTTTTCTGTACAAAATAATGAGAGGAATTAATTGGTATAAAGAAAACACATAGTTGTTTCGAAAAAAAAATATGTAATTTGCAATTAACAATTACATATTTTTTCTTAAAAATAACTATGTGTTTTCTTTACACCAATTGATTCCTCTCATTATTTTGTACATAAAAGTATTAAGGTGAGGTAATCGAAAAATGAATATTTTACAAGAATATTTTACGGTTTATGTAAAATTAAGAAATTATTTCAAGCCTTATAACTCAAAAAGTACTTGAAGGAAAGATATTTTATTATAGTGTTTTGGAAAGCCCTCGAGATAAGCTACAAGAATATGCAATGACAAATAGTAGGTTCTATTTAAGAAATTGAAGGTGACCTTCATATGACCTTCAAATAACTCTACAAGGTCAAACCAATGACATCATCTTATGGCCCCCTTCAAGCTATACAACTTTTGTCTAAAACATTTCTTTCTAAAGTGCATAGTTTATGAAATATTCGACCGGTCCGGGACTTTTTGAACACCCTGTATAAACGTACAAAAATTTATATGTATAGTTTGAAATAGGAAAAACATCATAAAATATAATATCAAAAAAACTTCAAAACATAATATAAAAAAATCTTGAAAAGAAAATTATAATTGTTAATATATTTATGAATTTACAAAAGTTAATACTACATTTAAAAAAGTGCAGATCTTATATAAAATATATAAAATACAAAAATATACATCTTAAATGTCTAATAAATAACAAACATTCAAATATTAATACATGCATATCCATCTACAATGTATTCCTTTTACTAACTAAAGTTATTTATATCAGTTAGATAATATAATTATAATATTTATAATTATAATATTTACTGGATTCAATAAATCTCTTCTATGTCACTTCTTAGAGTTATAATATTTTCGAGACAAAATTTGAAGTTTGGTTTAATTTCGTTGCATTGCAACAACACAGCATTAATATCAAATGGATAGTTAACCTTTTAACTACGGCATTGTCAATAGATGACGAAACGTTTTATGAAACATGGCTGTCGTTAATAAGTAACTTTAAGATGCTATGATGCGGAGATCATTTATTGACAATTCCATTAGTTCTTTATGTTATCTCGAGTCTACAGTTATTTATTTTATTCATCAATAAAATGCATAACAAAATGACAAACATTTTATAAAATATTATCTATATGGAAATATTAATTAATGCAACAACATATTATTATAGATATTTTAAGTATGCTAAAATAAAATCCAGAATATTTTATATATACGTTATGTTATACTAATGTAATTTAAATAATTTAGATAATTTAGAATAATTTAGAATGACAGATAATTTAAAATGACAGAGAGAGAGAGGGGGGGAGGGAGAGAGAGAGAGACAGAGAGAGAGAGGGAGAGAGAATCATTATCGAGAAAATGAAAAAAGGACAAGCAAATATATAATATGATCTGAATATAATATAAATGGCAAATAATTTATGAATTATTTACCATATATCATTGCTCTGTACGTTGTCTGTTGTACATGATGCTTTGCAGACTTCTTTTTCCTCTCCTGTTCATCCTTTGCTATATTTTCGTGGTACTCACACTCCCGAAAACACGATTAATAATGATTAATCAAATATGTAATGATCACGAAACATATCACTTTGCATGACATTCCTGATCGCGGAATAATCAATTGAAAGTCGTGATATAGCAATCGTTTAATAATTTATTTATACTGACATTTTAGCGTATTTAAAAAAAGATTAAAGTATTGTATGAAACATATTAAACTCTATAAATGTTAGATAAATAATTATTATCTATGAGGATCAATAAGATCGTAAAAACTGTCGCTTCAATTTTTATTTACAATTAAATAATCGCACTTTGATAAAGATTTATTGCCACAATAAATTTCATATCTTTTATCAAAATTTGATAATCGTTAATTGTAATAATTATAGCGAATTATGCTTAGACACTAATCACGATTGCATTTAGAAAAATAATTAATATATGAAGTATTTCGCACTGCTTCACTGTTCGTGTGTCGCCGTGCGAATGATAGCAAGGCCATGACATGTAAACAATAATCCCGCCAAGGCCGAATACTGTGTTATTGCCCATTCATTGTCGAAATATTTTATCTATTATGTTTTAATATATAGGATGTCCCATTTTAATCGGTCACCCCGAATAACTTTTTTATTTTTGATTGTAGAAAAAAACATTTTAGATCAAAGTTGTATGATTTCAAGGGGGACATAAGATGGTGTCATTGGTTTGACCTTGGATAGTCGTTTGAAGAATATGTAAAGGTCATTTTCAATTTCTTAAATGGAATCCCCTATTTTTTATTGCTTATTCTTATAGCTTATCTCGAGAGCTTTCCAAAACACTATAATAAAGTATTTCTTCATTGAGTACTTTTCGAGTTATGAGGCTTGAAATAATTTCTTAATTTTACATAACCATATAATATCTAGTAAAATATTTATTTTTCGATTATCTTACTTTAATACTTTTATGTACAAAATAATGAGAGAAATCAATTGGTGTAAAAGAACACACAGTTGTTTTTAAGAACAAATATGTAATTTGCAATTAACAATCATTATATTTAATTATATTCAATTTCCAATTAAAAAATTAAAATATTTTTATTATAATATAATTTTATTTATCTTATTATTAATATTAACTTTTTCTATCTCTCTCAATTTCAATCTTAAATTCAATATTAAATTTTTCTATTTCCTTTAAATTATTAAATATCGGGCAATTTACTATCCCTTTTAAAAAACCTTACAAAGGTAAAAAAAGTACGCCAAGTACATAAAAAATATTTCATCTTCTATGCAACAAAACGTTTAATAAAAAAATATCATTAAAAATAATTTATAAAAATTTTCCCTCAAAAATTATATAATTTTCCTAAAAAAAAAATCAAAACTAAATATGAAATCAATAATTAACTAGCCAAGTACATTGCAGCAATTGATAGGATTTGTAATTTGAAATAAATTTATCATCACATATTCTATCTTGCATTTATGTATTCTAGATTCTCGATAAAATGAAAATGATTTTCAAAATAAGCAATACTTTGTATGATATATAAAAATACATTATTATGTGTGATTCAAATAAATATTTGTACAATATATAAAATAGTACTAATATATTGCGGGTTTTATATTAGATTACAAATAGTAAGTCATAAAACTATTTAACACTTACTGCAATAACATCGATTGTATTAATCGCCAATTTTGAATTTAAAAGAGAAAAACTAATTGACTTGTTTTAAGATCATAAGTTTTACTAAGTAGACCTGGAATTAAAGGATTTAAGAAAAGTTACATACAAAAATTTAACCCGAGTTGTATTACAATTTACACATTTTTATTATTATGAAATATTTAATTTTGAAATTAATCATAAGCTTTGCCAAATAAATTCGGAACTAAAAAAATTAAGACCAAAACGACTTACAAAAACTTGGCGTGCTCGGGTCGTATTAATCTATAATTGAAATTAATTACATGTATATAATTCGCAAACTTTGTAAAATTTTGTATATTTGTAAATTTGTAAAATTATGTATATTATAATGTGACCCGAGCACGCCAAGTTTTTGTAAGTCGTTTTGGTCTTAATTTTATTAGTTCCGAATTTACTTGGCAAAGCTTATGATTAATTTCAAAATTAAATGTTTCATAATAATAAAAATGCGTAAATTGTAATACAACTCGGGTAAAATTTTTGTATGTAATTTTTCTTAAATCCTTTAATTCCAGGTCTACTTAGTAAAACTTATGATCTTAAAATAAGTCAATTAGTTTTTCTCTTTTAAATTCAAAATTGGCGATTAATACAATCGATGTTATTGCAGTAAGTGTTAAATTTTATGACATATTATTTGTAATCTAATATAAAACCCGCAATATATTAGTGCTATTTCATATATTGTATATATATTTATTTGGATCACACATAATAATGTATTTTTATATATCATACAAAGTATTGAACTTATTTTGAAAATCATTTTCATTTTATCGAGAATCTAGAATACATAAATGCAAGATAGAATATGTGATGATAAATTTATTTCAAGTTACGAATCCTATCAATTGCTTCAATGTACTTGGCTAATTAATTATTGATTTCATATTTAGTTTTGATTTTTTTTTAAGAAAATTATATATAATTTTTGAGGGAAAATTTTTATAAATTATTTTTAGCGATATTTCTTTATTAAACGTTTTGTTGCATAGAAAGTGGAATATTTTTTATGTATTTGGCGTACTTTTTTTACCTTTGTAAGGATTTTTAGAGGGATTTCACACCTTTTTGTAAAATTTATGTTTTTTGCAAAAAATATATACGCATTTTTAGCATTTCGAGGCCAACTACACTTTTGTATTACTAAATCATTTATTAATTGCCGTTCGGTACTTTTAGTACGTACAATGTTTGTGTAATGTCCATCGATTATATTCTTACCTACATGAAAAATTCCACTAATAACTTTATACGTATTCGCACCAATACGTATTTTTTCCTTAGGTATTAAATTATTTTGTCTCTTTTAGTTCCTGTATACTATATTACTATATATTACAAGTCAAAATTATTATTGATTTAATTAAGTTTTTATCATTACATATTTACTATTATAGATTTCATTATTATTGCATTATTCTTTATTATAAAATAAAATTTTGTTTATGAAGAATCAAAGAAAGTTTTAGAAGTTTAGATTTAATTGAACGATAAGACATGTTGCAATTCTGTCATTGTATTAGATCTTAAACAAAATTGAAATTTAGCCATTACTAGGTCTATAAGAGGAAAAAAAAGAAGTTAGAAATTCAAAATAACTTAAACAGATGTATGTAATAAGTAAATAATAATAATATAATTACCATAAAAATTTGATATAAGTTTGTTGCGTATCGTAATAAATATTATTTTATAAGGCAGCATCAACATATATAGTCCATCCTCCCATAACTTAAAATATATTTCCGGTTTTACAAATATGATGTTACTCTTTCCCTACTTCCATGCAACATCTAAACCTTATTCCTACAAGTAACCTATATTCATACAAGTTATGGTTACGCAGAAAAAGATTATCTATGTACATAATTATATATAAGTATGTGTGTCTATAACTCTGTAGTTCTATAGTATATAATTATATACATATATATAAATATGTGTCTGTGTGTGTGTAGAATTTTACATATTTGACTGCGCAATCATAATTATAGTTACATAGACATTTATTACATTTGCCTGCGTAGACACAAATATAGTTACGCAGAAACATTCTCTACATGTATAATTATATATATATAATTATACATGTAGAGAATATTTCTGCGTAACTATATTTGTGTTTATGCAGGCAAATGTAACGAATGTCTACGTAACTATAATTATGGTTGCGCAGTCAAATATGTAAATTTCTACACACACACACACACACACACACACACACACACACACACATATATACAGGGTGGCCCACGTAAAGTGTTACAAATTTATATCTCGGAAACGAAACAATTTAGAGAAAAATGTTTCAGACAAAAGTTGTATGGTTTCAAGGGGGACATAAGATGGTGCCATTAGTCGACCTTGAAGAGTCACCTGAAAGTCACGTGAAGGTCGCCTCAAATTTTTTAAATGGGACACCCTATATGCTTTAACATATTTTTGTAGCTCATCTCGAGAGCTTTCCAAACCGTTATAATAAAGTATTTCTTCATTGAATACTTTTCGAGTTATGAGGCTTGAAATAATATCTTAATTTTACATAAACCATAAAATATCTAGCAAGATATTCATTTTTCGATTATCTTACCTTAATACTTTTATGTACAAAATAATAAGAGGAATCAATTAGTGTAAAGAAAAAAACAACTATGTTTTTTCTTTACACTAATTGATTCCTCTCATTATTTTGTACATAAAAGTATTAAGGTAAGATAACCGAAAAATGAATATTTTACTAAATATTTTATGGTTTATATAAAATTAAGAAATTATTTCAAGTCTCATAACTCGAAAAGTACTGAATGAAGAAATACTTTATTATAGTGTTTTGGAAAGCTCTCGAGATAAGCTACAAGAATAAATAATAAAAAATAGGGGTTCCCGTTTAAAAAACAGAAGTTGACCTTCAAATGATCTTGAAAATGACCTTTAATGTCGAATCCAAGGTCACTATTAGATAGCCCCCTTTGTTCCCTACAACTTTTATCCGAGTCGTTTTCCTTCAAACGTTGATCCTGAAAAGTTATGAGGGTGGAACTTTTAAAATGGGACACCCTGTATATATATGTATTAATATAATATTTAATATGATTGCAATTATATTAGTGCATGTGACTATCGGTGTTATGTATGTTTCAAGATTTGCATGAGATGAGCATTATTCGTATATAAATTTCTGATTTATTAAGATAAGTTTTATTTTCCGATGTATTAAGATAAGATGAGTTTTACTTTATTTTCAAATATAGTTTTATTTCTTTCCATACAGCACAAAACATTGCAGTAATATTGCGACAATATTACAATGTTGCTGCAATGTTACAACAATATTATTGCAATAACATTGCTGCAATATTCTGTGCTGTATGGGTTTTTTCTAAAAAGACAGTAGACGAATTATTGCAATTTTATCAGAGATCCTGACCAATGGCGGAGATAAATTGCGGAGATAAACAGAAATTTGTTCAGAGGCACATTTTCTTATTTACAAGGACTCGACGGTTGGGCAACTTTTATTACTTTCAGTACGTGAGAAAAATATTAATTATTATTTTTCATTATCTTTATAATGTCATTACAAAAAAATTTTATAAATTTATCGGTAAGACAAAGAAACAGAAGACTTCGTAAATTATTTAAATTGTATAATGTCCAAATGAAAATATTGAATCATATACAAGCAATTATGATGAAACTGCTCAGATTCATTCACATTGTGGATATAATTTATCTTCTAATGTTCTTGATAACAATGATATCATAGAATCAGAATCGGATACTGATAATAGTAATGTTACGTCCAGCCGACTCCACGTTTCCTTCTTTCCGCGAGGGTTTACCTAATTTAAGTTTCATTCTTGATATTTATTCAGGTGTTTGTGATGAAATTTTATATCCTCGATTCCCTATCCCTCGAGATAGATTATAGAGTTTGGTCAGAGATATTTTCTAAATTTTCTCACGTCGGATATTTACGGATTATTAGGCCCGAGATAAAAATATATCAGTATGGACAAACCTTGTTGAAGGACAAGATATGCAAAAGGTAACCGAAGACAGAGTATAAAAAGGAAGCTCTCGAGGAAGCATTCATTCAGTTGTGACCAATCTATACCCGGTGGTACAAGTTCCGAATAACTATCATCCAACTTCATCGAAACGACTCCCTCATCGACGGGGACATCACGATATTCTAGAGGACTTTGCGCATCAGCAACCGACCAGTTCTCTGACCATCAGCTCTTCGACGAACAGCTCTTGACAATCAGCTCGATCAGCATCCATAAAATAATAAGTCCATCCGATTCTTCATCGCGGTCTCTCGATTTTCCTCATTTTTTTTATTTTTATTTATTTGTTATTATCTTGCTCTCAGTGGAATCCCGTTCCACTCGCACTAACTCTGAGAGGCGTCGCGCTAAACGACAGATACCGTCGGAACCGTCGAGCGCGAAATTTACTGGCCCGAGCTGTGAACGATCCCTCATTCAGATTAGAGTTAAGCCAAATCAACACCAATCTACCCGTTGCACGAATCTTCTTGAATAGCATTCAAGAAGATCCACGAAACACTCCCTACCTATCTCCGGGAACCCTTCCTCCCAGTTACTCCCCTATATATATGAGGTAGAACTCGACTTGACAGAAGTAGATCCTCCATCTGACCCTCAATTGTATTCACCCCCTCCTTCTCCCCTTAACGAACCGTCGCTAAACTCACCTCCTCCTCCTCCCCTTGACGAACCATCACTAAATTCACCTCCTCCTCCTCCCTCTAACGTACCACTACCAAATTCACTTCCCCCCTCTTTCCCTTCTCTTCCTTCTCCTTTATCCTTTATCGATCCTAGCGATCTCCGCATCGCGACACTCCTCACCCTCCTTTTCCCTGAGTACACAGGTCCCATCCTTCCAGGTTGTTTTACCGTAGGATCTGGTCCCATATATCTCCCCATATTGCGCAGTTTCTTGAACGTCGCTCCCCCTAATATCATTATCCCCTGCTTTACCCCAGTTACCGATTATTCCTTAGCCATACCCATAGAGTTCTTATGGAGAAGATATCCTCCACAATCTAATTCTTTCCTTACCTAATTAACCTTCATTGTCTCGTTAATACACATATACACTCACACAGAATTAACTATCATTTGCACAGAAAACTCAAAATCATTGTAATTTCCGGTCGAGCATAGAGATAAAAAATAGTATCCTCCCTTAATCTGCTCGACTGACGACCTTCGTACTCGTATAACACCCGCGAGAAAACACACACACATACATACCCACTCATACACCCACACACACTAAATATAGCGCACATAATTATAATTTCTTTTTCTCTTCTTTTATGTTTAAATTTACCAAGTATTTTTTTAAATAAATGTTAAATTTGTAACTAAATTTCTTAATTAATTCATTACGCTGCTCTCATTCCTAACCATCAAAGATCGCGCATTGGTCCCGCCCTGTGTAAAAGGGATTAAATTCCCTTACCGAAAAGGGGACCACCGAGCGAATGCTTGAAGCAGAGTAATAGCGACTTAACGAGAATCGTTTACCTGTTTTTCGAGTCTCAAAATTAGCATACAGGGTGTCTGAAAACTTTTCGCAGTCCCGAAGTGTGAAGGTATATTGGCTCAAATTAAGAAGGAAGGTCCTCTACTGTTTGGCGATATTTGCAATAATTAACGAAAAATTAATAAAAGAAGAGCGGCCAATGCGCGTGGCTAGAAGTGCGCGGCGGTGAAGGCGGTCTCACTGTAACATAATGGCGGCGCGCGGTGAAGCGATGATTGGAGAGGGGAGGAGCCTTCGCCGCGCGACTACACATTCATCGCTCATCCCCTCCCCAATCACCGCGCGCCGCCATTATGTTACAGTGAGACCGCCTTCGCCGCCGCACGCTTCTAGCCACGCGCATTGGCCAATCTTCTTTAATTAATTTTTCGTTAATTATTACAAATATCGCCAAACAGTAGAGGACCTTCCTTCTTAATTTGAGCCAACATACCTTCACACTTCGGGATCACGAAAAGTTTTCAGACACCCTATATATTACAGATTATGACGCGTTACATTGTACGAATTTATTTCTCGACGCGTAGGTGACGCTAAATTGCATCCCGCGGAGGTCTAGTGAACGCCCTGCTTTCAACAGTCAATCAAATATACTATAATTATGCTGTGCGAAGTCGCAGCAAATCTAATAAATCGAGTAAAAATAATAAAATAAATACCGAAAGATATTACACATGAATGAGCTTTTTTTGTTTAAATTAATTAGTTAGAAGCATGGTTCATTAGATTCCGCGCTTTTTACAATTAATAATACAGTATGCGTCGAGAAACAAATTCGTACAATGTAACGCGTCATAATCTGTAATATATATTGTTAACATCGCGCTGAGGAAGGATCAAAAGATGATCCGAAACGTTCGCTTTTTGTTGTTGTAATATGAGTTTTTTAATAAACTAATATTGAAAAAAGAAGTGTTGTTGCTTCTCTGCGCTCCAACTACCGCGTGTTGGTTCTTATGCCATTTTCTTTGCAATTTTTTGATTATTTGAGCCAAATTTCTAATTATTGAATATAAAATATTGAATATAAAGTTAATATTCGCCGTGTAATTTGTGATTCTTCAGCTCGATCATTTGTAAAATGCATCAAATCATGTAATGCATATTTTGGCTGCTCTAAATGCATGCAAGAAGGAGAATATATTAATCATCAAATGCTTTTCCTTCAAACAAATGCAAAGTTGAGAACTGATGAAAATTTTATCCCTAAAAAAATACCTTTTAAAAAAAGGTAAAGAAAAAGCGTCGAGTTCATCTAAAAACCGTCTCACAAAAAATAGCTATCACAAAAAGTAACTACCTTTATATGTAAAAAATTAACTGAAAAATTTTCACAAAAAATAGTTATTTTTATAAAAAATACTGATATTAATTATAAAAAATTGCGTCAAGTTGGGGTGCAATTTCACTTTAAGTTTGTTAGTGTTATAAAATTGTATACATATGTACTTTTATATAATCCGCTGCTGACAAATAGGTAGAAGTTCCGTTTAAAATCTATTACATTTTTGTCATAAAGAAGAATATTTTTGTTAGAGTTGAATCAATTTTTTAAAATAAAAGATTACGTCAAATGATTTTTAAATTTTCTAGAAAATTAAAATAAGATTAAAAAAAGTTATTTAAAAATTAAAAATTCCAAAAAATGAAAGATTACGTCAATAATTTTTCAATCTTCTACAAAAATAAAATAAAAGAACAAATTTTTTTAAAAATTAAAAATAAAAAAAATATAAATTAAAAAAATTTTAAATAAAAAAACGGCGCGCTACCAATTTGATTGGCAATAATAATAAATGATAAATGAACAATTACATATTAACATTATTTCAATTTCAATAATTACTAGGTAGCGCCGAGTTTTTTTATTTAAAATTTTTTTAATTTATATTTTTTTTTTATTTTTAATTTTTAAAAAAATTTGTTCTTTTATTTTATTTTTGTAGAAGATTGAAAAATTATTGACGTAATGTTTCATTTTTTGGAATTTTTAATTTTTAAATAACTTTTTTTAATCTTATTTTAATTTTCTAGAAAATTTAAAAATCATTTGACGTAATCTTTTATTTTAAAAAATTGATTCAACTCTAACAAAAATATTCTTCTTTATGACAAAAATGTAATAGATTTTAAACGGAACTTCTACCTATTTGTCAGCAGCGGATTATATAAAAGTACATATGTATACAATTTTATAACACTAACAAACTTAAAGTGAAATTGCACCCCAACTTGACGCAATTTTTTATAATTAATATCAGTATTTTTTATAAAAATAACTATTTTTTGTGAAAATTTTTCAGTTAATTTTTTACATATAAAGGTAGCTACTTTTTGTGATAGCTATTTTTTGTGAGACGGTTTTTAGATGAATTCGACGCTTTTTCTTTACCTTTTTTTAAAAGGTATTTTTTTAGGGATATCACTTCTTTTTGTATAAAAAATTATATATTTTAAATTTAATTTCTCATAATTATTATTTTTCATAATATTTATTAAACATTTCTAAATAAACCCACCACGACCCCCGTCATACTATAACAAAATGTGACGGTCTCGCTTGCTTACTATAGATATTTAAATATTATATGATCGTTTTTTACAGATATTTAAGTTTAATTTTTCTTTATAATATTGTACCTGATTAATGTGATATAACAAGCAGCATTGACTGTGTCTATTGTAGTGAGCATATACTGAATATATACTTAATTTTATATTAAGTTAAAGTTTCTTAGTTTTGTATTTTAGTTTTCTTTTTAATACAAAGTCTATCTTACTTATAAATTAAAGACAAACAGTTTTTATAAAGTTATAAATTAAAGACATAAACATTATCTTAATATAAAATATTGTATAATAATAACAATATTGTACCTGATTAATGTGATATAACAAGCAGCATTGGCTGTGTCTATTGTAGTGAGTATACTGAGTATATACTCAATTAATATAAAATATTGTACAATAATAACAATATTGTACCGGATTAATGTAATTATACAGTTAATTTTATGTTAAGACACATATTCACAAGAGATTTTATTTTACAGTGCATGATGAAATTGTTACTTCTGATTTTGTAGTGAAATTAATAATAGATGTTCATGCAGTCGTGTAATTCGTATTATCTATATACGCGCTTTTGTTTCTTTATCGACAAAAATACTACCATTTTTTAATCAAATAAAGTTTATTATGTCTTTAAAAATATGTAGCACTTTTATTTTTTTTATATGACTTTATTTTTATATCTTTAATTTTATACGTGTATGACTTTATATTTGTGTTGCTGAACAAGCAGCATTGGCTGTGTCTATTGTAGTGAGTAATATATGCAAATGTTCAAAAATTAATGATTGTCTCACACAACATTATAAATGAATAAATGACTAATTTAATAAATAAATATTCAAAATGATTTCTTTCTCGAATTTCACTATTAGAGATAAATTAGTTCCCAATTATTAATTTAATATAATATATGATGTAAATTTCTAACTAATATACATGTATATGTGCATATGTGTACATATATAAGATGTTCATTCACAATATATTATATAACACTTTAATATGGCATTTAAATTCTTACACGTTCTTGAAGAACTTATTAATAAAATTTATATTTCTTTATTAAAAGCATTATTAATAGCATTAATAATAATGACAATTAATAGCATCGACAATTAAGAACATTTAAAGTAACACTTCCAATAATTTTGTTTTAATCTAAAAATGATTGTACTATAAATGCAATTAATTAATTTATAACACTTGCAATAATTTTGTTTTAATCTAAAAATGATCGTACTATAAATGCAATTAATTAATTTATTTTAATTGTAACATGTGTTGCATACGTGTGTACATGTGTTATATACGTGTAATACGTGTAACATATTACGAAGCGCCAGGCGCCAGCGCCATCTGTTGTCGACAGCGGCAGTCGTACGCCAAATTGTGTTCTATATATATTGTTTGATGACGTGGACGTTTCTTAATCGTATTTTCACGATTTTAGAATTATATATCGCGATATTTCCACTTCTACAGTTCGTAGAGTAAAAATAAAGACACTTTTACTATATAATTCGAACATAAGCTATTGATTAAGCCTAATAAGAGCTCGATCCATTCAGCGGTTATCGTAATATAATAATATCAAATAATCTGAACTGGTCTCAATTTCCCGTCTCGCGTAAAGAGACACGGCGCGCGTCTTGCTAGAGAGATGAACTCGACGCAAGACACTACCGTGTCTCTTGATCATTCCAGAAAATGAAGATCATCATTTAGAAAGATCTATTTTTGAAAAAGCAAGTTTAGGAATGGTTAGTCAATTCCCTTTAGATTACATGCACTTAGTTTGCTTAGGAGTTGTTAAAAAAATGCTTCAAATTTTCTTGAATGGAAACATTAAGACAATCAAATTCAGTGTTGCTGATATTTTAAATATTTCACAAAATTTAAATAATACATCTACATGGATACCTACTGAGTTTGCACGAAAGACACATACTTTAAAAGAATTAGATCGTTGGAAAGCAACCGAATTAAGATTATTTTTATTATACGTAGGACCAGTCATACTCCAAAATTATTTACCGCAACATTATTTGTTACATTTCAATTCATTACATTATGCTATTATGATACTGGTCATAAAACTGATTGTATTAACAATGGGTATATAGGATTTGTTAACTTACTTTGTGGAAACTTCAAAGAAACTATATGGCAAATATTTTGGTATTTATAACGGTCATAATTTAATTCATTTACCTGATGATGTTTTAAAATTTGGACATTTAGATTCATTTAGCACCTTTTCCTTTGAAAGTTTCTTGTATAAAATTAAACAAGAACCCTAACAGCACATGATATTACATCCCATTGTTATATTCATTGTACTGTGATTATCCATAAAATACTGAGATCAATGTTATAATATCTTTTACAGTATCATTCGATTTCTTTTCGCGCGCGGATAATTTCAGGGTTAACTCAAAATACGGAAACGATACGTACACCTTTCTATCGCGTACGTAAAATCTCAGGTTTTACTCAAAGTACTGAAATACTGCAACGTACTCATTTCTTCCGCGCGTGTATAATTTCAGTTTTATTCACAAGATACGGAAACGGTACGTATGCTAACGACATCTACATATATCATTTATATAGCGATCTCTTTCCGGTGATCCTCTTTGGCATGGCAAGAGATAATAGGGGCGTGATTGATATATCAAAGGTAATCCATTTATTTAACACTTTTATATTTCATAGAATATTGAATAAAGTTAACGAAATTACACGTGATATTTTTTAATATTTTCTACAACTTTTCGTAAAACTTATCTGAACAAGAATTTAAGGTTATCCTTGCTTGCCAAGCCGCAGGGATAGCAAAGATATTCAATGTTAAAAGATATAAAGATGTAATAATTAAAACGTCTTAACATTAAATATTATTTGATATTATTTGATTTGATTGCATTTTCAACATTTTTGATTAATAAAATTTTTAAATTTTATTTTGTTGATTGAATTTTTTTATACTTATAATCATTTGTCTATAACATTACTCTAAAAAACCTTACAAAGGTAAAAAAAATACGCCAAGTACATAAAAAATATTCTACCTTGTATGCAACAAAATGGTTAATGAAAAAAGTCCTTAAAGATAATTTACAATAATTTTCCCTCACAAAAGCATTTTTCTAAAAAACAATCTCAACAAATAATTTCATAAAAAGATATTAAAAAATAAAATATCAAAAATTAAATAAAAAATCAATAATTACTATTAACCAAGTATTTGAGAGCAATTTGTAAATTTGATATAATATTTATCACGAAATCAATTTTACATTGTAGAAATATTATACATAAATTTTCCCTAAGAAATTAACTTGATTTTTAAAATATTTAAAATCAACACTAAATGAGAATTAAGATTCTTTTAATTCCTAAAACATTTTTTATATAATGTATATAATTAAAAATAACGTTTTATGCAAGTTTTAAATCGCACAGTCTTTAAATTGACGTAAGTTATGAAAACTTGGCGTGCCCAGATCGTTTACATTATAAACAAATACATTCTCAATAAAATGTAAAATCTTGGACATTATGCAATTAAATTTTTAATCTGTGTTTAATTACAATTTGTAACGATGCACCCCCAGTGCATGTTACTGTTCCCGGCCGAACATCAGCCGGAAGCTGCCGCCCGGAAAACATCCGCCGGGCAGGGGCAGGGGCGCGCCGCGTCGCGCCGATTAACCGTTAATTTCGAACCGATCAACGGCCGAAGCCGTCGGCAAGCCGCGCCGATGACAGCCGAGGGCGCCCGAAGAGCCCTGGGTGAGAACCCCCGCGTCCGGCTCCGCCGCGCCCCACCGAGTGGATCCGTTTCGCACCGTTTTTCCGCCGCTCGGTGGGGGCACCCCGTTTTTACGCCGGCGCGGGATTAATTACCCGGGGTATAAAAAGGCCCTCGGCGTTATCTCGGCACTCAGATTCCGATTCCGCTTGCAATAGCAAGTACGATCCGAACCTAACCTAGAACCGATCCTAGAAAACGCCTAAAGCCTCGAACAGAAGGTGGAGCGAACTCCTCCTCGGCCGAGCACTCTCGATTTCGGGCCTAAGGCTAAGATCCAGAATTACATTTCAATTCCGCCAAAAAGAATATTGGAGCGATCTCCGATATTATCGAGTGATCTCGATTTCGGCAAAACATCTCGCCGCCGCACCGCCGTTGCAATCAGTTACCGAGGTAGAGGAGAGCTACCCCCGATGAGCTGTTCTCGTCGGCACGGCGTATCCCCGCGATCTTCCATCCGCGCGAATTAAGTAATTAATAAATCAAACTGGAGAGAACAGGAGAGCTTCGAGATATCGAAAACGATGCTAACAAGGGGATGACGCGACCTTGGGAACACCGATTTGAATAAAATTTCAAGTGCGTGTAGTACTCGAGCAAAGAAGTTTTTGAGGAAAGTGAGAGGACGCAACGCTCAGCCGTTTTTGAAAAAAACCAAGCGAAAAATATGCCGTATCTTGTATACCGGTGAGTTTAGATTGATCGTCAAGTAAGCGGCGTAGCTCGGGCGGTAAAGCCCGAGACTACTACGCTGCGGGTCACAGGTTTGATCCCGACCTGTGGTAGTTTCCTTTTTTCTTTTTTTTTTCATTTTTTTTACGTGAAACCTGCAATATTTTTTAAAATGAAGTAAATTTAATAAATAATTTTATTTTTGTTTTTATTTTCCATTACGAAAGGCAATTTAATTTATTTACGATATGTCGTTAATTTATATTCAATTTCATAAAACCTTACAATTCTATATATTCTACTCGATATTAACCAAAAAAATATATTAAATAATTACGCCACTTATTAATTAATTATAATTTAATACGAAAAATATTCGGTACATAATTTTTAAACTCATTGTCAACTTCGCTACTGCTCCAACCGTAACTTGTATACCTGTTTTCATCAGGTAACGGTTTTTAGTCCCTTCCTGCCTTTTCTATTGTGTTATGTATACACCTATACAACATTTGAAATCCTGTTCGATCCTAGCCAGACTTTAACCAGAGCCATCAGTTCAAAGTGAACTACCAACGGCGACGGTTGACACTTGAGAGCAAAAAGTAATTTTTATAAGTGATTTTACAAGATCTATTTCCGCAATCAAAAATGGATAAAGATGCAGGACCTTCAACTAGTAAATCAGTTACGGATTTTAGTGAAAGATCATTTTGTGATGAAGATTTTAAAGGAGAATTTACGAATGCTCTTCTTGTTGCTAATCGCATTTATGAAAAACAGAATCTTTTGTCGAAGAATCCTCCTGAAAAAATTAGTTCAGTTTCTCGAGCTATAGCAGAAGAAATAAGCAAAGCAACGATAAATGTGCTCAATGAAGGCATTGTGATAGTAGACGAAGAATTAATTACGTACAACGAAAGCGATGATGAAGAAATTTTGAGGAGGTATGTTTTATTGTGTTTTTTTACTACTGCAATAATTTTTTTATTAAATTTCTTGATAAAAAAACATATTTCATTCTTTGTAGTGTACGCTATCTTCCGACGACGATTATAATCCAGACGATTTTGAAAAGCCTCCACCTGATTACATTCCGTTAGAGTATAAAGAAAAAGTTGTTGCTCTTGCCCTGGCACATCCGAAATGGAGTTTGGCCACTTTGCAGAAAAACGGCGCTACTCGTTTAAAACGGAAAGATCACATTCAACGTTGGAAAGAAGATGTTGAAAAAGGCGGAACTCGAATTGATAAGTTAAGGGCCATAGAGGCTGAAACTTTCGATCGTTTCACCGAAGCAAGGCGCTATTTCGAGCATGTAAAAATATAAAAAAGTAACTTTAACAAAAAACAAATGTTTCTTTTTTGTTACATTTTCAAAAATATCATTGATATAATAATATTATATGACGTTATATTAGTTCTAGCATATATTTTATACAAAAAAAATTTACAGGTTACCACTAGAACATTGCAACAATGGGCGATGGCAGCAGCTTTTCCTTTTTTATCAAATGATTTTCGGTTTGAGGCAAGTATTTCATGGCTGACAGTTTTCAAGCAAAAACATAAAATAAAACAAAGAAAGATCACAAAATACGTTAGTAAAAGAGAAGTAACTACCCTTGAACAAACATTAAAAGCTGCAGAACAGTTCCAAAAACAAACAAAATTTTTAATTCGCAAATTTGATTTGGACCTTGTAATTAATACAGATCAAACAGGATGTCAATATCAAATGAGCTATAATAGATCTTTGGACTTCCAAGGAGTCAAAAGCGTTCTTGTAAAGAAACAAAATTTAAATAAGTTAACTCATTCATACACCACACAATACTGTATAACTGCGTCTGACAAGTTGGTTCCCCAAGTCTTTTTATGTTTACAAGAACCCACGGGCAAGTTTGGCCCTCAAGTTCTAACGGTTATTGATAAATTGGAATTAGAATTTAAAAACATTGAAGTCACTTGTTCAAAATCAGGAAAACTAACAAAAGATCTATATGGACAATTTCTTGAAAGTATTCTTGTGCCATATGTAAAACAAAATAAATTTTTGCTAATTATCAATTCTTGGGGGGGCAAACAGATTGCAATTTGCACGATAGTGTTTTTGAAAACGACTCTGGGGAAGCAACTTGCACATTGAAATTTGTTCCACCAAAGTGTACGCCTCTTGCTCAACCATGCGATGTATATTTTTATCGGCAAGTTAAAAATTTTATAAAACGATTGCAAAATGCTTCTGTATTATTAACAGATCAGCGAAAAATAGCATCGCGCGAAGATGCTATGAAAATACATGCTTTAATTCATCACCAATTAAGTGCTCCCGTTTTTTATCCAATGATAAAATATGCTTGGTTTGCAGCAAAATTAATAGAAGGAAGATCGATCTTTTTAAATGTTAACGATGTTTGTTTTCCTATTACACTTTTGAAAAAACATTGTGCGTGCCGAAATGTCTTTTGTAAAATGTGCATGGTGTGAAAAAAATCTTTGTTTCACATGTTTCTATGATAAATATCATCCGAACTATTGTAACCTATCTGCACAAGATGTACATGATGATGATAGTGAATAATAATTTTAACACACGTTTTTCGCAATTTTTCGTATTAAATTATAATTAATTAATAAGTGGCGTAATTATTTAATATATTTTTTTGGTTAATATCGAGTAGAATATATAGAATTGTAAGGTTTTATGAAATTGAATATAAATTAACGACATATCGTAAATAAATTAAATTGCCTTTCGTAATGGAAAATAAAAACAAAAAAATAAATTTATTAAATTTACTTCAATTTAAAAAAATATTGCAGGTTTCGCGTAAAAAAATGAAAAAAAAAGAAAAAAGGAAACTACCACAGGTCGGGATCGAACCTGTGACCCGCAGCGTAGTAGTCTCGGGCTTTACCGCCCGAGCTACGCCGCTTACTTGACGATCAATCTAAACTCACCGGTATACAAGATACGGCATATTTTTCGCTTGGTTTTTTTCAAAAACGGCTGAGCGTTGCGTCCTCTCACTTTCCTCAAAAACTTCTTTGGTCGAGTACTACACGCACTTAAAATTTTATTCAAATCGATGTTCCCAAGGTCGCGTCATCCCCTTGTAAGACCGCGCGTCAAAACACGGCACAAAAACACCGGCCAGAGCTGCCAGATCCGAGACGCAAGCAACCGGCAACCGTGAGTGGAGGGGGTAACGGGCATGCGAGCGTGAGCGTACGTGTGATCTCGCCGAAGCGCCGAGCTCACACGTACGCTCACGCTCGCATGCCCGTTACCCCCTCCACTCACGGTTGCCGGTTGCTTGCGTCTCGGATCTGGCAGCTTTGACACCGGCACGCGTCGCGTAACGTCACGCGGTCATCGACCGCATACTTATAATAGATCGAACGAAACAGCTGACAGGATTTTTCTGCATCGCGCGAAGCCCTTTAATACATTCCGATTTCCGCGGCGATTAAGCTAACGCTCAGCATTTTATGCACAACGATAACGCCGATACTTAAGATCGAACATTTATATATTATACATTTACACCGCACTGTTCTATCAGACAGTTATACATTTATACTGCACACTCATACCGTACAATCACACCGTACACCGTGCAATTATACTACACATCCGCACCGTATAATCATACCGTACAATCACACCATACACCGTACATTTATACTGCACATTCGCATCGCATATTTATACCGTGCAATCGCACCGTACATCGTGCATTAGTACTGCACACTCACAGCGTACATTCATATCGTACACAAGACCCGTTTGTACTTTCAGACACACACACTCAGCTTTTCTCTTTGTACACAGTCAACACGTGAATAAATCAATTTTAATTTCTGACCTAAATACCGAGAGAAATTCTTAAGCTTGCCTAAGAAACCGAATCCTGATCCCGGCTGCGATTATCCGCCGGCGTGCGCGGAGGTCGTCCGTGACAAATTTTTTAGTTTTTGTGCGGGAAATTTGTTGTAAATTATTTTTAAGGACTTTTTTGATTAACCATTTTGTTGCATACAAGGTAGAATATTTTTTATGTACTTGGCGTATTTTTTTCTCCTTTGTAAGGCTTTTTTAGAGTCCAGCGTAGGGAAAAAAGATGCTGATTTCTTGAATGTCTTTTGTGTGAACACATCTCTTAGAATTTTCTAAAATTTTCTCACATTTATTTCTATCTTATTATTTTCGTTTTCTTTTTTCTTTAAGCCGAAAACCATTTAGAAATGTTTAAAAAAAAATATCCTTAATATGCTTCTTGAATGGAAATCTTGATGAAATATGCTTTTATGAATACATTTTTAACATTCTTTCAGAATTCTTTAGATTTTGCATTGTTTTACAAATTTTTTATTATTTTCTCTCTCCCTTTCTCTCTCTCTCTCTCTCTCTCTCTCTCTCTTCATATTTATTTATATCTTTATATTTTTCCTTGTATTTCATTTCCGTTCACTTGTTGACTAAAGCGAGATGTGATTGGTTTTCGAAAAAGAATCTCGATAAGCT
The DNA here is from genome assembly GCA_023638675.1 of Camponotus pennsylvanicus. NCBI lineage: Eukaryota > Metazoa > Arthropoda > Insecta > Hymenoptera > Formicidae > Camponotus > Camponotus pennsylvanicus. The sequence goes on along the minus strand of JALHBL010000313.1, from coordinate 2,149 downwards.
CTTATCGTTTTTCAAATAATCGTGTATCGAAATCTTCTATTGCACTTGGTGAGTGATAAATGAAATCGAGTCAACGTTTATCGTATAAATTGATGTGTACAAACGTTATTACAAACCAAAAAACAACGACTGTTTTTGGATCAAAAACGCGGCCGTCCGGTGATAGTATTTACCCGCCTCCGAAATTCCATCTTACGAAATGTAACGAAATTATCCTCTTCTTCTTTGTCGCGATTTTAACGATTACAAAAGTATGATAGTAATGTGCATCGCGCAAATTTTTATAAAAATGTCATTGGTGTATGAATTTCTTCGCGATTTTTTTGTCTCTCACCTTGTCTCGAAAAAATTAAAGATATAAAGATGGTTTATCGATTTTAATTTTTCAAAACCAATTTTACGCGAGAATTAATTTCTTTCATGTTGGACTATCAAAATGTATATAAAGAAAGTTTTAATCCTTCCCCTATTTAATTATATATACGCCAAATATAAAAATCTAATCCTTTTCATTAGTTAAATAATATAGTAATAAAGAAATGAAAGAAAGAAGGATAGAAAGAAGGCCAGATTTGCATCCACGTGTAGTGTGTGAACATCTTTAGCAATAAAAAAATCTAATACAATAAACTTACTACATTTGTTTTTCCTTGTGATATAAAGATTGGAGCTTGCAACTAGATAAGGAGAGCGTGCGGCAAATTATACCTCTATATACCGGCGATTATTGGTATAGTACACTCAAAAAGATATATTGTCGTCGGATGACTTAACGAAACGCGAATTTCCTGTGGAAAGTCCTGATCATCCAGGTTGTGCAATGATATACTATATACCATATCCGACTAATAGTAAAAATTCTACATTCTGCTTTGTAAATATTAATATATTAAATGATAGTAAAGAAGAAAAGAAGAAAGATCTAGACAGCGGTAATTGCAATAGTAGTTAGCCGATAGTAGTTCCGAACATGAGCAAGAAAATGTTTCGGCAGTTGAGAGGAAGATTAAGGATAAGACAAAAAAATCTGACGATAATGATTCAGAAAGCGCGGAGAAATGCGATTCATCGTCGCAGTAGCGGAAGAGAGAATGTGCGAGATGTCATAAGCTATTTTCTATCGATAGCACAGGGAAATGTTTGTATAAACCATGGACCTAAGAAGATATGGATGGAGTCTAAAGCGCTCATATGGGCGAGGGGGCTGTGAAATTTGCGGTAAGGGAGGTGTATAGCTCTGTCTCTTTCCAAAAGCAACCTTCGGGTGTTTCCGTCGCATATCCGATAATTCCCGAAAGATTATATATCCCGTATTAGCTAACTTTCGAATAAAAATACATGTATTTTTATTCGAAAGTTAGCTAATACGGGATATATAACCTTTCGGGAATTATCGGATATGCGACGGAAACACCCGAAGGTTGCTTTTGGAAAGAGACAGAGCTATACATCCCCCTTACCGCAAATTTCACACCGCCCCGGCTCTAGACTCCATCCATATCTTCTTAGGTCCATGGTATAAACAGCGTTGCGCTCATCATTGGAGCAAATTATTCGACGGAAGGACCAACGGCGAGATGGATCGTAAATATTGTTATAGAGGCTTGGAATTTTCTATCGGTTGTGAGACAGGAGTACATGTGTCGATCAGTTTAACACCCGGACTCAACGGACCTTTGAAGGGCTACGTCCGTACATTGCCACTTAATTGCTATAATAATAAGTATAGAATCTGTGCTTTAGATTGCGAGATGTGTTATACAGAATATGATTTCGAGCTTACTAGAGTCACTATTATCAATCTGGAAGGCAAGATAATATGCAATAATTTCGTTAAACCAAATAGCCAAATATTAGATTACAACACTAGATTCAGCGGTATTACGGAAGAGCACATGAAGCAGAAAAGCACTCTGACTCTAGAACAAGTTCAGAGAAAATTGTTAAGCTTGATCAGCGCTGAGACAATCGTGATCGGTCATAATTTGGCGAGTGACTTTAGAGCATTACGTATATTTCATGAGAAAGTTGTCGATACGACAGCTCTTATTCTTGATCCTAGATGATTCCCCTATACTTTAGGATTAAATGTTTTGGCGCGGAGATTGCTCCAACGAAGCATAGAGAATACGCATATGATTTCCTCGAG
>JALHBL010000312.1:0-38102 GCA_023638675.1 Camponotus pennsylvanicus | reverse complement strand
GATTCTTCTTCGCTACACTACGACCGCCATTTTGTCGGGGTGCCGCCGTCTCCTTTCCCTCCGTGGCCATATTGTCGGCTCCTACCCACGTGCTATATTTTCTCTCTCGTTTCCCTCAAATCCGCGCCAATCAAGCCTGGGCCACTACCGGGCGAGCCAATCAGAGCCTGGGCCACTACCGGGCGAGCCAATCAGAGCCTGGGCCACTACCGCGCCAGCCAATCAGAGCGCTCCTTCGTCTCAGACAGGCCACGCCTCCGGCGCCAGTGGGCGAGTGGTGGGGTTTGTTTTGACGCCCCATAGTGGCCCACTAACTACTTGCGAATAGAGTAGCATAGTGTGTCAAATGGAATCAGGCATGATCGATACATATACATAAGAAACAAAACTTATCGATTTGTTAAAATTTATCACGTGCCCATCTCCGCGCTAACAAAAATCTTTGGTCCACTTACTAGACTTTCAAGGATGAATCTATGATCTTGTGAAAGCTGGTACGATTCTAGAAGAAATTATTTTCGTCTCTTATTTCCCGCGGTACCGGCGACACTCAATGAATAATGTCAATGAAAAAAAAAGATTGTCCGCATACACGCGTCACAAATATTTGCTCGTGCATATGAATGTGCGATTCGTAGACTGCAGAGACAAGAAAGTGCGAGTCCGGTATTACTCTATCTATGTTCCACAAAACGATCCAATCTTTGTTCCATGACGCGATATGGTATCTATAACGTCGCATATCTTTGCATCATCTCACCTCCTTCGTCATTGAAGCCCACCTATTCGGCGGATCACGCTATCATATGAGTAACCTGCATTCAGCATAGATAACATGACATATTCCTGCAGCTAAATAACTAGGTCAAGTTCATCCCGGAGACGAGATAATATAGCAAACACACGGAAGTCTTATTTCGTCACGGTCACAATCGCGCTGGAAAGTTATGTAATATTTCCGCTAAATTTATTGGGAGTTAATGATATTTATTGCTTTTAATTAGAATTTTTGTTGGTATAATTTTATTAATAATTCTGATAAATATATTCACCTTTATACATGCTTTCCTCCACTAATGATTTTGATCTTGACATATGTTCTCAAGGTCATGTCCCTGAGTAATATGCAAAATAAAATGCGCTTTAATTTCTTAGGATTTTAATTATACTGGGTAGGATTTTAATTGTCTTGCAATGATACTCGATGCGTTTGTATTATAAGAATACTTCATACATGATTATAGATTTTCTTATTGCTCTGCAAATCTGAGATATTTAAATTGTACTATTAATTATGCAAATGAGAGAAAGTTATATTTTAATACGTAGATTAATATATTTTATTGATATTATAAAAACAAGCTGAATTCTGAATAATTAATATAGTAACTCAATAACTATAAAATTATATTTTAATATTTATTTATTTATTTTAACATCTCTTAAGTTTTTTATTATATTAATAATGTATATCAATATATGTACATTAGTATTGCATTAATTATTATTTGCTAATACACATAAATTAATATATGTATATTAATGTGTAATATATATGTGATTTAATAGTGGATAATAATATAGTATAGATTTATAATTTTAATATAATATAAAATTATTATAAATGTTGTATATAATAAAATATTATATGTGTAAGTAATATTATAAAATACTGTACACATAATTAATATTTAAATATACTTGTATATAAATATTAATCAGTGAGTTATATTAACATATATTATTAATATTAAACGTTATAAGGAAGGCTCGTTTAAGACAAAAAAATCGCAGGTGATAATGCGTGTTTTAATAAATCTATAATTTAAAAAGAAAATAATTACTAAAACATACAAACGTTTCGGTCCTCAGTGTGACAATAATTATTTTAATAGAACATATAAAAGGATTACTAGAATAAATCGACAAATATAAAAAATTGAACCATATGGAAAGTAGCACTGTACAGGTCGAATGATAAAATTTAAAAAATAAACATCGATCGCGATCGAGTCGGTGAACGTAATCGATTAAATTTAAATTAAAAGTAGATAACACGCCAAAATTAACGGAAAATTCTTGTGATGTAAGACGTTGTCTATTCGTTATAAAATTCGTACGATGTTGAACCAATTACATTCCTCACCATCCTTCGCAATAGACGACGGTCTGTTTTCTTAAATTCGCAATAACGTTTGTTCCTAGCAAAACCGTTGGCTCCCAAATTTACGCTCAAACATCCCAACGAAATCTATCCCGCATGACGTTTTGCCAAAGAACGCATGTTAAAGGAAGGGATTTTTCAGTAGTTAATGCTCAAGCGACAGTCCCATGGCAAACCGATGGCTTAATAGCTGTAAAGGAGGAGGCTGATTTTTTCGAAGCACGACATGAAATTTGAAAATAGGCAATGATACAGGTTAAGAATTTTATTTTTCCCTTTAGCCTCTAAGAGACTTTTTTGAAAAAAGGTTGGTCCTAAAGAAGCCTTCCTTATAGCGTTTGATTTATCGTTCGGACCAATCACACGTAGTTTTAATTATTATTTTTATAATTAATTCAATTTGATCTTTGTTATTAATATTTTAAATCTTATAAAAATTATTCACACATGTTAAGGATGGCTGGTCCTTTGTTACAAATATTAAGAATAAGTTCATTGATGATGATAATATTATGATATCTTTGGATGTCAGTTTATTATTTACAAATATTCCCAAAGATCTGGTCATAAATGCCATTAAAAAACGTTGGGATGATATTGTTAAGAAAACAAAATTTAATTTAGCTCAGTTTTTATATGCAATAGAATTGATTTTAGATTCAACTTGCTTTGCCTTCGATGGACGTTTTTATGAACAAATCTTCGGCAGCCCGATGGATTCTCCGTTATCACCTATTTTAGCAGATATGATGATGGATGATCTGGAGACACAATGTTTAAGTTCTTTGAATTTTACTGTTTCCATTTATTATAGATTTGTAGACGATTTTTTTGCCATAGTGCCACGTACAAAAATAGACGAGATTTTAACGACTTTTAATAATTATCACCAACGCTTGAAATTCACTTATGAAATTGAAGTTAATTCGTCTATCAGTTTTTTAAATGCAACTGTCATTCGGTTCGATAACAGACTTATTACTAACTGGTATAGGAAACCTACGTGGTCTGGGAGGTATATAAACTACCAATCCAACCACCCGTTGAAATATAAAATTAATACTATATTTATAATTTGGTTGACCATGCAATTTTTATTATCTAATGACAGTTTCCAACAAAAAAACATTGAGTTAGTACATAATATTTTACTCAATAACTGTTTCCCTGAACATATCATAAAACGACACATACAAAAAAAAGAATTAATTTTTTAAACAATCGTGACCACAACAAGAACGTTGACGCAAATCTTAAACATTTCGACAGGACATCTTTTATTTCATTACCATACGATAAAGATGTGAGTCATGACTTGTGCCGTTTATTGCGAGGCAGTGGCTTTAACGTTGTCTATAAAATAACAAAAAAACTAAATACCTTAATAAAACGTGGTAAGGATATTTTACATAATAACGATAAAACAAATATTATATATAAATTAAATTGCAAAAATTGTAATGTGTCATATATTGGGCAAACAAAAAAGCATTTACGTACTCGAGTGAAAGAGCATTTTAGCAATATAAAATTGCATGAAACAAATCATTCTGTTATAAGTAAACATAGATTAGAATCAGGACACGAATTTGACTGGACGAAACCTAATATATTACACAATGAGAAATATGTACGAAAGAGAGAAATTGCTGAAATGTTTTATATTAAAAAATCCAATAACTCAACCAGCCTACAGAAGGACACGGATAATTTAAACAACATCTATGACAAAATAATAAAGATCGTGTAGTTTATTATTTTGGATTTAACATATTCAGTTTTTGACAAAGTCTCACACTGACATAACGTTTTATCTCTCTTTTTCAAATTTGGCAAGACGTTAATGATTTTGTAATTGTGATATGTAGAGTTTACAAAATTAAGATTTACATTGTTATATTCTTTTATCTGAACCGTAAGTTATTCAAATTGTTCACAGTCAATTCATGTCTATTGCTGTTTTTATTCAAACCGCCAAAAAATCAAAAAATCTAATTATCGATTTCAATATTCCAGTGTATACTTGAAAAGGATCACAGCCATATGGTCGAAACGTCGTAATTTTTAACAAATAAACAAGAATTTTGGCTAGTTTTGGTCGATTATATATATTTTTTAATGATCCATAAAAATTATTCTTTACGAATGTGTTTCATTAATGTACTACTAATGTTTTTAATTTAATAATAAATTATATGGCATAATTCTTGGAGCACGCTACTACTATTCCACAGTATAAAAAAATCTTTCTCAATTTTAATTTAAAAATCTGCTTCGTCATAAGAAAGACACGATTATTGATTTGATCGATTTAAGGGATTTGAGGGATCCTGTTGTTCCATTCATATATCCACCATATAAATTTGAAAGAGTGAACAAAAGCCTAAAAAATAATAGTTATTCATTATATTCTCTTATATACGATACTGTAACATTATACTCTAGTGTTAATAAGTTACGTTTTTTCATTAACTTGCTCCAAGACAATTTACCGATACAAACTCGTAATAATATAGTTAATAAAATTTCATTTGAATGTATATTGTAAATTATAAAAATTCTCAAATTTTTGGTAAAGGAATACTACTTTTAAATAGTAAGATATCTAGATATTTCTAGATATTTTTATATTCTACGTAACGGTAACCTCTTTTGTTTTATGTCTGTTTCTACCAACGTCGTTTAACTTTAATCTTAGCTTAACTCACTCTTTGTCTCCTTCTAACTGTTCCTTTAGAAAGAGACAAAGAATGAGTTAAGCTAAGATTAAAGTTAAGTGGCGTTGGTAGAAATGACCATTAGACCAATGCGAAATAGACGGCTCTGCCTTCTTACGGCGCTCGATCGCTAGCACGAATTTGGAGAGGGACAAACGGCACCGTGCTTTGCTATTACATACCGTTTCTCGATCGAAACGTCTGTTAACGACCTCAGAAGTTGTGTGTTTACATATGACATACACATTTATTGTAATATCGCCAAGTGTTGTTAGTCTTTGGAAGTTTCTCGAAGTAATAAGAAATCATAAGTGCGCATATATATTTTTCATGTTACAATGATAGTGGATAAAACATTAATTTATTGCAGCTAATTATTGTAACGAAACATACACTTGCATAGAATTTGTGATATATCTCATTATACAGAGTAAGTTATTCAAAATTAAGTTTATTTTTATATATTTGTCTTAATTCCTTCTTTTCCACTAAATCATGGTAGAGACAGTACTGTGTTTAATTTGTCCGTTTGTATTTTCTAACAAAAATATATTTTTACAGATATCTCTAAGATAAAAGTAGTATCATGTTTCTAAAACTATTGTTAAGTAGCAGTTTAACAATCATCGTCGCGGCGGCTTTTTTAACCGACGCTCAGATAATTAAAATATCTCAAGAAGAGATAAACAGGCACACGAATTATATATTACCGCCACAATATGATATCATCGTTACACATATCGAAAAAAATATTCTTGTCAGCAACTGTAGTATACGTATAAGGATTATACATCAAACATCAAGCATATTATTGTACTTACACGTAAAAGATATTGGTCTAACTGCGTCTTATTATCCATATTATTATTCCAAATATGATATTGAAGAAACGATCATTTATCCATCGGAAAAATCTATGTATGATATTGAGAAAAACATTGTCAAATATACATTCGCTAAGGATCTATTGCCGGGATATTACGTCATAAAATTAGTTTATAATATAACTGAAGATACAGGCCTAAAAAACTTTTATAAAAGAGATGAGCGACAGTGGTAAGTAACTGTTAAAATGTTAAATACTATATAGTAATTTCGTGATGTTTATGAACAAACCCTGGTACAGCATTCTATTTCTATTGAAAAAGTATTTTCTAAGAAAAACACATTTATATAATACATAGACATGTACGTATTTGAAATGTTTCCATTCTTAATTATATGTTTCTTAACATCTTTTAGTAAAACATTTTGCAATTTAATATTACCATTATTATTAAAATGAATGTAAGCTCCAAATAAAAATTAATTTAATTAAAGTAGTCAGCAATAATACACGTCTTATACAGCATTTTATTGTCAACACTCGAACGAAATCAAATATTCCGGTAGAGTTTCGAATTGTTTTCAAAATATAAGTATGATTTTGAAGGATTTATATTTTTATAGAACTTGCTTATTTGAAATTTGAAATTTGAACAAACATTTAAGCATTACACTTTACTTTGACAATACCAAACATTAGGAAATTCGTTTCTAATATAAGAAAAACTTATAATTCAAAAGGAAAACGTTTCCAGATATATGTTTATATGAATTCTTTTTATCCTTATAATCCATAAAAATCATTATCAAAATTTAATTAGATCATGAACACTCACAACTTTCATAAAAACACTCTGCATATAATATATAAAATTAAATATACAAGCTATACTTATGCTGTTTCATGTATTTAAACGTGCATCTACACACACCCATACTATTTAGGAACAATACTAATTTCGCCAATAACTAAGACATATATATATATATATATATGTGTTTTATTTAATAAACTATCACTAAAATAGACAGTTTCTTGAACTTGTATAAAATTATGTAAAGAATCGTTGATAATATATCAATTAAAATCAATTTATAAAGTTATTATTTTAATACTGTTTTATATTAAAATTTATTTCAATTTTATTAAATTTTCATACTAAATATTAATTATTAAATATTTATTTTGTACCTGTATATTCTAAAATAAACATTTTATGAATCCCGCACAACTAAAATATATGCAACTTTTATACAATTTCATTGAAACCACTTTTGCATAAGGTTTTTGCGGTGTTTTTTATTATTGTTAATTCATATTTCTAAATGTGATAGGTTGGCAACGTATGTTGATATTGGGATCCAACACATGATTCCGTCTTTGCCCGGATTTGAATCTTTAAGAACCCTCATGCCCATCTATAATATAATTGTAGAACATTATCAAAACTATACAGTTTTATCAAATGTACCGATACAAAAAATAGAAACGAATGATAAAAACACGACGAAGACACATTTTAATACGTTTGTAAAGCCTATTTATCTTTTATTTCTGACTAACCAAATTAATTTATCTCTTATGCCTGGTACAAATGAAAGTATCAGAGTGAATATGTGGTGTAGAATGCACTGCGAATTTGCACACAAATTTGCTGAAAATATAACTTCGTACTTGTTTGATAAATGGAAACGTTTGAATAAATTTTGGCAAATAAATCATGTTGCACTTCCGGATTTTCAAAACGAAAGCATCATAAATCTGGGCCTTATTCTTTACAGGTAACTATATAATTATAAAAAATTAATATATTTCGAAGATGAAAAAAAGGATAACAATTCTTGGTAACTAAAATTATTTACATATCGTTTCTTTATTTTTAAAATATTACTTGAATATATTTTAAAAAATAAGTAAAATTGTATGAAGCAATGAGACGAGAAACATATCTAATCGTTTATTATTAGTCCAGAAAGTTATTGCGATTTTTGTTGTTTAACATTTGGCGCTTTTTTTACGTTGTCTTTCTTTTGTATCTATGTTATATCAGTTTAAAAGCGCTAATTTCGCTCTACATTTTAATAAAACTAACTGTGTTTTGATATTGGTTTGTGTTTTATTTAAACTATGAAATTAAGAATGAAAAAATAGCAAATTCCAGCGATTTTTTTATATGAATTCAAAATGAGTCGTAAAGCAGCTGAAGGCTCGCAATATTAACGATGCATTTGGTCTAAGAACCGCTAATGAACGTACAATGCAATGGTGGTTTTCGTAAATTTCAGTGGAGATGAGAGCCTTGAAGTTGAAAAGTTCTGGACGATTGCGATTATTGACGACGACCACTTGAAGGTGTTAGTTGAAACAAAGTCACGCACATTGATTCGAGAACTAGCGGAAAAACTTGGCGTAAGCAAGTCAGCTGTTTCTGATTACCTGGAACGAATTGGAAAAACAAAAAAGCTCGACAAATGGATGCCGCATCAATTGAGCGAAAATCAAAAGAATCGTCACTTTGAAGTGTGTTCTGCATTGATTTTGCGCGAACAAAATAATCCGTTTCTTGATCGCATTGTAACGTTTGATGAAAAATGGATCTTGTACGATAATCGTCGACGTTTTGCACAATTGTTTGACCATGATGAAGCGCCAAAACACTCTCGGAAACCAAATTTGCATTAAAAAAAGATTATGGTGACTATTTGGTAGTCGTCAGTCGAGATAATCCATTACAGCTTTTTAAATTCGGGCGAAATTATCGCGGCAGAGAGGTACTGTCAAGAAATTGGCAAAATGCATCAGAAACTGATACGTTTGCGTTCGGTTGGTCAACAGAAAAGTTCCAATTGTTCTACACGACAATGTTCGACTACACGCCGCACAACCGACGCTGCATTAATCAATTGAGCTATGAAGCTCTATGAAACTCTGTCTCACCCATTATATTCGCCGGTCTTCTCACCAACTGACTATCACTTCTTTAAACATTTCGACAATTTCTTGCAGGGGAAAACCTTTAACAATAAAGCTACTGTCAAAAACACCTTTGAAGAGTTTGTCGCTTCTAGAAATCTAAATTTTATGCTACAGGAATAAATAAATATTGTTTCTCGTTGGCAAAAATATTTAAATTTCAATAGTTCTCTTTTCAATTAATAAAGTTCACTTGACATATTAATAAGTTTCACTTTTAAAATATGCGTATTAGAACTTGAAGGTTAAAAACCACAATAACTTTCTGGACAACCTATATCTTCAATGTACATCAACTTATACGAAAAATAATATTAAAATATATATATTTTATAATCATAAAATTGAAAATTACAAATTAAAATATAAAATTGTAAATTAAATAATTATATTAAGGTATAAGTATAGGCATTAATAATAATATATAATTAATATGTTAATTTAATAGAATCATTTAATTATAAATTTGGAAATACAATATTTTTTATGTGTTATTATACAACAGAAATAGACATTATTTATAATTTTCAGAGAAGCAGATATTATCTACAATGACAATGTAGATTCTGTTGCGACTAAAATCAAAGTTGCCCGCTTCATGGCCCATAAAATAATACAGGAATGTTCTTATTATGAAAATCCACTTTGGCCGTTATCCTCTTTGTTAAATGAAGCTATTGTCGCATTTCTTGGATCATATGTCACCAATCAGGTTATTTTAAGCATTTTTTAGCGCAAAACATAGCTCACTAGCAAACAACATGATGGATATATACAAGGTGGCCCATTTTAATCCATCCAGTCGAATATCTCGAAAACCAAGCCCGGGAGAGGAAAATGTTTCAGACAAAAGTTGTTTGGTTTCGAGGTGGCCATAAGATGGTACCATTGGTTTGACCTTGAAGAGTCATTTGAAGGTCACGTGAAGGTCATTTCAATTTTTTAAAATGGAATATCCTATATATTTTTACACATTCTTGTAGCTTATCTCGAGAGCTTTCCAAAACACTATAATTAAGTACCTTTTCGTTAAGTACTTTTTGAGTTATGAGGCTTGAAATAATTTCTTAATTTTACATAAACCGTAAAATATCTTGTAAAATATTCATTTTTCGATTATCTTACCTTAATACTTTTATGTACAAAATAATGAGAGGAATCAATTGGTCTAAAGAAAACACATAGTTGTTTATAAGAAAAAATATGGAATTGTTAATTGCAAATTACATATTTTTTTTTCAAAACAACTATGTGTTTTATAGAAAAGATACTTAATTATAGCGTTTTGGAAAGCTCTCGAGATAAGCTACAAGAATGTGCAATGACAAATAGTAGGTTCTGTTTAAGGAATTGAAGGTGACCTTCATGTGACCTTCAAATAACTTCATGGTCAAACCAATGGTACCATCTTATGGCCCCCCCGAAACCATACAACTTTTGTCTGAAACATTTTTCTCTCCCGGGCTTGGTTTTCGAGATATTCGACTGGATGGATTAAAATGGGCCACCCTGTATATATATATATATATATATATATATATATATATATATATGTATGGTAAATATTTACCTTTACACAGCCACACCCAAATGATTTGACCTTGACATATATTGTCAAGGTCACTGTCCTGAGTAACATCCAAAAGGTTTTAGGCGTCGCTCGTTGTTTATTAAAAAGTTATGAACAAAAGAAGTTTCATAAATTCATTAATACATTTATTGAAAGAAAAGTCAATTGTTACATAATTTCACATAGATTTGTAACCATCTATGCAGAGAGAAGTGTATGAATTTAATACAATTGAATACAATTGAAAAATATCACAAATGTATGTGCACACACACACACACACACACACACACGCTGGGGGTGCAAGGGGGGGGTCTTCGGCCCCCGCCAGTAGGCAAGGTGGACCTTGCTTTACAACTTACAGCATATATCCATTGTGATTGAACTCTTCGCAATGCGTCCCCTACCGGCGGGGTGGCCGCGGGAGGGTGTGCCGAAGGCCCCCCTTGCACCCCCCGCGTGTGTGTGTGTGTGTACACATACATTTGTAATATTTTTTAATTGTATTAAATTGTATAAATTCTATATAAATTTAAATTGTTTCTTTACAATGTCATCCTCAATTATAATCGATATATATGCAAAGGTCAAAGAAATTGAGATGTTCTTCAATATGTTTATTCCTTTATAACTTTTAATACGAAAGGTTTATTATTGTACATGGTGTCCAAAAATTCTGTGAATTTTATAAAGCTTCTTTTGTTTGTAACTTTTTAATAAACAGCGAGCGACGCTTAAAACCTTTTAGATGTTACTCAGTGCAATGACCTTGACAATATATGTCAAGGTCAAGTCATTTGGCGCTGGCTGTGTAAAGGTAAATATTTACCATTATAGCGTGTAATTTTTTTTATAAATTAGAATATTAGGCGAAGATTCTATTCTTCATTTACAAAGAAAAGTGAATTTTTAAAAAATGCTAATTTTCAAGTAAATCTGCAACATATATAAATAATACAATTTAAAATATTTTTACATTTTTATGTTTCTTTTATTTTGTGTGTGTGTCAAAGTCACTATGTTACATTTGTCCGACTTTAAATTATTATATAAAAAAAAGAAAAATATATTATCATTCAGATTCCACATAATATATGTATACATATAGAAATTGTGTAATAAGATAATTTTGCTATATAATATATTTTAATAATTCTCGAAATATTTAGTTTTAAAGTTATATGTCGAGTAATCGTTTTTGTTATTAATATATTATATTTTTAAATTATTTATTCTATATTTTAAGAGTATAAGGGTATAACAAATTTTTTTACATACACGTAGAAAGTAGCAGCCCTAATACATGTTGCTATTGTTATTGTGTGTGTTAAATATAATATTAATTAAATAAATACATTTAAACCATTTTCTATAGGCTCTCCCAAGTATTCGGATGATGGACTTGTTTGTGGTACAAATTCAACACGAATCTCTTCATTTCGATACTGAATATAAAAAACATCACTTTACACACAATTCAGCACAATCAACAGTTCTGTTGAAAATTTTCGTTACATTAGAGGTATGATAATATAATTAGAAATTCATTATGCGTAAATTTTTGAATATAAATGCTTAAAAAACAAACAGAATAACTGATAAAAACTTTAATTTTATATATAATCTTTTCATTATACACATGCACACATATATACATACATAATGGAGCTGTAGTATATAAAATTATACATATATAAAATATATTACAGACAGGGTGTCCGATTCCTGAGTGACCAAACGAAAAGTAGTAGTAGATTGGGTCAAACTGAGAAGAAAAGTCCTCATTTTGCAAAATTCGCAATAATTATTAAAAAATAAGCAAAAATGTCTTGGTACATGAGAAGCGGTAAACCACTTGTAGTGTGTGATTATTAAGTGATCAAACAAAAAGTGGTGATAGACTGGGTCAATCCGAAAAGAAAAGTTCTCTACCATATTGCAAAATTCGCAATAATTATTAAGTTATAGGCAAAAATGTCTCAGAGTATAAGAAGCGGTAGACAGATCGCTTCTTATGCGCTGAGACATTTTTGCCTATAACTTCTTAATTATTGCGAATTTTGCAAAATGGTAGAGGACTTGTCTTTCCAGTTTGACCCAATCTACCACCACTTTTCGTTTGATCACTCATTAATCGGACACTGCGAGCGATCTACCGCTTCTCATGCGCCGAAACATTTTTGCTTATTTCTTAATAATTATTGCGAATTTTGCAAAATAGTAGAGAACTTTTCTTCTCAATTTGATCCAATCTACCACTACTTTTCGTTTGGTCGCTCAGGAATCGGACACCCTGTATACAGGATGTTTCCTTTTAAGTGATACAGTCGATTATCTCGCGAACCGATGATTTTATTTAAAAATTTTTCGAACGAAAGTTGCATAGCTTGAAGGGGTATAGATGATGAAAATATGGACTTGACCTTGTCAAAGTCAGGTCAAGGTCATTAATGCTTTTTTAAATGAATCTCTATTTCTTTATTATACATTCTTGTAGATTACCTCGAGAGCTTTTCAAAACGCTATAATAAAGTATTTTTTTATTGAGTACTTTTCAAGTTATGTCTTAATTTTACATAAGCTATAAAATAGTAAATCTAGTAAAATAATCATTTTTTGATTATCTTACCTTAAAACTTTAATGTACTAAATAATGAGACGAATCAATTGGTGTAAAGAAAAAACATAGTTGTTTCTAAGAAAAATATGTAATTTGCAATTAACAATTACATATTTTTTCTTAAAAACAACTATGTTTTTTCTTTACACGAACTGATTCGTCTCATTATTTAGTACATAACAGTATTAAGGTAAGATAATCGAAAAATGAATATTTTACTAGATATTTTATAGATTATAAAATTAAGAAATTATTTCAAACCTCAACTTGAAAATCACTCAACGCAAAAATACTTTATTATAGCGTTTTGAAAATCTCTCGAGATAAGCTATAAGACTGAGCAATAAAAAATTGGCATTTCCGTTTAAAAAATTAAAGATGACCTACATGTGACCTTCAAACAATTATCCAAGGTCGAATCACTGGCACCATCTTATGTTCTCCTTCGAGTCAATCAACTGTTGTCTGAAACATTTTTCTCTAAAATCATTGGTTTACGAGATATAGCACTGTAAAAAGAGACACCCTGCGTAGACGAAACTCTCTGCGAGAATCAAGATTAGATGTAGAATGAACTTTGCTTTGTCTTACAAAGTACACTTCGTGGACGCAATAAGTTCCGTCTCCCTCCCCCTTATTCCTTACGGGAGAGTTCTACTTCCAGAACGGACAACATAATGCAAACGTATTCCTTTAAATATAAAATTTTGTTTCGATTACATTATATAGTACAAAGAGTATCTTATTGTAAATTAGTACAATGTAAACTAACCTCGTACATAATGCTTTTAATATCATATTATGCACTTTTACCATAATTATTAATTATTATTTACTATAACTATTATCTTATTCATATTCTGATGTAAATTATATAATTATAGTATCCAGTATATTGCGTATATTACAACACATGATTTCTGAAGAGATATTTTGGCAGAGTATCCGTATATATGTAAAGGACAAGTAAGTAATACACTATATTGCTATAATTACTATTTTTATTTAAATTAAATTAATTTTATTTTTATTTAAACACACCGTTTCTTTCATACTTTATTATCTTTATTATTACCATTTCCGATACTTTTTACCTTCAATGTCATTAAATATTCAAGATATATTTTCATTTTATATATACACTTATCTTTAAAAGTTATTAAGTTTGGCCATTTCTTTTAAATTATAATTTAAACTGTAGCATCAAATATTTATATAAAAATTATAAATCATATGATTAATTTTGTAATTAATTATATATTTAATTAAATTAAACAAAATATAATTAACAATTTTAAATTGTGATAATTATATATATATATATATATATATATATATATATATATATATATATACATATATTTGCTTATAATACCTTTCGTTGTCACATCAATAAATTTTGCATAAATTTTATAACTTTAGCAAGCCAACTTTTAACTATTTTGGTGAAGTTATGAAGAACCTTTCGTCCACTCAAATGTCTACAGACAATTTACTTATAAGGCAGCTAATTGAGTCTTCAACAAAACGAAAATATTTTCCTGTATTGAAAATAGTACGAGATTATAATCAGCCTATCGGACGGATAAAAGTAACGATACAACATAGAAATTTACATGAGATAGTGAATAATGAAATACCTACGAAGTATATTACGCAGTTGGGTGACTGGATAGTATTTAATGAACAACAAATTGGTAAGTTTGCAATAAATTTATTACATTTTATAGTGTATATCATACATATACATTGGAGAAAAAGATTTACATTATTAAAAATATTATTTATTATATTATGTATTATATACATTACATTTATTATACATTAAATATACATACATACATACGTACAATTATTAGAAATATTCAACTTTCATGCAAAATGATTTTATACCTAATATAATATACAATTTGCATTTCCATTTATGTTCACTTTATGATACATTTTTGATCTGTGTTAATGTATAAAAGTATAAGTACAAAAGTACAAACAGACACTTTTACTGATAAACCCTTTGAAAGAATTATATACATATATATATATATATATATATATATATATATATACAATTTATTTATTTTCGGCAGGATATTATCGAGTCAATTACGATATCGAGAACTGGCGAAGAATTGCAAGTTATCTAAATTCTAAAAATTATATGAAAATACATGTTTTGAATCGTGCCCAAATTATCGATGACGCTTTCCACTTAATGATAACAAACCAACTTAATTCCACTGTATTCTGGAATATTACGAAATATCTATCACGAGAAACAGACTACGTGGCATGGTATCCTATGTTCAAAGCTTTGGAATATCTGTCCAATATCTTTCTATTTCAATATATTTTAATATCAAGGTAATAACACATATTATAAACAATGTCAATAATGATGCCTTAAACATACTAAAAACATATTACTCATTGCACATATTAATATTGTGTGCATTTATAACAATAATTATTAAGTGTTTTCAGAAAAAATACATACAATAAAATACATGTAGCTAAAAAAATTTGATTACGATTTTTAAATATATTTTGGATGAATGATAAGTATCTATTTCTATTCGAATAGAGTATATACTAATTATAAAAAGTTGGAGAGGAAAATAAAGAAAAATATGAAAATTGTTACCATTTTTAATCAAAGCATGATATTCATAATGACGATTTAAATATCATTAATTTTTAGATAGCAAATTAGTACGAAACATATATGTACATCAGTTATTTGTGTGTTTAATACACACACAATCAGTTAAAAAGTTATTAAATTATATTATACATATAATGTCTATATGTATGTCTATATGTCTACAAAATATGTATTTTTGTATGTATATTTTGATATGGACATGTGTGCATGTGTTAAGCATGTGTGAATATGCACGCAAGTAAAATTCAAATTTGTGTAAATACGTATACAATATAAGTATAGCTATACATATAATAGATATTTTTATAAAAAGAAATTTAGAGCTGTTTACCAAGACAAAACGTCCTTAATATATAAAACCATGTAAAATATATTTGCGCAAGATATCTTTCGGTATGGCAAAATATAATGCAAGAATCGAAAAATATAAAATTTATATCAAATAACAATATAAATACATATAAATATATATATATATATTTATACATTTAGGAGAAAATGCTAAACTTACTAAACGGTTTGCTTGATAAACTTAAATACGATGAAGTTTCTAGTGAACATGATTTTACAAAGAGTTTAAGAATGGAGGCTGCGAAATGGGCATGTAATCTTGATGGTCGCATATGCATAGAAAATGCCCAACATAATTTAAATCGACATCTCGCAGATCCCGAAAAGAACACGTAATTTTTCTTATATATTCTCGGTTATTTTTATTTAATTGTTTTGTAGATACATGTGCAGTTTATTTCATTATTTCTATATCAAAATTATATATCAAAATTGAAATTTATTATGTTATGTTATGAAATTATAATTTGTTAAATTATTTAATCAAAATATAAGATTAATATGTGCAAAACTTTTATATTAGAATTTGTTTTTTGTTAAATCTCGTAGGCTTTTGCCATGGTGGAAAGAATGGACATACTGTCAAGGTTTAAAAGTATTGTACTATTCTCTTAGCAATGAAGATTCTCCTTGGTGGGGAGTATATCGTCTGGGAAAAGAAAAATTTAAATCTAAACTTTTAAAATTTCTCTCTTGCCCTGAGGATTCACAATTTATCAAAAACTATCTAAATCTAATAAAGAATGATAGTACAACATCGATTATGTTTTTAAAAGATTTTTTCGATAAAGATTATATTAATTATTTTCTTTTTACTATCGCGAAGCACGCGAGGAATCCTGTAGTACTCGACTTCATATTAGAAAAACTTGAGAATATAAGACCCAGGTAATACAGCTTTCTCCGTAAATATATATCTATCATTCAATAGTTTATGTATATATCAATAAATTTATTATTTTACTGTTACAGACAAGTCAGCAAGTATGCAACATTTGCTGTAATTATTAATCATGTGTATTCTACGAATCAACTCGGAGAGGTAAAAATTGCATGTGCTTATATATATGTAAAATACATAACCATGATGTGACATCAATTTGTCATTTAATAATACTGTTTATTATCATCAAAATAATCTGTTTTAGATAAACAACTTCTTAACAGATAAGTTTATTGATGTATCGCGAGTTGAACTTAATAAATATATGGGGATATGGTTTTTATATATGAAAGGGAAAGATGTGAAAGTAAAGGTAAATTTTATGAATATCATTTTATCGAATATATATTCCGTTTTTAATCGTTGATATTTTTTGTTTTCATACAGAATATATTAATTTAGTCACAGTATCTCAAAGCGATAAGCAAAAATTAATGTTATCTAATTTCTTTTATAAAATAACCTTATTTTTATTTCTAATTTCCAAAAATATACTGTTTTTAAAATACACTTCTCAAAAAAAAAAGAAAAAATAGAGAATACTTTTCGTATCCTAAAAGTTGGGCTATTTTCAAACCGCCAAAACTCGTCGAAAAATCATTGTACATAAAAAATTAGAAAAACAAGCTTGAAAGCTTTGAAGCTTGAAGTTTCAAACTTTAATGCGCAGTTGATGGTTTTTAAAATTTTTTTTATCTTCCTTATTTTGCGTTTTAAAAAAGAACACACTGTTTAATTCTTTAAAATTATGTATTTTTAACACGCAACTTAACTCTTGATATAAAAGGGACCGTGAAGCTGGGACGATTGTGTGAGAGATAAAGTAAAATACTCTTTGCTAATAAACTCTGTTACGATACTTTATTAGAAAACGAAACGACCCGACACTCGCGTGATTACTATGTAATGACGAGTGAACGAAGATAAAGAGATGCGCATACCGGGGAGGATCGACAAAAGAAAAAAATCTTTAACTAAGAATCTATTAGATGTCGCCACGGGAGTCGCCACATAAGACGATATAACATTAAAAAGAAAATTTTCTCGAGAAATTCACCTCAAGTTCTATAAATTACGACATTTTCCCTGCGAAAAGCTTTTTTAAAAATTTTCCTCCGACTTTTTTGACCGAGTAATATAAAAGATTAATACGATTTTGAAAACCAGCATTTTTCAGATATGATGTTGATACTCGGCGAAAAATTGTCCTAGACAAAAAATAAAGAAAGCATTTTGAAGCTTGAAATTTCATTTTTAACGCGCTATCGTTAGTTTTTTTAATTTTTTATCTTTTTTGTTCTATGCTTTAAAAAAAGACATTGCTTTGTTTATTAAAATTACGTATTTTTGACACTTTGCAGTTCGATAAAAAATACTGGTTTATTTTCAAAATTGTATTACTCGGTCAAAAAAATCGTAGGAAAATTTAAAAAAAGCGTTTTGGTAAAAAGCGTTTCAGGCAAAATGTTGTAGTTTATGAAATTTTAGTTGAATTTCTCGAGAAAAATTTTTTTATTAAGTTTCGATGTGTTAAAAATATATAATTTTAAGAAACTAAACAATGTGTTCTTTTTTAAAGCGCAGGATAAGAAAAATAAAAAAAATTTTTTAAATCACCAACTGTACGTTAAAGTTGAAGCTTCAAGCTTCAAAATACTTTTTTTATGTTTTGTCTACGATGATTTTTCGACGAATTTCAGCGGTTTAAAAATAGCCCAATTTTTCGGGTACAAAAAGTGTTCCCTATTTTTTTTTAGTAGTGTATTATAATTTTTAGCGAATGAGAGAGTGAGAAAGAACATGGGAGCAAGCGAAAGCAAAAGAGAAAGAGAATTTCTTTACTTGGAAATTTTAGTGATCTTAATAAAAAATAGATTTATATAAATTTTAAAAATAGAATTTATAGCTTTGAGATGTTAAATAGCTCTTAGTTAAATAAATTGAAAAATTTTTTCAATATGATTGAGAGAGTTATTAGGTAATGTGATTAGCATACTCTAATATTACATGAGTCATTTGTTAAACTAAAACTGTGATAATGATAGGTTAACACAACAATTAATGCAATGGCCTGCTAGATAGAACAATTATAATATTATAATATAATGATATTTTCTCTGTGATAGCCATAGCTGGTATAAATTTCTAATTTTATATTTAAAATCGTTAATTTTAAATTCTGTGAATTTTTATTTGTCAAGAATTACTTATAAAATATTACTTACAAACATTCTTTGCAGACATAAGAATTGTTAAATAAAATATAGTGCAACACTATGCACATAATGTAATAGAACACGTAGTATAATAGGAGTATGATTTCATTTTTGTTTCAGCAACTTCATCTCGATATTTTTTCGCCTACGCTTTTTTATAGGGATTAGGGATTATTTATTTTAATAAAAATCTTAAATTAAGACGTCGTTATTTAGTATCGTATCGAGGAAAGAAATGTATTCCATATACAACGATTTATTTTGAAAGAAAAATTAATTTTCTTTGAAACTGAGGTTATAACTATCATCCGCATTTCACTTTCTCTTTCTAGTTCGAAAAATTTAAATTTATATTTCACATTTAGAGCTTTACTAATTTCTTAAAATTCATATCACTTTATTCGATTGCTGACAAATTTTTTATAAATATACGAAACCTGCATAGAAATCGACATTGTAATTTAAAATGTTTACAAACTTATAAATCCGTTTTTTTTTCGGGATAACTAAAATTTTGATTCTGAGAAGAGAATATAATCTTCATAATCTATAATTATTATTTATTCCAATTATATTTAAGATTGTTATTATAAATGAAATGTTTATTATATATATATATATATATATATATATATATATATATATATATATATATATATATATACAAGATAATATTTAATATAGTATTTATTAATAATTGATAGTTGCTATTCACTAATAATTAATATCGATATAATCTGTTTTAGATAAGCGAATTGGGTAGAAATGTCGAAGAGTTCGAAAGTATTAAGCAATATATTTTAATTATTCAAAGCAAGATACAAACACGTATTTTCGAAATCAAAAGTCAAAAGGATTACTTTCAGAATTTTGTAAAATATCAATAATATCCGTTTAATGAAAGTAATAATTATGATGCGAATATATCTATATATCTTTCTTTAAAATAGCAATTTATAATGTTTATAGTTATCGATTTATTATTTATGCTTATGTGCATTAATAATATATAATTAAATGCATTTACTAGGATTTATTTTATCCTGCAATTCATATTTGCACTGATGTTTTTATATCCTTATTTACATGAAGTAATGCAAAGTGTAAATTATATTTATAATTATAATATATAAATAATTATAATTAAATTATGTTATGAACGGAT
The DNA here is from genome assembly GCA_023638675.1 of Camponotus pennsylvanicus. Taxonomy (NCBI): domain Eukaryota; kingdom Metazoa; phylum Arthropoda; class Insecta; order Hymenoptera; family Formicidae; genus Camponotus; species Camponotus pennsylvanicus. The sequence goes on along the minus strand of JALHBL010000312.1, from coordinate 17,895 downwards.
CGATTAAAATAAAATATTCGACCAAACTAGCCAGAAATTTTTTGTTTATTTATACAACGTTTCGACCATATGGTTGTGGTCCTTATCAAGTATAAACTGAAATAAAGATTTACAATTCGTTAATTAACGGTTAAAACGCATAGTATGCTCATGAATCAAAGTGTGAACAATTCTCATACCGATCAGGAGACAGGCACAGACGATAATTTTGCGAACTGCACACGTCACATTTACAAAAAAACGTTAACTAAATTGAACTTCAGAGAAATTGATGTGTCCATGTGGGACTTCGTCAAGAAACTAAATACATCGGGAGGAAACGACGAAACTAAGTGACCTTTATTATTTTGTCGTAAATGTTGTTTAAACTCTCAGTGTCTTTCTGTAGGTTTATTAAGTTATTGAGTTTCTTGATATAGAACATTTCAGCAATCTCCCTCTTTCGAACATACTTTTCATTATGTAAAATATTAGGATTCAACCAGTCAAAATCATGTCCGGCTTCCAATCTATGTTTGCTTATAACCGAGTGATTGGTTTCATGTAACTTAATATTATTACAATGTTCTTTTACTCGCGTACGTAAATGTCTTTTTGTTTGTCCAATATACGATAAATTACAATTCTTACAGTTTAATTTATATACAACACTTGTCTTATCATTATTATGTAAGCTGTCTTTCCCGCGTCTTATTAAATTATTTAGTTTTTTAGTCATTTTGTAGACGACATTAAAGCCACTATTTCGCAATAGACGGTACAGGTCGTGACTTGTATTATCTACGTATGGTTCAATTTAGTTAACGTTTTTTTGCAAATGTGACGTGTGCAGTTCGCAAAATTATCGTCTGTGCCTGTCTCCTGATCGGTATGAGAATTGTTCACACTTTGATTCATGAGCATACTATGCGTTTTAACCGTTAATTAACGAATTGTAAATCTTTATTTCAGTTTATACTTGATAAGGACCACAACCATATGGTCGAAACGTTGTATAAATAAACAAAAAATTTCTGGCTAGTTTGCTCGAATATTTTATTTTAATTGATCCGTTCATTATTAGACTAGCGATTAGGACATTTTATATATTTTAAATTATGTTATATTATAATTAAATTAAATATAAATTATATTCATAAATATAATATATAAATAATTATAATTAAATTATGTTGTATTATATAAATAATTCTAATTATATTAAATGAGAAAGTATCTGCAATATATTTAACATTATATTATTAATGTACTAAAAATGTATCATCTAATTTAAATTGTATTCTGATTTATTTTTTAAATTGTATTTGATTTGTTCTATATTTGTAACTTTATTTGTTAATATTTATTAATTTTATTATCTTGAATCAAATTTTTATTATAAGTATAATATAGATATAATAATACATATTAATATTTAAATAACATCTAAAATTAAAAATTTATGAAACATATTATAATGCTCTAATATTTATATATACATATATAATAACAACTTTATATATATATATATATATATATATATATATATATACATATATATGAATGTGATAATTGTTGTTATAAATTTAATATGTATTATTAATATGCATTTAATATGTATTATTAATATCTTAAATATATATTATTAATTGTTTGAAACTCATGAGCTTTGTAACTTTCATATAATCTTTAATTTATAATAAATCACATGGCACAATTTTCTTATACATCTACATGTCTATTTCTCTATACTTCTTCTTACATATATTTAAAGAAATGTAACATATATACACTCGCGTGCATTCGTGCGAATATTTACACACGGACGCGCGCACTAATGCAAACAAATTATTTTGCGCCTACATGAGCAAATAAAGATATTTTTTAATAAAAAAGAAATTATAATCATGAATCATTTTTTTCTGTAATTTATAACAATATAGAAATTATCAAATTTACCAATTTTCACTTGATGTCACATAAAAGTCACTGCTTTTTGTTAGATTGATATATAGATATATAGATATATATATATATATATTGATATATACTCTCTAAAAGTGAATCAGCGTATTATCACTGGAAAACAGTAAATAGTCACTTATTACAGCAGTTATAAGTACAGCACTGTAAATCAGTGATATTTTATTGAAAGAATCAGTTAATAATTTTGACTGTTTCAATCAGTAATATTTCTCAATATTAGTAATATTTCTTTCGTTATTGTCAGTAATATTAAACTACAATTCATCTCTCTATCTGTTTCATATAAACTTCAAAATTTTATTTATATTTACTAAATATTTATTATATTAAAAATTTTATTTTATTTATATATTACATGCATATTAAACTTGTTATTTTAAATAGATAACGAACGAATAATTTTCATTAAGTCGCCAGACATTTATTTGTCCGACTTATAAAGATCGATTTAATATCTGAAGCCTCTCTATTGAGATTGTATCAAAAATTAAATCGAAGTAATACTTCTAATTTTTTTTAAATGTCGCTCTTTGCAAACTTTATATAATTCTTATGACTAAAATTAAATACGAGAGAGATAGCGATCGTAGCGGTAAACGAATGAACTAGCGATTACTGGTTTTACAGTAAAATTTACTGGTTTTACAGTGAATTTTATTTTAACTGACCATAATCAGTGAGATATAAGATAAAATAACAAAAAAGTAAGCGTTTCCACTGAAGATCAGTAAAATACTCACTGATTCTCAGTAAAATCTTATTTTACAGTTTAAATTAGTGATATTTTCACTGATTCACTTTTAGAGAGTAGATTAATATATATATTCGTGAATCGCTGCATACTATCCGATTTCAATCTTTGGATGTTCGTTTAAAAAACGGCGTGGTAATTATATACATTAGCGATTCCTCACTGATTTCAATGACCTTGAAATATGTTGTCGGGAGCATGATAGTAGATATGGACAGCTATGGGGCGTCAAAACAAACCCCCACCACTCGACCCCTGGCGCCATGGGCGTGACCGGGTGAAGTGGAGGGGGGCGTTCTGATTGGTGGAAACAATGCCCCACCCCCCGAAGTCTCGATTTTGATTGGCTTGCACCATAGTGGCCCAGAATTTGATTGGCTCGCACTATAGCTGCCTAGAGTTTGATTGGCTCGCACCATAGTGGCCCAGAGCTGTGATTGGTCGACGCCGCCTATGTCGGGGATTTATCAAATTTTTATTTCCCTACTTCTGCGGTACTAGACTCGAAAAAGCAAATCTCCCACTCCAGCTCTGCCCTACCTGTGTAGGGTTCCGAGTCAAATTCCCGTTACCTAGCTCTTAGTCGCTCTCGCTACGTCTTGGCAGAACGAACCCCCCACCTACCGACATTCGGAGGGTAGCCGGCGGTATATGTCTCGAGGAAGCAATCCTTACCTCCCCCCTTCGTCTCGGGGCCCGCTATGGAATATCGAAACAAGCCCCTCCGCTCGAACGGTTCACGACGCGCTTTATCGGAAAAAAAGAAGACAAAGCATCTCAGCGGGAGACAATAATTATTATAATTAGACTACATTGCACTACAGAGATATAAAGATGAACATGTGGGTGATTGAGCGCGAGGCGGGGGTGTTATAAAGGAAGAAGGGAAAAGCTAAAAGTATTAAACACGAATTAAGATAAAAAATTTTCACATTTATTAATATTTTTCAAAACCAGGCATTTTTTGCTTATTATTAATATACAGAAATATATACAAAGAAGAATTATATTTATATTGTTATAAATTTTACATTTTTTCTTATGCTACTTACAATATTTTTAATTTTATTTTTTAAAATAAAATCGGAAAATGCGCGACAACATTTTTTGCTTATTATTAATATACAGAAATATATACAAAGAAGAATTATATTTATATTGTTATAAATTTTACATTTTTCCTTATGCTACTTACAATATTTTTAATTCTATTTTTTAAAATAAAATCGGAAAATGCGCGACTTTTATTTAAAAAGGAAAAGACGCACAAGAAATAAGAATATTCCTATACCGTCGCATATCCATACGGTAGCGAATATCTGCTATTGATAAATCTACGCTTTACTAGTACCGGCGCGCACGTGAAGGCATCGAGACATTATAAACCCGTATGTTAAATTGCTCGGCGATATCGAGAGCGCCGGCACTCTGTGCTAACGAACTCACGAGTCTCCAAATATCCTCATAACTCAAATCGTGCGCTGGACGAAAAGATATATCTGCGGGACCAAATATTTGAATATTTAATATTATAGAAACAGAATTTAAAAAAAGTTTTAAAAATACTTTTATATTCGGATTTTCGTTTTAGTATATATTCTACATCAACATCATCTTACCCGGCGAGAACACTTCGCTATCGGGGGTGCTGACCGCGTATGCGATGTCGGCAGCGTCATCCTTCATGTTTTCCTCGCCGTCGTCATCGTCGTCGAGAACGACAACGGGAATCGCCGGATTTTCCTCGAGTAATCGCGGTCTTCCTGAAATGTAGAATATTTTTATTAGTATTGATTATTATTTTTATTACTACCGAACAATTTATCTGAGAAAAATTAGCACTCGTTTTTATTACGTGCAAACTTACGTGAAGGACCAGCCTCGGGTTCTTCCTCAGCGCGGTGTCTACGCGAAGGTCGCACCATCGCTGTTCTCGCAGGATTATTGTTTCCTGCGATTATAATTAGTAATTAAATATTTAACTTTATAATCGCGATTTTCGTATTTTTCATCGAAAGTAAAAATAAATAAAATAAGTAAAAATAATTACCCGCCGACTGGATCCTGCCGTAATTTTGGAGTAGGTAGGCTATATGTCCGCCTACATCTTCCTCTTCTTCATTTTTCTCATCTCTTCTCAAGGCTCTTCGCGCGCCAATTATTTCGCCGGCAATATTTAGTAATTCCGCGTCGCCGCCGAAATGCCCCAATTTATATAAAATTGCGAGCATTGTATCGGAGCAGACACACGCGAAACTCGAAAATATGCTATAATTATGTTCACTTGTTTCTTCACTTTCCGTTAATTTGGAAATGTAGCTCGCGAAATTTATCTTTGGAGATAAATTAGCAACCAACTTTACACAGCTTAATATCAAATTTTTATTACACGCCATTTTTTCTCAAAAGGAATAACACGCGAGTGAAAATCAACGTACAAGTTTCCTCGGGCGAAGAAAATCTCGAAAATGCTTATATTCAGTTAAACGTTGTCCATTTTATATGTTTTCTCCCCTCTCGAAAAAGGAAAACCTAACAATTCCTTATCGCCGCTCGGAAAAGTCACGAAAAATGTAGAAGTTTGGAAATTCCTTGTAGTCATACCGCGTTGTAATTATATTTTTCATCGTAGCGTGAATAATCTATTTGATTTTTTATTTTGTTTTTCGAAAAAGTAACCGACGCCAAGCATTTTTTTTCTAATTACCTTAATTAAGTATTGCTATACGCATATGATTTTTTAAAAATTAAGCGTAATAAAAAATTTGTAATTATTTCATTCGTCAAAGATTTTTTATTCCGCGTCGACCATAGCTATTATGCGAGTAGAATAAATTTTTAAAATGATTTGTTTCTTTATAAGAAAAAATACTCGTTTAATGCTAATAATAATAATAATAATAATAATAATAGCAACAGGGATCCGGACCGAAATGAAATTTCAGTCCGGTTACGGTTACGGTCTAAGCATACATTTCAGTTCTGGTTTCAGTTTCGGTTCCGGTCCTTTTACCGATAACGGTGACCGTAACCGTATGAATTTCGGTCATCTTACCGGTCTTTTTCGGTTACGGGAATATCAAATAATACAATTGGTATATTAAGTTGCACACTGTAAAAAATTCATGTTTATTGTAAATGAAAAGTGACACATTATTTAGAAGTTCCAGGTTTTGTAAATAAATCTTCTTTTTTCTTTTTTTCCTCCGTTTCATCGACGGCAACTTGCAGTTGGTCGTTTGGTCGTTTCAAGCTTGTTACCAGTTTTCTATAAAAACATTAATTTTACAAAAATTATTATAGTACAAGCAAGAAAATAAAAAAGTAACTTTTCATAGATATTGTATAATATCGCTACTTATTTAGAAATTAGAACTAATCATCTACTGTTTTAAAAGTTAAACTAAGATTTTCAAACTTTGCTCTAAGAAAGCCGGAAAAATTGAAATATTATTTTTAAAGTTTTAAAAATTTAGTTTTACTTTTATAAGATCTCATTCTTTTGTATTTATTTTAGGTTCAGAAATTAGAGAAAAAAATTCCTCTTTAAAATCAACTGCGTGTCTATGGAAAGTTAAAAATATGAATGTAAGATTACAAACGTACGTGTCATTTCTGTTGATAAAAATTCTATTAGCCCTGACCAATAGTTGATCCTCCAGGATTGCTTCATTGATATTCGTTCTTAGCGGGGATAGTATAAATTTTAATCCTGAGAACAATCGTTCGACGCTCACTTGCGTGGCTGGTACCGCCAGAACAACCATCGCTAATTTGTATAATTCTGGTTGAGTTATACTTTTTTCTTGCCAAAATCCCAAGATATTAGTTTTTCTTGAAATTCGCCTCTGCTCTTGATTATAGCTTTCTAATAAGATTTCAATCCGTTGCAAGGAAAGATGTCCACGTAATTGAATAGACGACGACGACGATGATGGTGAAATACCAGAATTATGGTGTATCTCTTTAAATTTGAGAAAGCTTTCGAAATCGTCGCTCGTTGACTCTGACTCACTTGATGGGCATTCTTGTGAGTTAGAGTTTGATGTGGTCAAGTCTTCTTGCAGGGACATCATTTTTGCCCAAAGATGTTTTAAATGAATTTTTGCTTTTTCTATCTGCGTCTCGTCCAATAAAATTTTGAATCTCGGATCAAAAAACAGAGCACATAAGAGTACATCATTTTCCAGTAGATGCTTTTCCCGAGATTCCATACTTTTGAAAATGAGCATTGCAAAAGGTGTATTCATTTTTTTCATCGCCAATTTTGTCTCTAACCATTTACTGAAGAAGTCGCTAAGAGTCAGTTGTTCGGCTTGAAGTTTATCTGTGCACATTTTAATTGGCCGTAGAGTTTGGCACACTTCGTCAGTTTTTGCCCATTCAACATCAGTTAGGGTTTCGAACTTCTCGAATTTTGTTACAGCTAGTTCTGTGCAATAATCCTTCAGTAATAATAATCTTTCGAGCATAATCATTGTCGAGCACCAACGTGTTGGACAGTCAATTATCGGCTTCTTCAAATTTTGTTTCTTGAGCATATATAAAAAAGTTTGCGTTCTCAATTTCTTCACAATCTTTCGAGCCTTTTTTATTAAAGATGAAATACCTGCAGCTGCGTTTTGTAAGGCATCGTTTACGGCAAGTTGCAAGGTGTGAGCTGCACATCTCACTCCTAAAATCGTTAACAAATAAGTATTAATATTTTGTTATACGAAAATAAAATATTCTAATTTAATTTAAAACCTGAAAGAAATACGTGTTTAAATAATACATATTTTTGTATTTTATTATATATTTTTATATATCATTTGCAATATATCATTATTTTATTATATATTTTTTTAAAAAACTTTTTAATTATTTGTTTTTAAATATTTTTTAATGTTTGTAAAATAATAATTCAAATAAATATTTGAAGTCTTCTAACACTAACTATTAATGTTAAAACGTCGCACCTGTTAATATGCTACTTGAAAAATCAGAATGTAAAGTACTGTTTTCAATATCTCGTAGTATATTTTCGGTATAATCTTCAGATTCGTTTTCTTCACTCTCTTCTGTAAATTCATCCAGATCAAACTGTAGATCTAAGTCAATATCATCATCATCATCATCATTAGCGCGTTTGTTTTCTTCTATGATTGCTTCATCACTATAGTCTGAAGACAGCATCTTTACAGCTTTCAACATATTTGCACCGTTATCTGTGACAGTGTATATTCATCTAAAAACCATCTCACAAAAAATAGCTATCACAAAAACTAGCTACCTTTATTTACAAAAAGTACTGATATAAAAATTGCGTCAAGTTGGGGTGCAATTTCACTTTAACTTTGTTAGTGTTATTAAATTTTATACATATGTGCTTTTATATAATCCGCTGCTGACAAATAAGTAGAAGTTCCGTTTAAAATCTATTAGATTTTTGTCATAAAGAAGAACATTTTTGTTAGAGTTGAATCAATTTTTTAAAATAAAAGATTACGTCAAATGATTTTTAAATTTTCTAGAAAATTAAAATAAGATTAAAAAACTTATTTAAAAATTAAAAATTAAGAAAAATGAAAGATTACGTCAATAATTTTTAAATCTTCTACAAAAATAAAATAAAAGAACAAATTTTTTTAAAAATTAAAAATTAAAAAGAATATAAATTAAAAAAATTTTAAATAAAAAAACTCGGCGCGCTACCAATTTGATTGACAATAATAATAAATGAGCAATTACATACTAGCATTATTTCAATAATTACTAGGTAGCGCCGAGTTTTTTATTTAAAATTTTTTTAATTTATATTCTTTTTAATTTTTAATTTTTAAAAAAATTTGTTCTTTTATTTTATTTTTGTAGAAGATTTAAAAATTATTGACGTAATCTTTCATTTTTCTTAATTTTTAATTTTTAAATAAGTTTTTTAATCTTATTTTAATTTTCTAGAAAATTTAAAAATCATTTGACGTAATCTTTTATTTTAAAAAATTGATTCAACTCTAACAAAAATGTTCTTCTTTATGACAAAAATCTAATAGATTTTAAACGGAACTTCTACTTATTTGTCAGCAGCGGATTATATAAAAGCACATATGTATAAAATTTAATAACACTAACAAAGTTAAAGTGAAATTGCACCCCAACTTGACGCAATTTTTATATCAGTACTTTTTGTAAATAAAGGTAGCTAGTTTTTGTGATAGCTATTTTTTGTGAGATGGTTTTTAGATGAACTCGACGCTTTTTCTTTACCTTTTTTTAAAAGGTATTTTTTTAGGGATATCACTTCTTTTTGTATAAGAAATCTTTAAAAATATGTAGCACTTTTACTTTTTTTATATGACTATTCTTATATCTTTAAAAATTAGTCTTTTTTTTATATGTATATGATTTTATATTTGTGTTGCTGAACGTGCATAAGTAACAAGCAGCATTGGCTGTGTCTATTATAGCGAGTATACTGAGTATATACTTAATTTTATATTAATTTAAAGTTTCTTAGTTTTGTATTTTAGTTTTCTTTTTAATGCAAAGTCTATCTTACTTATGCACGTTCAGCAACACAAATAGTTTATATAAAGCAACACAAATAGTTTATATAAAGTTATAAATTATAAACATAAACGTTATCTTAATATAAAATATTGTACAATAATAACAATATTGTACCGAATTAATGTGATTATACAGTTAATTTTATGTTAAGATAAAGTTTATTATGTCTTTAAAAATATGTAGCACTTTTACTTTTTTTATTAAATTTTTTTACTTAATTTTATTAAATTTTTTTACTTAATTTTATATTAATTTAAAGTTTCTTAATTTTGTATTTTAGTTTTCTTTTTAATGCAAAATCTTACTTATGCACGTTCAGCAACACAAATAGTTTATATAAAGTTATAAATTAAAGACACAAATAGTTTATATAAAATTATAAATTAAAGATATAAACGTTATCTTAATGTGTGTGAAATGTTTTAATACATGAACATGGAAAACATGTCGAAATACATAGATATTTTCATTTTACATATACAGGGTGAGTTTTATTATTGCTTGTGTCAATCTTTTTATCATGCGGGAGATTACCGACTACATAATAAATTGATCGGTACATAAATGTCAATTATTTGGATCGACCTTATATATCGAAAACCCAAATATAATGTATACAATTAAAACAAATTAAAAGCCGAAATTATATAGTATGAATTTATTGCTATTATTATTATTAAAGTTACATATTTAGTATTATTATTATTATTATTATATACATTATATTCGGGTCTTCGATACGATCGATCTAAATAATTGACACATTTAATTTATGTACCGATCAATTTATTATGCAGTCGGTAATCTCCCGCATGATAAAAAGATTGACACAAACAATAAAACTCACCTGTATTTGTATTAAACGCGATTAATTAATTAATAACTTACTTACAGTCAATTTCGACAAACATTTGCACCGTACAAGGCACATTAAAGCACTTGTTGTAACATGTGTTGCGTACGTGTGTTAATACGTGTATATATTATCGACAGCGACAGTCGTACGCCAGATCTATCGCCATCTGGTGTCGACAGCGGCAGTCGTACGCCAAATTTTGTTCTATATATATTGTTTGATGACCACGACGTGGACGTTTCTTAATCGTATTTTCACGATTTTAGAATTATATATCGCGATATTTCCACTTCTACAGCTCGTAGAGTAAAAATAAAGACACTTTTACTATATAATTCGAACATAAGCTATCGATTAAGCCTAATAAGAGCTCGATCCGTTCAGCGGTTATCGTAATATAATAATATGAAATAATCTGAACTGGTCTCAATTTCCCGTCTCGCGTAAAGAGACACGGCGCGCGTCTTGCTAGAGAGATGAACTCGACGCAAGACACTACCGTGTCTCTTGATTTGGTCCATATGTATATTGTAACGATTACACACATTTCTTACAACCGTAGTTAAATATGTTGCTGCAAATTAAGATAACACATTATTAAACAATTAATTTTCTCAGCAAAATATACAAAACAGCGTTATTAATTATTAACCATATTTACATATACCTGTGTGTTTTTCTTTTAGTTCAGCGAGAGCCAAGGTTCTAAGCACAATTTTTGAGCCTTCAATGTATTGCATATTAATACCCAAAAACGATCTATCCAAACGCGTGACTGCGTCTATTTTAATTGAAATCATAGTGTTTTTTACTTTCTCGGATATTTCCCTTCTAATATTGTTTGCTTCTTCAGCAACTTTTTTTTTAATCGATTCCGGCGAAATTGAGAATGTTTCTTTTCTTGCCTGCTCTAGTGCCCGTTTGATTGGATTTACGATATTTAGAAATCCGGAATCATTCAAAACACTGAAAGGCCTCCCGTTGACTGTTACAAGATCAACACAACTGTTTTCCAAATCTCTTCGTGTCATTTCTACTTTGATAAAGTTTATCTCATTGATTCGAAGTTGGTTCTCATTCTTTGATATTTTCCTATTTTGTGTTCCGCTGTTTTTAATTGTATTTGAAAAATCATCATTAAAATCATTCTCCTTGAAATCGTGGAAACGGGTTAAATGTCTTTTCAAGTTGGTTCCGTGTTTACCCTACAAAAAGATATTTTCTTTATTATTCTATTAATATATTATTGATCTTAATTTTCATAAGTAATCTTACATTCTGCAAATTTATGCTGACGTAATCTTAACCGGCACTATTATCGAAAAATTCGTACATTGTTTTTATAAAATTTTGCATGGACTTACCTTTATCGATGTCTTGCAGATAGTACAAACCGAAGTATCTGTTACTTTATTATGAGTAAAATGTTTATGTGCTTTATTAGTAGTTGTCCTACCCATATTGTTCGATTTCTAAGTGCTTCTCTTCACACGAACTCACTATTCACAGTACTCACTACACTCTAATGCACTGATCTTCGCCGAATGCGCGGATCATGGAAGAACACTTCATACAGGGCGCTTTTCAACTACGGACACTGTTACATAAAAGAAAGTTTCTTTGGCTCAATTGGCTGTATATTATCTAGAATATTTTGTTAGATAATGTGGAGCGATCTGCTTTTCTCAAAATCTTTTTCGAGACTGACTCGCGCTCGTCCGGTTCGCTCTTATAAGGATAGACTTCAAACAATTTCGTCGGCGAGTTGTTTTCGACTTTTCGGCTCGCGATACAATAGATCTAACGAGATCCGCGAGCCGATCTAACCGCTAGCGGCGCGCTTTTGATATTAGATCTTAAGACAAAACGCCGGTCTTCCGGCATTTATGCGGAAAGCGGCAGAAATCGACATTCGACTCCTACAATAATATATAGCTAATAAAATAGTTTTTTGCAATATAGTGTCCAGTTAAAAAACGTTCAAACATTAAGAATAGAGCAACCTGATGGCAGATTGACTTAAATAAAACAACGTTAAAAAAACGGCCTAAAAACCGAAATAAAATTTTCGGTCCGGTTCCGGTTCCGGTCCATTAGCTTACATAATATTTCGGTCCGGTTTTCGGTTTCGGTCCGACTAAAATAACGGTTACGGTCCGGTTATCGGTTTCGGTTTCGGTCCGGTCCGAGTCCCTGAATAGCAATACACGACGTGTTGCTGCGAGTTTGCGGTAAAGGACAGAAGGACATATTGGGGGATATATTGAAAACGTATTAAAAAAAAGTACTCTGTAAATTTTTTAAGAAAAACTTGATATTTATTATTATTACATTTATCGATGTACGTTTATTTATTGGTTTTCATAAAATTTTCGTTTCTGTAAAATCGTACGAGAAATTTCATTAAATTTAAGCGAAAGTATTTCTACAAATACAATGCTGAAATATACATCTAAAAATGTTAAATTATTAATTTGAGTTCGGACACTGTTCGATTTCTTCAAAATTTTTTTTAATTGTGAGTTTTATAATTTCACAATCTATGTACGACGAGGGAAGTTTTAATTCTATTTCGTTTATTATATAGTTAGCGCATGTATTGACAGTATCAACGATATTAATTAATTGCGACAAATGCGTATCTACGCATTTTATAATATTTTCCAAGACGAGGAAAGTAACTTTCTGCATCACGATAGCGGTGTTATAAGTTTTTCGTTTCTTCAACGGAGGCTGTTCTTCTTCCTTCTCGCCATTAGTCGCGGAATGTTCGTTGGTTTCCTTGTATGCCACTAGAATAGCCCTCGCGCCATAAGCGCTGGTAAAGTTGATGGTGATATTGTTAACAATAATCGGACTTAATCCGCCCGTTCTTTTTTGATCCTCGTTCAAATACTGTCTCATATGATCCATACAGCTTTGAAATTGCTGCCACGTGTCGAAGTCGAGACAAAACCCATCGGCATTATTGCTCGTTAATTTAACAATTGGAACGAAGCAGTCTTCCTTCGTCGATTGCAATCCCACTTGTATCTTTTTAGTGAAGGATGAATTAAGTCCATATGTTGTCGATAGCAACAAATGTCGGTTTCTTCCGCCGTTACCGATTTTATTGTCTCCATTTCCCGGCTCCGTAATATCACAAACGTGCGCGGATTTCACAAAACTCGCTATTTTTTCCGTCGTTCCAGCCATCGCTATTAACTTTCGTGTGCACTATGTAAAAAATACTCACAACAACGATAGCGTATTCGCGTAGAATTTTTCTTCTTCGCGCTCGAGGCTTAACTTCTGTTAACGACGGAATTCGAATGAATACGCGGTTTGTTCTCGCGCTTATATTACTGCTTTCCCCCTCAAAAAATCTAAAAGAGCGGGGGGGAAATAATATGCGAAGAAGTGAGCATAAATGTGTGTTCAAACAAATATTTTACAATAATCGAAGAAAAAATACCGAGAAACTTCTAGAAACTTCTAAAAATTTTCTCCAAGCTATATCGCGGTGATTCACCACGGGAAAAATAAGAATATTTTCCATATCTTCCTAAATTATTTAGAAAGCGAATTGTTTTCCGATCACGGGGGATAGCAATTGCCCGAGTCGATTAGCGGTTGATTCATAAAATACGTGTATGTACAGGTATTTTGTAATTTAGATGATACATCTATTTAAAATATATTTTCCGGAATTTAAGCATTTTATTGTTACTATATCCGTATATGGAGAATCAATTATGAGCTCATTAGCGTTGAAAATCATCGATGGTTATCTTAAGAATAGATTATTTTATCGGATGTCTCGAGTTTTTAACGCGCGTTTAGGCTTTCAAGAATTTCTAGATATTATTATATCGCGGGGGGATAGTGTTTGTCTGAGTCAGTTATCGGATGATTCATAAAATACGAGTATGTACTGGTATTTTGTAATTTAGACGATACATCGATTTAAAATATATTTTCCAGAATTTAAGCATTTTATTTTTATACTATAAGCGTATATGGAGAATCGATTACGAGCTCGTTAGCGTTGGTGCTCGCGAAAGTCGCCGATGCGAGCCCACCCTCGCGCGAATACGCTTACTCGCGGTCGCACGCGCCGTGTATCGGCTAATCAACGGTGCTTTTCGCTCGCACGCGTAACAGAGAACGCTAGCGCGAGCACGCGGCCGCCGCGGATGGGGCCCCCGCGAATAAGCTTATTTCCTTCTTACATTCCTGCAAATAATATTCGAGGAGCATGCGCATTTTTTACCTAGGTTATTGTTGTTAAATATCATCGTTTACTTTTTTATTTATGAGATTGTTCCTAAACGCGAAATCGATTATTTTGTATAATGGACGTGCGCTGGAAACATCCTTGGACGTCGATCGTCTGCGGTCCTACGGGATGCGGGAAAACAATTTTCGTGAAAACATTTCTTCGACATTTATCCCGCATGTCCGATGTTCGAGTCGAGAGAATTTTATTTTATTACGCCGAGTGGCAAGACGCGTATCGGTGCTTACATTGCGACACGGGAGAGGGAGAAGAAGAGAAAAGCGAGAGCAAATATAGCGATAATGCTTTAGCGAAATCGAGGAAAAATATAATCGAATTTCACGAAGGGTTACCGCGCCCGGAAGATTATTCCAGCGATCCGCTTTCTCCGAAATTGGTGATAATTGACGACCTTATGAGGGAATCATCTTCGTGCGACGCTATCGTGGATCTATTTACCAAAGGAAGTCATCATAAGAATCTCAGCGTTATACTCATTTCGCAAAATCTTTTCCATCAGGGGCGCGGGCAGCGCGACATATCTCTCAACACGAATTATATAGTAATTTTCAAAAATCCCCGCGATCACGCGCAAATTCGTCATTTAGCACGCCAGGTATATCCCGACGATCCAAAATTTATGGAAGAAGCGTACTACGACGCTACCTCGAAGCCGCATGGATATTTATTGCTCGATTTGAAACAATCGACTCCAGACGAATACCGATTTCGCACGTGTATCTTTCCGGAGGATACTCTACATTACGTCTACATACCACGTAAATCAGTCATTAGAGGCGGAAGCGTATAAAAGAACGGTATTCGCACCCGCGAGTTGTAGTTGCACGATTACGACGCAATGGTGAAAAAAGCAGACCCTAACAAAACATCATCGACGGCGACAGCGAGGAATTTACCGAATAGCGCGATAAAGACTGCAAAACGCCGCATCGGAGAGAGGAACCTGTGTCTCTTAAAAACTCTATGCTATTTGAAAAAAAATCAAAGAGCGGCGTTCTTACGCGATGCCGACAATAAATTTGTAAAGTGTATTCAGGAGTGTATTTTCAATACACTCGAAGGTAACGTACCGCTCGAATCTAGCGAAAAAAAGCGCTTGTCCAAGCATAAAACGACTTTACGACGCATCGCGGCAAAGCGGGGTAATTTGAAGACCAAGAGAAAACTATTGGTACAACGCGGAGGCTTTTTACCCTATATTATCGGTCCTATAATCGGTGCTTTATTATCACGAATTATCAGCGAGTGAAAAGAAATACAATTCTTTATATCCTTTGCGAGGAAAAATAATAATATTTGGAAAAGTATTAAAAATGGAAAAGGCTAAAAAAATGGTTTTAATTTCTACGGAAAATCTCGAAAAAATGCAACGAATGCAGCAGCAACAAAATCAACAGTCGGAAAATGTTAATAATATGGAAAATGATAATAATAAATCTGTACGGACACCGGGAACCCCTTTATCGCGACTCGATGTGGAGATGTGTCGTATTCTCAATCTCTCGTCTCCCACCGACGAGTGTGAAAGATGGAAAATGTATAAAGAAGTACTTCAACGTTATCTTTACTTTGTTCGAGATGCAAAGAAGCGTTTACGTAAAGATCCACGTGGGGCTCTAAACGGCGACGCCGATGATAAAACTGAGCAGGACGAGGACGTGTACTTGGAAGATGACGATACCGCTGAATTTACGCGTACTTTAATTAGTAGCGTTGGAGATGGGGGAGGAGGTGACGCTAATAGTTTCGGAAAAAAACGCGATCAATCGGAGGAAATGATTAAAAATATAATCGAAAGTGTGCCGAAAACTTATCGCTACAAAGCTCACACGCTATTGAAATATTTACTCGATGCCCCGTCGTCGAAGATCGGTTGGGATAGACAAGGACTCGTAACTATAAACGGAGCGGTTGTAGCGGGTTCGAATATTAGCGATCTCATAAACGACGCGATACGTGAGAGAAAAACAGTAAAAGCAATCGGAAGATCTCAGTTTGCGCGATTACTGTACGACATAGACACGCCCTCTAGTCCCATAGGAAATCGAGGTTTTTTACACATAGGGAAAGTAGCTCGTCGTGTTAAAAGCATCGGATTAGCGACTGTTACTTCCACTCCGAAAACTCCTCGTTCACGCAGCAGGTTAAACGAGATGGCTGTATCCGAGGGCGATACGGTATTTATGTCTGCCGATGAGGATGAGGTGGATAAAACATTAACAACTAAGGACGAGAATTCTCCGACAAAGAAAGCAAGAGGTTTATTCGGTTGGAGCAAATTCTAATAAGATGGAACTCGAAAAATTATATTACGATCCTTCGCACTACGCTGGCTATTCGGCGACGGACAATTTATCGCGAGCGACTAAGCCGAATTTCTCGCATAACGAGGTTGTCGACTGGCTTAAATCGCAAGACGCGTACACGCTGCATCGTCCAGTACGACGAAAATTCCCGCGTTTACATTATAACGTGACAAATATCGACGATTTATGGGAGGCGGATTTAATCGATCTTCGTAATCTTAAGAGTTATAACGACGGATATCGCTATCTACTGGTGGTTATCGATGTACTTAGCAAATTTGCTTGGGTAGAACCTTTGCGCGATAAAACTTCGGCGTGCGTGATAAAGGCCTTTCAGAACATATTCTCGAGAAACAAAAAACGTTTACCCGTATACCTACAAACCGACAAAGGCAAAGAATTTATCGCCGCTACTGTATAAAAATTTTTAAAAGAAAAAAACATTTGTTTTCGCGTAGCTCGTAATCCTGATATTAAAGCGGCTATAGTCGAGCGTTTCAATAGAACACTTAAGGAGAGGATGTGGCGTTATTTTACGCATAAAAATACTCGTCGTTATATCGATATTTTGCAGGATATTGTTCGCGCTTACAATCATACTCGTCATTCTAGCATTAAAATGCAACCCGCGGCCGTTACGTTGGAAAATGCGCGTATCGCGCGAGAAAATATGAATCGACGTTGGAATATCAATGCCGAAGATGCCAAAGGAAGAAAAAATCGCGGGCGCAAACAAAAGTGTAAATACAGAGCGGGCGAGCTCGTACGCATCAGTAGAGCAAAAGCAGCGTTTGAGAAAGGATACGAGGCGGTATGGAGTGAAGAAATATTTCGAATTCATCGCGTTCTCGAATGGAGAAGACCTCCTGTATACGAACTAAGCGATTTACAGGGTGAGGTTATAGACGGGATTTTTTACGAGCAAGAATTAGCACATGTTATTAAAGACTTGCGAGAGAGAGAATTTATCGTAGACCGTGTGATAAAAACCAAGGGGCGAGGTAACAATAAACAATTACTAGTTAGTTGGCGGGGATATCCTTCTAAATTCGATTCTTGGATATCAGCCTCGAGTTTAATATCAAAATGGGAGGGGAAGAATTTCACATAATCCTACCGAGTAATAGTAGCATGCGCTACTTTCCGGAAAATAAAACAACGTGTTTCACCACCGAATTACCTCAGCGTA
>JALHBL010000311.1:0-17677 GCA_023638675.1 Camponotus pennsylvanicus | reverse complement strand
TATATACAGATTACATATTTTACCAGATGCGGTTTGCATGTACGCTCTAGTTATTAATTAAAAAATGCTTATTAAAAAATATTTATCCCAGAGGCGATCTATTTGTGAGCTGATTATTGAAAAAGAAATCCAGAAGCGATCTAATTCGTGAACTGGTTTAAAAAAATCCAGAGGCGATTTAATTCGTGTGCTGGTTACTTTTAGAAATATTTCATACCAGATGCGGTTTGCATGTGCGCTCTGATTATTAAAATATTTATTTCAGAGGCGACCTATTCGTGAGCTGATTATTGAAAAAAAATCCAGAGGCGATCTAATTCGTGCGCTGGTTTAAAAAAATCCAGAGGCGATTTAATTCGTGTGCTGGTTATTTTTAGAAATATTTCATACCAGATGGTGATTGCATGTGCTTTCTGGTTATTAAAATATTTATTTCAGAGGCGATCTATTCCTGAGCTGATTATTAAAAAAAATTCCAGAGGCGATCTAATTCGTGTGCTGGTTATTCAAAAAAAATCCAGAGGCGATTTAATTCGTGTGCTGGTTATTTTTAGAAATGTTTCATATCAGATGCGGTTTGCATGTGCGCTCTGGTTATTAAAATATTTATTTCAGAGGCGATCTATTCGTGAGCTGATTATTGAAAAAAATCCAGAGGCGATCTAATTCGTGCGCTGGTTTAAAAAAATCCAGAGGCGATTTAATTCGTGTGCTTGTTATTCAAAAAATCTAGAGTCGATCTAATTTGTATGTTGATTATTCAAAAAAAATTCGAGAAGCGATCTTAATTTGTGTGCTGGTTACTTTCAAAAATGTTTTACATCAGATACGATTTGCATGTGCATTTTGGAAGCGAAATTTAAACGAAATTTAATTCAGAAATCATAAAGACACTACCTCAACTAAAAGGCATATTTGATAAGAATAAAAATCCAGATAAAATGAATCATTGAACCGATTTTTACACGTTATAAGAGGATTCTTATTTTGAAAGTGTGCTATATATTGCGATAATTCTTATATAATTGTAGCATGTCATATAGCGACAAAAGCTAACAAATTATTGAAGCAAATTATACTGATCGCTGGCGATTTTTTTTGATGACACCAAGCTTCGAATGTACAATAGGCTACCCGGCTATGTGGTGTCTATTGGTGCCTAAAAGGAAATTACTTTCATTGCCGTTTCCTACAAATAATATAATATTTGAAAAGCTTCGACTTGATAGCATATGCTGTGAAATTTATGCTGCGGCTTTCACTATACTACTATAAACTATAGCCTTAGAAGGAAATCCTTGTAAGGAAAAATATTTCAATAATGTGAAATGTACAAAGCAACATTTCTTTTTAATTATAGCAGAAAGTAAATTGCCTTTTCCAAAGTGATAAATTATTCATATATCTTACATTTATCATATCTGATCACGATATTCCAATGAATATCGTTAGAAAAAGACGCCTCAGTACAAATATCTCATTTGCATATATCGGAGAGACGAAAAAAATATATATTATGGTTGCGTCTGGAAATGGACGATGAAACCTATTATATTATCGATATAAATCTATCATTTCGATGCTTTTGAGACAAAGAATGTATTATGAAAATATTTATATTATTTAGAAATTTTACGACATTACATCAATTTGCATAAAACATTTTATATTGTTAGCTTTTGATTATATCGATTTAACAAATGTCGTGCATAAATTGTAATTTGTAGATAGTTATATGCAAATATCTTTTTTATTGTATATACAGAATGTCGCAGAGTACTATACATATATAAGCGCTTGTGAGGAGCGCAGTAAATTGAAGAAACAAGTCCAATAGCATTTTACGATTTTCGCAATAATAGAAATTATAAAATAAATAAATTATATAATAATATTAAATAAAATCGAACGAACGTGTATCTACGCGTGTGTTTGTGTGTTTGTGAGAGAGAGAGAGAGAGAGAAGCGCTCGGCCGTTCGAGCTATCGCATGATCCAGTGTGTTTGGCATTTTGTCGGCGCGCGGCAAGGGGAGGGACAGCAGGGCACGCCGCTACTATCGGTTACACCGTCATTAGGCGATTTTTGGCGTCACTGTGGTATATAAACCAAAGTATACCAGATTCTACCAGAACATTTTCGCGCGTTTGGTAGTTTGTGATAGAGGCGTGGCTAACCATTTTGGTATCTAGTTGGTTGATACCATGTTATACCGGGTATTGAAGCAGGGTACATGTGGTCATTTACAAATACGCGGCAAATATGAATACACGAATAAATGTAAGTAATATATTTTATATATTTATTTTGTATCATAAATTTATTTTATTATTAGAATCGATATTTCAGTCAGTTATCCTATAAGCACAAGTTTAAATTATCAATTTTACGTGCAATCATGGTATTAATTTAGACTTCTACACGCTTATAGGTTAGATTATTTTAAATTACGTGAGATACTTTGATTGAAATAAGCCTTATGTACTAAACAAGATTTCTTTATTATTTAAAGATTGCATCATTTAATTCATTATTTATTCATTCTAGACCATGGATGAAACCGTGCTAATGTGTGCTGATGATCAAGGTCAACCTATTTTAGATGAAAACAAAAAATTAATATATTATTGTACAAAAAGTATGTAAAAATTATACTATAGTTATATATAATTATACTTTATTTATTTACTTTAAACATATATTAATAGTTAAGATTTTTCCCAATTAATCTAATATATATTACAGCAGGTGCTTTAATAACTAACTTAAATGAACCATCGCATGAAGCAAATATGAATGAAAACAATGGTATGTAACGTCGTTTCTTGGAATTAAAAAATAAATATTTTGAAAAAAATATTCAAACAATACAAGTATTTAAAAGTTTTGTAAAGTTGTAGTTTTATAAATACTATTTAAATTTTCTAGATATTTTTTGGATTTTGTATTATTTAAGTATAAGCAAAAAGTTTTTATAATAATATTTCATTAATAAACAATATTTCATTAATATATATATATTTCATTAATAAAAAAATTATATATTATTTTACTTATTTAAATATAAGCGAAAAGCTTTTACAATAATATTTTATTAATAATCATATACATTATTTTATCATTTATTTTTTAATTTAAGGGGTAACACCACTCTAGAAATTTCAAAAAATCGATTTTTTTTTTGCTTAAAATATACTTTATGGTCATAAAAATAATATACAATTGGTCTTATGGGGGAAAAAAAATTTAAAAGTGTTGTTTCTCGATTTTGCCCCAGTGTCTTGGAGCACGCGTCGAGCGTATTTCGGTGCGTTTGGATTTGTTACCTTTCTACCACTTTTATCGTTAGAAATAGAAAGTGGCTCTTACACACAAAGCAAAAGGTCTTTCGGGTTCCTTAGAAGCCCACTAGGTTGCGCTAATAATGTCTGTGTGAGCAGCTGGTCGGCTCCTATGTGTGAGTTTGTTAGTATACAGTTAGAAAGCGACGCCGCGTAGACGCTTTGTTTTGATTATTTCATTGTGTTGTTTTACAATAATATAAAATAAAAATGAGTAATAAAACACCAATGTACCAAGGAAAAAAGTCACAGCAAGGATCAAGTTCTAATTTGAAGAGACCACGTGTTTCAAGGCGTCGACCGCTTAACCGTTATGAACTCGAAAAACCAAACATTGAAAACGTTGGCACGTCGGCTAGAAAACTAGCAGCAATCGATCCGCAAGATGTTGAAGTTGAAGAAGGATTCGGTTACCGTATTTTAAATTTTTTAGCAGTTTTTTCTGCTCTATCGCAAGTTGTTGTGTGTAAGAAATGCAAGTCTGATGTAACGTTCACCGAATCTGGAAAGCGCGGCCTTGGTTTCAAAATTGTTGTATCGTGTCAAAAATGTGATAAAGTTATCATTCCAAGTTCTCCTTTTATTGAGAAAGGATATGATATCAACCGAAGAATCGTTCTGGCTATGCGGCTATTGGGAGTAGGATTAAATGGCATTATTAAATTTTGCGCAGTCATGGATCTTCCACGCCCAATTTTTCAATCTTTCTATGATAAAATTGTACAGAGAATCGCCATTGGAGCTGAAGCTGTTTGTCAGCTAAGTATGAAAACTGCTGTTCAAGAGGAAAAAGAAAAAAGTAATGATAAAGGAGAAACGCGTGGTGTAACAGTGTCCGGTGATGGTTCTTGGAGAAAGCGTGGTTTCTCGTCTCTTTATGGATTTGTTTCCCTTATTGGATGGTACACAGGCAAAGTAGTTGATGTTATAGTGAAGTCTAAATATTGTAAGGCTTGTGAGTCTTGGGAAAAAAAAAGTGATACCAATGAGTATCAAGAATGGGCTCAAACACATCAAGAGACTTGTCAAGCAAATCACGAAGGCTCCGCAGGAAAAATGGAAGTAGACGCGGTTATTGAAATGTTCCAGCGCTCTATATCTTTACATGACGTACATTATGCAAACTACGTGGGAGATGGTGATTCTAAGACATTTAAAGGTATTTTAGATTCTAATCCTTACGAAAATTGCATTGTACAAAAAAAAGAATGTATTGACCACGTGCAAAAACGAATGGGCTCCCGCCTTCGTAAATTGAAACAAAATAAAAAAGGACTTGGTGGCAAAGGAAAACTGACTGGAAAATTGATCGATGAACTAACGATTTATTATGGCTTGGCAATACGTAGAAATTGTAACTCAGTCGAACAAATGAGAAACGAAATTTATGCAACGCTTTACCATAAATTGTCCACTGACGAAAATCCACAACACGAAAGGTGCCCACGCGGAGAAGATTCTTGGTGCTCGTGGCAGAAAGCGCAGGCCACTGGAGACTTGAACCACACTCATAAAACACCTATGTCGGAAGAAGTCTTCAAAGCAATCCTTCCGATTTACGAAGAACTGAGTCGTGACGAATTACTCTCTCGTTGTTTGGGCGGCTACACGCAAAACAGCAACGAGAGCTTCAACGCGATTGTCTGGTCAATGGCTCCAAAGTCAGTTTCCAGTGGCAAATATGTTCTCGATACAGCAGTATACATAGCAGCAGCAATATACAACGATGGCCTCTTAAGTCTATTGACACTAATGCAGGAATTAGGCATGAAAATTGGGACCAATTGTTATAATTTTTGCGTAGAAACAAATGAGCGCCGTATCAAGTTTTCCGAGAGGTCACTGACAGAAGCTGCTAAAAAGGACAGAACTTTTATAAAATCAATGAGGAAAGAAGAAGAGGATGCAAGCATAAATATTGAAGGTCAAATGTATGGAGCAGGCATCGCAGATTAAAGGTAAAATAAAAATTTCAAGGATTTAAGTACTTGTAAAACTTTAAACGCGTTTTTCTTGAAATCACTTTTTTCAAACTGAGCGGACAAATTACTCAAAAACTACTGCATGGATCGACTTGAAATTTTAACAGTAGCTTCACAATTACATTCTCCAAAGAAGTACGTAGCCGTTTTTCGATCGAATGCGAATTTTTATTTTTATAAACAATTTACTGCCAATTTCTTTGCCAAAAATCGATTTTTTTTTTCATAAGTGCACCATTTTTCCAAAAATCGGTTTAAAACAAAATCCCTACGTACTTCTCTAGCCAATGATATGTAGTTTAAGAAAATTTTTTATTTTTTGTTCCAGGTCTAAAACTTTTCCAGAAACTTGTCCGCTCGCAAAGGACTCTTAAAAAAAGGTGTATTCAGAGATATGCGGTGGCGCCGCCATTTTGTATTAAAATGTCAATAAAAAAATTTTTTTTTATATTTCAATACATAATTAATCAAACCTCAAAATTCAAATCCTGTTCCTTCTTCCATACTCTTACAAAAAAATGTCAAAGTTAGGCCATTTTTTCGACCTCTAGAGTGGTGTTACCCCTTAAGAAAAAACTGCACAATAATAATATATATCATTAAAATCATATTAGAAAATACTACGCAATCCATAAATGATCCAAAAATTGAAGAAAAGATATCGGAAATCACAAGTGAAGATAAGTCTATTTTTATAATATATGTGTGATACAATAATATTATAATTTATTATATAACAATATTTTAATATTTACAGAATTTACTCACGAAATGACAATGAAACTACTTGAAATAGTGCAAACCAAATTTCATCTTCCTAATGATAAAATGCATTCTAAAAAGAAGATTTGGAGTGATATTGCAATAGAAATGCAAAATAATGGTTATTTTGCCAATTGTAAAGGAACAAAAAGTGCTGATAAATGTCATCAGCGATGGCGAAATTTAGAAAAAATATATCATGGACACTGCCGTTACATGAAATCTACTAGTACTGGAAAGAAAAAGCCTCCAAAATATTTTGAAGAAATACATGAACTTATTGGGGAGAAGCATAGCAGTCAACCAATTAATTTATTGGATTCATTAAATAATTTTAACAGTTTCTGATACTACCAGCGAAACAAGCAATAATGAAGACACAAGTAATAAAAATTGTGAAACAAGAAATGTAGACATAGATAATGAAGAATTATTACTAGTAGGTATACAGGGCCGGTTCTAACTCGGGGATCTCAGGGGGGTGAGGGGCGGGGGGCCGAGGGGGGTGATGACGTCACGCGGGGATGACGTCACGCGGGGGAGAGGGTGATGACGTCACGCGGGGGGAGAGGGGTGATGACGTCACGCGGGGAGAGGGGTGATGACGTCACGCGGGGGAGAGAGGGGTGATGACGTCACGCGGGGGGAGAGGGGCGATGGCGTCACGCGGGGGAGAGGGGTAATGACGTCACGCGGGGAGAGGGGTAATGACGTCACGCGGGGGACCTCCCGGTACCCCCCTCATCCCCTTACCCTATACAAGTAACATCTCTCGCGGTACCCCACCCCCTCATCCCTCACCCCCCACCCCAAATCGCAAGTAATATTATATTACATACCCGGTTATCGCAATGATAAGTAATTTTATCGCAATGATAAGAGTAATATTATATTACATACCCTAACGCGCGCCGGAATCATCTTCAACGATTTTTTTCTCGGAAGGAATGCAACGCGTATCAGCGCCGATGTTCGGCTGCTTCGTGCCTTTGTTTCAAAGATAAGAAAGGATTAGATAAAATATGTGTATAAGAACAATTGGATGTTTTATCGCAAGTATAAGTAATATTATATTACATGCCCGGTTATCGCAATGATAAGTAATTTTATCGCAATGATAAGTAATATTATATTACATACCCTAACGCGTCGGGACATGTTTTCGCGAACAAAATAGCTCCCCGGTACATACCCTGACCCCTTCCCCCCTCCCCCCAATATAAGTAACAGCTCTCGCGGTATCCCTCCCCCCTCCTCACACCCCCTCACCCCCAATATAATGCATTACGGTGAGCGCCGATACTCGGCCGCTGGAATTTATAAACAATATAAACAGCGGTATTTCTTTGAAGAGGATTAGATTTTGAGGCTGACTAACGCGTCGGAACATGTTTCTTCGTGGATATTGCATTACGGTGAGCGCCGATGTCCGGCTGCTGGAATTTATAAACAGATAACTAATACTACGATATCTTTTATCTTAGGGTTGCTAAAATTACCTTTTCTTTGGCGGTACCACCCCCCATACGCGGAATTATGAGCGCCGATACTCGGCCGCTGGAATTTATAAACAGATATTTACTACTACGATAGATATTTCGAAGAATTATCTGAGGGATGGGAAGGGTTGGACGAAATATATATTGAGGACTGCTACCGTGTTGAACCATAGTACGAATTGAGAGCACATAGATCGGTCGAAAAGAGCAGTTACTTGTTACAAGTGCTCCGTAGAAAACTGTGACGTAGTGTTTTAAAAGTGTGAAAAAAGACAGGAAGAAAATGGAAAACATCGAGCAGACTGAACGCGACCTGGTGGAGCAGTCCCGCCAAATTGCCACCTTGGGCGAGTATTTTGCATGGCTGCAGCGTTGCGAGGAATTTATCAAACAGCTCGAAGAACGCAGCCGTGTCAAGCGTCCGCGACTCTCGATCGGAAGTAGACAGTCTCTGGTGGCTAAAACCGCGCGACTCGAAGGTGCAAAGACTCGATTGCAGAGACGGTTTATACCCAGCGGTGGTGATTACAGCGGCGACAATAACGCGGAAAGACTCGTTTGGCGAGAGATCGATACGGCGTTCGATAGCCGTATTCTGACCGGTGCTGTGATTAACGCAAACTATATCGAACCTCGTCAATTTCTCGAGGATGCTAAAGACATAGTGCTCCAGCAAGTTCAAGACGTTATAAAAAGACACAACAGTGTAAAAGTGAATACAATATTCAACGGTGAATTTGTGTCGGGTGATAAGCGTGCGAATAAAAGTATCAATACGAGAAACTGTGAACTCTTTCGCACGTCCGATTTGCACGAGTGGTACGAGTGTCGCGTTATCGAGCCCACCCTAGCATCGTTGGAAGAATTTCAGGAACGCGATAGTGGTTGGGCATTGTCGCAAATACAGAATTTGACTGTTAATGTAAATAAATATAATTCTATGCGCGCGGGATGTTATATTAAATTGCCGCGAGAAATTACGGTGAAGAAAGCGGTGGTTAACGTGCAATCCAGAGACAATGCGTGTTTCGCGTGGGCAGTGGTGGCCGCTCTATACCCCGCCGAAAGGAATGCAGAACGGGAATCTTCATATCCCCACTATACGACGGTGTTAAATGTACAAAATATTGAGTTTCCAATGACGTTGAACCAACTAAAAAAATTTGAACTTGCAAACAATATCTCGATCAACGTGTACAGCATCGAGAAAGAGAACAGCATTGTGCCGATACGTCTTTCGGAACACAAGAAAGACAAACATGTGAACTTGTTGTACGTGGAAGACGGTAACAGCGTCGGACATTTCGCGTGCATCAAGAATCTCTCCCGACTTGTCAGTTCACAGTTGAGTAAAAAGGATCACAAGAAATATATCTGTGATCGGTACATATAATTTAAATAGTTTATGTAATTATAAAATATAATGCATTGCCGAAATCTTTAATTTAACTATTCTTTTACAGATGCTTGCACTATTTCGGATCGGAGGACAAGTTGCAGTCACATATGATCGACTGCGGGGAGATGAACGAATGCGCTATCCGATTGCCGAGCGACAATGACAAGTGGCTCGAGTTCAACAACTACACGAGGAAAGAGCGGCTTCCATTTGTGATTTATGCCGATTTGGAATGTACGTTGACAAAGACTCTGAGGAAGAAAAAATTATCAGCATCATAAGGTGTATAGTATAGCTTATTATATACACTGTTCGCACGATAACTCGTTATCCGTTTATAATTCTCGCCGCAGCACCGATTGTATCGCGTGGTTCGTCGAAGAACTTAAAAATTTAGCGTTACGTGTAAAGACTATTTTAACAACAAATGTCCCCATGATAGATTTAACATCCGAAGAGTGGAAAAAATTTCATAGTGCAACGCATTGTCATATATGCGAAAAATTGTTTACGCAAGAAGACGATACGCGTGTACGCGATCATTGTCATTTGACTGGGCGATATAGGGGTCCCGCGCACTCAAATTGCAATCTAAATTACAAAGAATCTTTTTACATTCCCATAGTCTTTCATAATTTATCCGGTTGCGACGCGCATTTCATTATCAAGGATATAGCCACGGCGTTCGAAGGGGAAATCGAATTACTTCCGATAACCAAGGAAAAATATATTTCGTTTACGAAAAATGTTGACTGTAAGGAAGACAAAAGAAAATCACGGAAAAATCATGTAAAATTACGCTTCATCGATTCGTATAAATTTCTTACGGCAAGTCTCGACAAATTGGCATCTTATCTAGACAAAGATAAACTCAAAATTTTACACTCACAATTTCCAAATTTATCCGCAGAAAATTTCAGTTTTTTAACACGGAAAGGCGTCTTTCCGTACGAATATGTCGACTCTGTAGATAGGTTGCAAGATACATGTTTACCACCGCGCGAATCATTCTACAGTTCCTTGACCGGTGAAACTATATCCGAGAGCGATTACGCGCACGCCGAGAACATCTGGACGCGATTCTCCATTCGAACACTAGGCGAATATAGCGATTTGTACCTGAAAATCGACGTATTGTTATTAGCCGATATTTTTGAAAACTTTCGCGATAGTTGCATCAAAAGTTACGGACTCGACCCCGCGTATTACTATACTCTCCCCGGATTCACGTGGGATGCCATGTTGAAGCATACAAAGATTACGTTCGAATTGCTTACCGACATCGACATGGTCATGTTTATCGAACGCGGTATGCGCGGTGGTCTGAGCCAATGTTCCAACAGATACGCGCGTGCTAATAACAAGTACATGCAATCGTACGACTCATCGAAATCATCGTCGTACTTGATGTATTTTGACGTTAATAATTTATACGGATGGGCAATGTGTCAACCGTTGCCCTATGCCGATTTTCGATGGGTCGACGACGACGTGTCGAATTTTGACGTAGCATCGATCGCGTTAGATTCGCCTACGGGTTATATCCTCGAAGTCGATCTCGAGTACCCGCAACATCTTCACGATACGCACACTGACCTACCGTTTTGTCCGACACGCGACAAGCCGCCCGGCAAGCGGCAAGACAAACTCCTCGCAACGCTATACGATAAGAAGCGTTACGTCATACACTATCGTAATCTACAGCAGTGTACGCGACACGGCCTTCGCGTTACGAAAATACATCGCGTATTACAATTTACACAATCTCCGTGGCTTCGCAGTTATATCGAATTAAATACACAGTTTAGAACACTTGCGAAAAACGATTTTGAAAAAAATTTATATAAACTGATGAATAACGCGGTATTTGGCAAGACGATGGAAAATGTGCGTAATCGCGTCGATGTAAAATTATTAACAAAGTGGGACGGATGATACGGCGCAGAAGCGATGATCGCCAAACCAAATTTCCACAGTCGAAGCGTTTTTTCGGAAAATTTAATCGCCGTAGAATTGCGCAAATTGGAAGTAAAATTTTATAAACCAATTTATAATGGTCGGTATGTGTATACTCGACATATCGAAAGAGTGCTTGTACGAATTTCACCACGAGTACATGTCTCCCCTGTATCGCGACAAATGTAAGATCATGTACACCGACACGGATAGTCTAATATATCACGTCGAGTGCGTCGATGTGTATGAGAACATGAAGCGCGATATCGCTAGATTCGATACGAGCGATTATACCGCGGACAATGCGTACGGTATACCGCTCGTGAATAAAAAAGTGCCGGGCTTGATGAAGGATGAAAATA
Source organism: Camponotus pennsylvanicus (assembly GCA_023638675.1). Lineage (NCBI taxonomy): Eukaryota > Metazoa > Arthropoda > Insecta > Hymenoptera > Formicidae > Camponotus > Camponotus pennsylvanicus. Next base: position 6,377 of record JALHBL010000311.1, on the reverse strand, counting down.
ACGGTGCGATAATGACCGAATTCGTCGGGCTTAGAGCAAAAATGTACGCGTTACGAGTCGATGGTAAGAAAGATACAAAAAAGGCAAAAGGCATCAAGAGCAACGTTGTCGCGAGAACGATAACATTCGACGATTACACGCGGTGTTTGCACGATGAGATCGAAATGACGCGACAATAGTCCTGTGTAGGGAACCGCAGGGAGTATGACTGGTTCTACTTATTGATCACACGGTAAAATAGGTAAAAGAGCATTTATTCTATTTTGTACATAGATTTAATAATAATAGCGAGAACGCCTATAAGGCGGGTTTTTGTTAGTGCCGTGTGGTCGTGCTCCTGATGGCTCGGTCTGCGTGCCGGCGTCCCGGACTCGGAGCTTGCTGGATCCTTTTTGGGTCCCCACGGACTTGGTTTCCAGTGAGGTCTGTGTAGCTCTAGAATCGAGCGCGCAAGCAACCTCCGTCGGTATAGGAGACAGTCGAGGTGGCGTATACCACGGGATGGCCTCTGTAAATGGTACCGGTGCCGAGGTCGAAGGTGGCGACCTCGTTATCTCCGTCGGCAGGATGGCGTTCACGTTCCTGGCCCCGCTAGGTTTCCTCTTAATGTTAGGCCGGACTACGTTTATGGAGCGGCGGAAAGGCTGGTATCGTCGTTTGAGACTCGGAGTCAGGGAAGGGTCGTATATGACCTTCCTGAAACTCCTGGCGGCAGGCGTGGGAACTCTGACTCCCAGGATGACCTTCCTAGAGCGTGGTCGAGAGTCAGCTCCGATCGTTGGGAGGACTCTTCTTGGCGATAGGAAAGCTCCAGGGCAAGAGACCCCTGGTCTCCCGAGGTCGAGAACCTTCCTGGGTGTTCCCGATTGTAGAGGAGCCGGTCGCGTCCTCTTCCTCGAGGTTATCTCCTCTATCCGAGGAGGTCTGTTTTCCTGGTCCGTGGTGTCGCTCGGTGATCTTCTCTGCATGGATTCTTCTCTGTTGTCTTCGGTGATGTACGCTTAATGATGCGTGTATGATCGAAGAGAAAAGGTGATTTCACTCCGCGGGGGTCCCTCTTATATTTCTCGCGAGTTGACTTCGGCTTACGGGAAAGCACAGTTAGCGTGCGACGCCTGGCGGCGGTGCTCGGTACTTGGCGCGCGGCTTACTAGCCGCTCGCGAGAAAGCCCGGCTGGCGGCAGCCGCTCGCGAGAAAGCACGGCTGGCGATAGCCGCTCGCGAGAAAGCCAAGTTGGCGCGTGTGCTCGGAGTCGGCGCGCTATCGCGAGACGTATTATTGCGTCTCGTGTGGCGTGTACCGCCACATTACCCCCTTCGTTGTTTTTTACTAGGATGCTTGGAATCGTACTGTTTTGCATGAAATTCTCCCGCTTCTCGTCTTGACCTCTGCAGGTGTAGGTGTTTCCTGTTTCCTTGGAATTGTTGAAGCGTTTGGAGTTTCTGCTTGTTCTCTTGTATGGACTGAATCTTGTGCCAATATGTATGCTGGCTTCAATCGGTCCTTCGTTACGTGGACAGTTTTTCTGTTGATCCGTAACTTGTAGACCTTCTCTGCCCTGTTGAGAACTTCGTACGGGCCCTCATATGTAGGCTGGAGTGCTCGTGTTGGTGCGTCGTGCCTGAGGAATACATGCGAAGCCTTTTCCAAGTCTTTGTGCTCGAAGACTGCTGGTGTTCCGTGTCTTCTAATTGGTTGTGGTCGTAGCTTCTTCATAGTTTGCCTGAGTCGGAGTATGAAGTCATTTGAGTTTTCTGTTGCGTCTTGCGACTCTTGTAGGAATTCACCGGGTAGTCTTATTGTTTGTCCGTACACTAACTCTGCCGGTGTTGCCTGCAGGTTTTCTTTAAAGGCTGCTCTGATTCCTATCATGACTACGGGTAGTACTTCCGTCCATGCTTCTGTTGCATGGCATTTTATTGCCGTTTTTATCTGCCGATGGAGGCGTTCAACCATGCCGTTTGCTGCAGGATGGTAGGCCGTCGTGCGAATGTGCGTTGTACCTGTTATTTTGGTAAGTTGGCGGAACAAGTCGGCCTCAAACTGCCTTCCTTGATCCGTTGTAATCCGAACAGGTGTGCCGAATCTTGCAATCCAGTGGGTGAATAGATTCTGGGCTACCGTTTCTGCTGTTATGTCTGCTACCGGTATAGCTTCGGGCCATTTGGTAAATCGGTCGATTACCGTGAGGCAATACCTATAGCCTCTTGAAATGGGTAGTGGTCCGACAAGGTCTATATGTATGTGTTCGAACCGTTTTGAAGGATTCTTGAAGCTGCCGAGAGGTGTCCGATTGTGCCTTTGTATCTTGGCTCGTTAACAGTTGATACAGGCCTGTGCCCATTGGTGGCAATCCGCTTTTATTCTTGGCCATACATATCGCTCTGCGACCAATTTTGCAGTTGCTTTGGTTCCGGGGTGCGATAGGCTGTGTAGTGATTGGAACACTTGCCTTCTGTATTCCTTTGTGACAAATGGTCTTGCGATTGGTGTTGCTACGTCACAATATAGAGTGGAACCTGTCCCAGGGATCTGTATTTTCTGAAGCCTTAATGACGAGTCTTTTATTAGCTCTTGTAACTCAGTGTCGTTTTCTTGAGCTTTTGCCAGATCTTCTAGGTTAATTGCTACCTGGATCTCTTCAACTCTCGACAGTGCGTCAGCGATCGTATTGTCTTTTCCTGAGATGTGTCGTATATCGGTAGTGAACTGCCCGATATATTGTAGGTGCCTAGCCTGCCTTGGTGAGCTATGCAGTGGGTCTTGCTGGAAGGCGTATGCGATCGGCTTGTGGTCTGTATAAACCGTGAAGTTTCTTCCTTCGAGCATATGGCGATAATGCTTAATGGCGGCATAAATCGCTAATAACTCTCTGTCATAGGGGCTGTATTTTTGCTGTGCTGGATTAAACTTTTTGCTGAAGAAGGCTAGTGGCTGCTCTTCTTCTCCGATCCGCTGGTGTATCACCGCGCCCATTGCTTTATCGGATGCGTCTGTTGTGAGTGTGATATCCGCTTCGGGATTGGGATGTGCCAGCAAGGTTGCCCTGGCAAGGCTTTCTTTGCATTTTTGGAAGGCCTCGTCTAATTCTACGCTCCATGTGATTGGCGATTTCTTTTTCAACTTTGGACCGCTGAGCACGTCGTTTAGTAATACTTGTTCCCTTGCAGCGTCGGGGATGAATCTACGATAGAAATTCAGTGTTCCCAGGAATTGTAATTGTTGAATATTCTGTGGTTTGGAAAAACTTTTTATCGCCTCTATTCTGTCTGGTGGAGGTCGTGTCCCTTTTTCCGAGACTTCGTACCCTAGGAAGAGCACTTGTTTAGCTCCGAAGTTGCATTTGGCAGGGCTTAGCAGAATGCCGTTTTCTTCTAGACGCTTGAAGAGTTTGCGTAGATGCTTTTCATGCTCTTTTTCGTTGTCGGAGGCAACCAGAATGTCATCGATGTAGGCGTAGCAGAATTCCAAGTCGCTCGTGATTTCATTTATGAAGCGTTGGAATGTCTGTGCCGCGTTGCGTAGACCAAATGGCATGCAGCGGAATTCAAAAAGGCCGAAGGGAGTAGTAATTGCTGTCTTCGGTACATCATTTGGATGCACCGGAATTTGATTATATGCCCGAACCAGGTCCAGTGTTGAAAAGATCTTCTTGTTATGGAGAGTCTGTGAGAAGTCTTCTATATGCGGAATCGGGTAGCGATCTGGCACTGTTCTTGCGTTAAAGCGCTTGTAGTCTCCGCAAGGTCTCCACGCATTCTCCTTTTTCTGAACCATGTGTAAGGAGGCTGACCAAGGACTTTTTGACGCTTGTATGACTCCCTCTTGAAGTAGGATATTGAATTCCGCTTTCGCTGCCTTAAGTTTTTTTGGATCTAGTCGACGAGGACGGCATGCCTCCGGTGGTCCCTCTGTAGGTACAATATGATGTACTGTGGAGTGTTTGAAGGTTCGTGCCCTAGCAGTAGCCCTTGTAATCTCGGGAAATTCTGCCAGGATGCAGTGATATTTGTTTTCGTTTGCTAGTACTTTTATTGATTCAACAGATCCTGTTTCTGTTGTACCCCTTATGTGTAAGTCTGTTCTTCCATCCACCAGTACTCCTCTTCGTAAGTCCGGTAGGAGGTGGTAGTAGGCTAGGAAGTCTGCTCCGATGATGGGTGATGTGACGTTTGCTATGACGAAACGCCATAGAAATGAACGTCGTAGTCCTAAGTTTGGTTGTAGCGTAGTCCACCCGTAAGTAGTGATTGGAGAACCATTTGCTGCGTATAATTCATAATTCGTTGGCAACTTGCGTCCTGCTGTCATCGAGCGGGGGTATACGCTGACATCGGAGCTCGTGTCCACGAGGAAACGTTCTTTGGTTGTTCGACACGTTACGTAGAGGCGGCAGGGTTTTGGGGCGGAGCCACAGGCCGCCATTAGTGGCTGCCCTGTTCTTTTTCCGAATTTTTGTAGTTGCATGGCTGTGTGCATTTTTTAGCTTTTTCCCCGGATCTATTGTGGTAGAAACAGTGATTTTTGTTATACTCTTTGTTTGTAGCCTGACTTCGGTTTCGGCTTCGGCTTCGACTCCTTCTATCCAAGTTCTTCTCTTTCGCTCTTCCCCTTGCGAGATGCGTGGCCAGGGTTGCCACTTGTTTTGTTAGTGCTTGGATTTGCGTTTCTAATGTCCCTTTTTCTTTCGGAGCACTGGTAACCGCTACGATGGCTCGTGATGACATCTCATGAATGCGGTCGGCTTGTTCAGCTACTTCATTGAGGCGATCTTCAGTGCGGGTTGCGAGAATTACTTGCATCTGATTGGGAAGTCTACCAAGCCAAAGTGTCCTTAGAAGAGAGTCAGGTACATTTTCTCCTGCCAACGTGCGCAGGTGCCGTAAGAATTGCGAGGGTTTGCGATCGCCGATTTCTTCAAGCTCTAGTAACTGTCGCGTCCGTTGCTCCTGGGAGATCGATATTCGCTGAATGAGAGCTCTTTTTATGGTTCCGTATTTATCTGCTTCGGGGGCTTGCGTAATTATATCCTTGACTTCTTTTATTTGACGCGAATCCAACTGAGAGAGAACGTAAGAGTATTTCGTGGAATCTTGCGTTATGCCGCTGAGTATGAATTGGCCCTCCAGTTGTGCAAACCATAACTCTGGCTCATCATTCCAGAAGGGGGGAATCTTAACTGCAACTTTATGAACGACTTCTCTCGCTTCGCCCTCCATCTTACTACCGTGTGCGTCGGGGTCACCAATTTGTAGGGAACCGCAGGGAGTATGACTGGTTCTACTTATTGATCACACGGTAGAATAGGTAAAAGAGCATTTATTCTATTTTGTACATGGATTTAATAATAATAGCGAGAACGCCTATAAGGCGGGTTTTTGTTAGTGCCGTGTGGTCGTGCTCCTGATGGCTCGGTCTGCGTGCCGGCGTCCCGGACTCGGAGCTTGCTGGATCCTTTTTGGGTCCCCACGGACTTGATTTCCAGTGAGGTCTGTGTAGCTCTAGAATCGAGCGCGCAAGCAACCTCCGTCGGTATAGGAGACAGTCGAGGTGGCGTATACCACGGGATGGCCTCTGTAAATGGTACCGGTACCGGGGTCGAAGGTGGCGACCTCGTTATCTCCGTCGGCAGGATGGCGTTCACGTTCCTGGCCCCGCTAGGTTTCCTCTTAATGTTAGGCCGGACTATGTTTATGGAGCGGCGGAAAGGCTGGTATCGTCGTTTGAGACTCGGAGTCAGGGAAGGGTCGTATATGACCTTCCTGAAACTCCTGGCGGCAGGCGTGGGAACTCTGACTCCCAGGATGACCTTCCTAGAGCGTGGTCGAGAGTCAGCTCCGATCGTTGGGAGGACTCTTCTTGGCGATAGGAAAGCTCCAGGGCAAGAGACCCCTGGTCTCCCGAGGTCGAGAACCTTCCTGGGTGTTCCCGATTGTAGAGGAGCCGGTCGCGTCCTCTTCCTCGAGGTTATCTCCTCTATCCGAGGAGGTCTGTTTTCCTGGTCCGTGGTGTCGCTCGGTGATCTTCTCTGCATGGATTCTTCTCTGTTGAGGACGGTGATGTACGCTTAATGATGCGTGTATGATCGAAGAGAAAAGGTGATTTCACTCCGCGGGGGTCCCTCTTATATTTTCCGCGAGTTGACTTCGGCTTACGGGAAAGCACAGTTAGCGTGCGACGCCTGGCGGCGGTACTCGGTACTTGGCGCGTGGCTTACTAGCCGCTCGCGAGAAAGCCCGGCTGGCGGCAGCCGCTCGCGAGAAAGCACGGCTGGCGATAGCCGCTCGCGAGAAAGCCAAGTTGGCGCGTGTGCTCGGAGTCAGCGCGCTATCGCGAGACGTATTATTGCGTCTCGTGTGGCGTGTACCGTCACACC